>LR738709.1:150793847-150877534 GCA_902687465.1 Secale cereale
GACGCAGACGGTCCTGACAACAATGCTGATGCTTAGTCCAGCTCCTGTTATAGGTTTGATTTTTGGTTGTGGCTCTAGAGCCGGGTAAGATGAATATCGTGAGACTTAAGCTTTTGATGATGTAAGGATGGGTTTAAGCACTCCCTTGTGACGTTCGCTCCTGAGGCTAAAACCTCAGGCCCTTGTTGTGTTTCCGAGAGGGGCGTCCGCCGACCCTGTCCGAGCGCGTCTCGCGAGTACCTGCAATTGGCGCAAGAGTGCTTGGCGGTCCGACCGCAGGTCAGATAGAACGTGCGCCCATGCCCCGGCCCCTGCTCGCGAGGAGTGATTGGGCGGGGTCGCAGCTGTAGTCAGGCTTAGCCGAGCGAGGCGAAGAACGGACTGGGCGAAAGAAAACTCGGCGAAAAACGCAAAACACGGACGAAAAACTCCTCCCCTTTATTTCGAAAAATGAGTCGCGTGGCCGCGAGATCGACTCGAGAAGGCAGATACAAAGGAGGCAAAGGCGAATGGCAAAGGGAGGGGCCGCGTCCGGCCCCTGAGCAGGTCTTCGGTCTTCTCCCCAGCGCGGAGCGTAGGGCTACCACCGACGGATGTGGGCATAGCATTGGAGGGCGGTGTCGATGGCCAGCGCGGAGCAAGGTGCTTCCACTAGGACGTGTGAGGGAGCCCCCGTGAGGCCCTAGGGCGGCGCTCAGGAGTCTCCAGGGCGTGTACAGCCCCACTCATTATTATGTGAGAGTGTCACGAGCAGAGATCTTCTGACGTGCCCGCCCCTTCACTTTGAGGGCCCCGCCCCGCACTAGTCCGCTCCCGCCATGAACTCACCAGATGGTGGCGTTCATGAGGTGGGACACTACGCATGGTGTGCGGGTGGGACCTCAGCTATAGGCCCCACTGCCGAGTACTAGGCACACCGCTTACGTGACCTCCGGGCGTGCTTCGTCCTGGGATTCTAACGTCGTCCGGAGACACGGCGTCTTGAGGTGTGAGGGGGACCCCGCCCCACTCACGCTCCTAATGATCCCTAAGCCCTCCTGATCAGGGTCGGGCCCACAGGGTACTTTATTACGTGAGCGGGGGGATGGAGCCGCAGTCTTGGGCCCTCCTGGCGTGCGTAGGACAGGCTGCCGTACCGCCTCCAAACGCACCCTCCGTAGCCCGGGGGATGGTACGCCGGGAGGTGCGCCGTCTTGAGTCTGAGCGGAGGGAGAGGAAGCCCCTCCCCACGCGCATCATACCCGCCGCCGGCGAGCACCTAGTGAAATCCAGGTCGGGCTCATGCGCGACGGGTCACGCGTGAGGGGACGAGGTCCTGACCCGAGCCTTCCCTTCCCTTCTGTCTTGACACGGCGCCTGAGGTGCTTCCTTAGCCTGCCGAGGCTCGTGGCCAGAGACACCGTTGGCCCGAGACCTAGGGCCAATGCCGCGAGTGCCGACCTCCGCAGGCACCCGCGTGCGTTTCATTCTTGCTCCATGGCCGTTGGCAGTGGCGGCGGAGGGTCAAGGGCTAAGAGCGTGGGGTCGGCCTCCTGACCTTCTACCCCTGAGCCCCCTCGTGCCGGTGCCTGATCGCACCCAGCGTCGGGTGTAGTCCTATGGTCACCTCCTGTTGGTTCCCCGGCGGGGGCGGTACCTAGGTACAAAGGGCTTCTAGGCAGAGGGGCGGCGTTATACGCAGGGTTCAGGGGGTCGTACCCCTTTTCGCCCTCATAAATTACCGCCGGTCTTGCCCATACGGGCGATCGGGCGTGGCCGTCGCAGCCTCCGGTTCCTGGTATCGTCATGCGGAAGCAGAATGGCTCGGCCCCAGTGCTGGCGGCATCGAGGAGCTCGGCCACCCTGAGGAGCAGCGCGTTGTGTCCGGCGTCGAGCAACCGGCACCTTAGCAGCTCCCTTGCCACCAGCAGTACGGCCCTCATGTTTGTCATTTCCTGCCGGTCTCACGAACTCGCCACCGCGTGCTCGGTGGCCCGCACTGCTGCGCGGCTTTGGCGCCGCGTGGGCGGTGGGTGTTGCCGGTCCTCGGGCGGCGGGTCGATGATGCTCATCATGCCATTAGCCCTGATCAAGGCCGGGTGACGGTGAGTCATGTCGCCGAAGGGCGACGCTCGAGTTATGCGAGCGCCGCGGGCTTCCGCGCGCATTTGATGTGCCTCCGCCATCAGAGTCGCGATCCGTCGAGGCGGGGTGAAGCGAGGTCGACGGACGAGCACGGTACGAGGTCGTCAGAGAGGCGAGATTTCGACACGCCCCCTACCTGGCGCGCCAAATGTGGGATTACGGGCTCCGCAAACCCAAGAAGTTCGAACACAGGGGCGTGAATGAAGATCTCTCCCACTCACGTCTACCTAGTGCCTCACCCTCGTCCAATGAAGAGATTGAAGCAAGCAACAAGTAAAGCACACACGGATTTACCCAGGTTCAGGCCACCTTGTGGTGTTAAACCCTACATCCTGCTTTGGTGGATTAGCCTCGGGACGGCTTGAGTATGAACAAGTACAGTGGTTCCTGAGCTCACGAGGGGAGCTCAGGAGGGTCAGGAGGCAAGGGTTCTTGCTCCTTGGTGTGACGACGGAGTCTCTCTGGATCTGATCAGAATGCCTCCATAGTGGAGACCCTAGCTACTTATATAGGCGGCCAGGGCCTCTTCCCCCGAAATGTTTAGGCGGGAAGGGATCCCACAATGGCCATTATGAGCGGGAACACAAGGGCGTTCCTATCCTGACAAAAGCGGTCTTCGCCTGCAAAGGGATCAGGCGGTGACGCGGTGGTGGTCTCGGTGGTGACATCCTCCCCGTCGTCCTTGCGGTCTTTGTTCTTGTTGCACCAAAGGGGAAACCTTTGTCCCGCCCCTCGGGAACCTGCGTCCGCGTTGTCTCCTTTGCACCAAAACGGAAACTGCGCCGCTGGCACGCGCTCGCACCCGCTGGTGCGGTGCGTCACTGCCTCCTCCTGAGGAAGGCTTGGCCTTGGATTCTCCGCCCCTCCGGAGCAACCTAGCCGAGGCCGCTCCTGAGGGGGTCTTGGTGTCGTTCTCCTCAAGGAGGTCTAGCCTCCTCGCGAGGGTCTTGAGCCTTGAGTAGCTGGTCGATCAGCTGGGCCGTACCAGGCCGTAGTAGGAGCGCGTCGCGGCCCGCAGATAGGCAAGTCTGGGTACCCTGGTTCCCAGGACACCGACAGCTGCCAACAACGGAGAAGGGCTTGGTGGGGCGTAGCCGCTCGAGCGGCACGTGGATCAGGCTAAAAGCTTCTACTGAGAGCACGTTGAGGCCAGCCCCACCGTCGATGAGGGTCTTGGTGACTGCCACGTTGCAGATGGTGGGTGTGCAAAGCATGGAGAGAGCGCCTGAGCCCGCAGCGGAAGCGGGATGGTTCCCTGAGTCGAAGGTGAGGTCGGTCTTGGGCGCCGCCCATCTGGGAGGGGCTCCCCGGTGTACGGAGGCGGCATCGATTTGGCGAAAGAACTGCTTGACGTGGCGGTCCGAGGGCGGCGCTTGAGAGCTGCCGAGGAGGGTCGCGACGGCGTGGGGTGCCGGCGCCGCGAAGCGCGCGGTGAAGAGGCCGCGCAGCTCCTCCCAGGATGCCATAGATGACTCTGGCAAGCTGATAAACCAGGCGCACGGAACGCTGGTGAGTGCCATGGGGAGCCCGCTGGCCATGACCTTGATGTCACCGCCGGCCGCCGAAACGGCCTCCTCGTAGGCCTGAAGGAAGACGGTCGGATCCGCCGCCCCGTCGTAACGGGGTGGTAGCTCCGGCCTAAACATGAGTGGCCACTGCACCTTTCGCAAGGCGGGGGTGAAGGCTCTGTGGCCTGCTATGCCAACGCGCGGGGCCACCAAGCTGGTCGGAGAAGAGGCGCCCACCATAAGAGCCTGGCGGATGGAGAGAGGGGTGGACGCAAAGGCGAAACTTCGGCGCACCCCTACCTGGCGCACCAAATGTCGGATTATGGGTTCTGGCAAACCCTTGAGGTTCGAACACTGGGGTGCGCACGAAGATCTATCCTTTCCGCTCTAGCTCGCTCTTGCAACGATTTCTAAGCCTAGCTCGTCATGCCCAAAGAATAAGAGACACAAGGGTTTCTACTAGTTCGGCCACCATTGTGGTGTAATACCCTACTCCAGTGTGGTGTGGTGGATTTCCTTGTAGGCTGATGATGAACAAGTACACGGGAAGAACAGCCTCCGGATGAGAGGTGTTCTCGGGCTCGGTTAACAGCCTCCGGAGGAGAGGTGTGGATCTGATCCCCTTCTATGGTGGTGGCTAGTCCTATTTATAGGGGCCCGGCTCCTCTTCCCAAATATTGAGCGGGAATGGATCCCATAATGGGCAAGTTTGAAGGGGACAACTAGTACAAGCTATCCTGACAAAAGGTGCTCTTTGCGTGCCAAAGGCTCTGGTGGTGATGTCATTGTGGGCTCCGTGGTGACCTTCGCCCTGCCGTCCTTCTAGTCTTGGTCTTGTTGCACCGGTATGGAAACCTATGCCTGACGCCTCGGGACTCCTCGCCCACGCTTGCCCCTTTAACACCAAAGAGGAAACTGGCATCCTGCGCCCGCTGGCACCCGCCTGGCTTTGGTCGTCATGGCTCACGTCACGCGAACCTCGCGATGTGTCCCTTGCCTTGATATCTCCGCTCCTCGGGAGCCACCTAGTGAGGCCGCCCCAGGGGAGGACTTGTGTCATCCACCTCGCGAGGCTTGGCCCCTCACGAGGGTCTTGAGTGGTTGCTGATGAAGATGGGCCGTACTAGGCCGCTGGATGAGCCATGCTTTGGGCCGTAGGCAGGCAAGTCTGGGTACCCCCGTTCCCAGAACACCGAGAACCATCACTGCTTGACTTCCCGAAGAGGCGAAGAGGCAAGCGCAAGGTTAATATTTTTGAGATGTCAAGCGCGAGGTTTATAGGAGAACGAGTAGTACTAGTACTAGTAGTACGTAATGTATGAGGAAGAAGGCAAGAAGAATGTATGTTTTGTGTGATAGTCTCTTCTTACAGGACGTGCTAGACCTAGTGGACCTCATTATTGCAATGGGAGTATTAGATGCCATGATTCAGAGTGGTGGGTAGCGGGGATAATATTCGGAGTTACTTAGTCTTAAACCCAATGGAGAAGTCCCATCGAAAGGAATAGTCATCCTCTACACGTGATCCTATGTAAAATGAGTAAATGAGACAAAAAGAGAAAGAGACAAAGTAAAAAGATCACCAGCCTTAGATCCAGCCCTATTGTATCAGTGAATGTTATTTCTGTGTCATGATTGACATGGCTATATTATTAACCATATTGCAAAGGTAGCAGCAGGATTTTATTTATTTGCGAAGGTAGCAGCGGATGGATATTCAACGAGGAGTGAAATGATGTCTTCTTCCTCGGTCAAACATAGAGTAAGGTGGGCCTCATGATTTGACGGCTCATTAGTCATTATTACTGCCTATGCTCTTTGCCCATGTAATAACCGCGTGGTAGAGTAGTTGGCTATTTTTAACCATATCGAAGAGAAGAGGTGCACACACCCACACACGTACTAGTAGCACTCTTTGCATCTTCCCCAACCACACATGTGATACAGTGGAGCTCATTTCTGTACGATGAAGCCCACATGATAATTTGACGCGTCTAGAGTTACTCACTTAATGGAGGGTCGGGAACCATGCATGAGCGGTGCCGCATTATTTCAGATGATTTTTTTTCTTCAGTGGCATGTGCGCAATATAAACAGGTTCGTATGGAGAGAAAAAAGAAACCGCTCCACTATATACATAGCCAGGAGCCTACACGATTGCTTGATGGGGTTGCTCTCTTCACACTCTCTCACACAAAACGATTGTGGACACATCTTTAACATCCGGGCGAATCTTGTCCACTAGGGGAAGGGGTGGATGCTTTGTGTAGTTGTGGTCGCCGCCGCCGATGGGGAAAACCCATTGTCGGCGTGTCCCGATCAGGGGTGCCTGCCGTTCTCTCTCACAAAGTCGGTGCTGTTGCCTTCGTCCCTTGCTCACTACCGCAACGCGGGCAGTTGCCGCCTCCTTCCGCCCTCCTCTAGATACATCCTGACATCCCTCAGGTACAACTTCCTTTACATCCGGATTGCACCACTACCCCAGCTATCCACATCGCTCCATGTGGATATTTCTTTACTTCTTTGCCCCGCACATACCTCTACTAGCTTCTACTGTATTTGTCATGTGTTTATGTCTCATCAACTAGTCCCACTAGTCCTATTTTAATCATGCTTCTTCAATTTCATTGCCACAAGGATGCGCAACTTGAATGGTGGTAAAAGGGTTGCAAACTTCATTTCTTCGAAAGGTTCAACGTTGCTAGCAAATTAAAGCCTGGTTAGGGTTTAGGGTTCAAGGCCTAGGGATTGCATGGATCATTTTTCTTTAGTTGTCTCTGTTCGAAAATAAGTGTCAACTTCGGTACAACTTTGTACCGAAGTAAGCATAAAGTCGAGACACTTATTTTGGAACGGAGGGTGTACATGCTGGCTATGATCTGTGAATCATTGAGATCCAATAGCATGCATGTTAGTCTCCTTTGTATTTGATGGAATGTTGCTACGGCGGAACCTTGGACGCAAGATACATGAAATAGAATTTGGAAGCTTCATAGCATTGTACAAATATATCTCGCTAAGAAATTACAGTACGTACTATGTACTAAAGAGTTAGGTGTCGCACGGTGTCCAGAAAATATGGTGATAGTGTGAGGTAGGCCATGTAATCACTAAGTTGTTGTGTTTTCGCTGCTTTCGCACTCCTCCTCTGTAAGAGTGGATAAAATTGCAAGAGCATCTCTAGTGGCTAGTGTATCCCATAGTCTAAGTCAAATATAGACCATCAGAGGCCAAAAACGTCTCCAGCGGCTGGTGTATGACATGGTCTAAATTTTAGACATCCATCAGATTAGCTACACATCGTCCACATTTGGACTACCAAGCGAGGACGTCCAAAGCAGAGATGCTCCTCGCGAGCTCGCTCCCGCACCAATCCAGAGTAGTTGGAGACGAGGAGGACGCCCGCGCCACTGGCCCTGGTGTTGAAAATATAGCCGTTGCAAAACTAAGGTTGTCTAAAATATATTTTTTACACCATTGTGTATGTGAAGATATAGACTACCGAATTTAGACAAGCCACTAAAGACGCTCTACCTCATTTCGCCGAAACGTGGGACATCCAACATCTGGTGCATGTGTCATGCACCAAAGTAAAGTGTATAGTGCAACTGAGACTCAACACGGTCATACCATGTTAGTAATAATGACCAATGAGCTGTCAAATCACATAGACCCGACAGTAAGTTGGACAGGCGAAGCAACCATCACTCTTGAATCCGCTTCTCCCTTCAACGCAGGTGCCAGTGGGAGGTCGCGTCCGCTCTGCCCGGGCATGAATGCAGCACCAATTCTCTAGAGCGGCACTGACCGTTTCGATCGGGAAGCACGCGCGACCGACGGAGTGGATTTGGGTGGGCCAAGGTGGTCAGGAGCGGGCATGGCAGTTGTCCCGACCGGACGCCCGAAAATAAGAGGATGCATCGACTCTCGCGGTCGTACGAGTAGTACTCCGTAGGTCGACGTATCGCTCTCTCTAACACACACATGCTGTTAAAAATAAACAAACACACACGCACACGCAGGTTCATGTGCCGCTGGTAAACTACTATATCTGTGGTCGTAGGATTTGACGCACGCGACTGTCGGATTTGGATCATTCTGGCCGCCTGCGACTACGCCTTGCCATGGATTGTTCGGGTACCAAGTCGCACAACAATGGCAGTGCCTCCACGTTGCATGCAGTTTTAGCTTTTCTTCACTTCGGAGGGTCGTGTACCATACGTGAACAATAGTAAGTGCGACCGTGAGGCGTGGAGCGTTAATTGTGAATTGACTCCTTCGAGCGTTAAATTTTCTTCGCGTATTAGCATTGCCCTCCGTCACATTTACAGGGAGTGCTTCAATTCTCATGCATTTCCACCACCGGAGGGAATTTAGGTGCTTTTGGTTTAATGCCCAATTAATTATGGCATCGTAACCACAATCAAGCCCACAATTTTCTCTCCATGCAGGTGTGTACGTGGGATGGAATAAATGCATGCATGTCTGTACGTGGACTGAAAGCACTCCATGCATGTGTGTATGCATTAATTTCTCCAGTAACTGGGCGAAATGGTATAACTCCCGTTGCTATTTTTCAGTCCAATCGCTAATCACCTTGGTCCAGGAGATTGTTGATGCGTGCCCTATAAACTGTGACGGAGGAAGAAATTAAATAAATAGTTCCGTTTCGTGGACAATTTAAAAATATTTTTATGAAGATAAAAAGATAACCACTCCAACTATATATATATATATATATATATATATATATATATATATATATATATATATATATATATATATATATATATATATATATATATATATATATATATATATATACACACACATGTTGATGCCTGAGTGCTTGTTTTCTAGGGTCTGCTCTCCTCACACTCTATCCACTATATATATACACAATGGAGCCTCAGTGCTTGCAGTTGCTCTCTTCACACTCCCACCCTCTCCAGATCTAAACAAGATTGTGTTGGCCACTCTCCCCTCACTGCTGGTCAAAGAGCTGGTAGCATCCCATCCGCCGGAGAAGAACGTTGCCGCCGTCGGCGAGCGAGGGAATCCACTGCCGGCGCTGCTATTTTCTTTCAGCTAGCGACCGTGCGGGAGGACCTCCGACCCCTTAATCCTCACTGCCTACCATAGTGTGGGCAGATCGGCCTCCGGCCACCCACGGAGCCACACCCCGAGAACCTTAAGATATAATTTACTTAATCCACAGGCATTGCTCTAGCTGCATGTGGATTTTTTTGCTTCTGCACTCGAATCTAGGTGTTGGATCAAACAGGAAAGTAGTGGGAAAAGTTGTATAGCATGAATCTAGGACATGGTTCAAAGAGAAAAGGAAGGGCGAAAGTAGTACAGACTAGCTATTCAACACCTATGTTGGTCGAAAAGGGAAACCAATGACGAACGCAGTAAACACATCTGTAAGGAATTGATCTTTCTGTGGGTGGGAGACAAGGCTTTAGAGTTTGAGCAGGACTAGATTTGCTACCCTCGCATAGGGAGAGGTGTGTCTAAAGAGAACAAAAATTGGACCAACACAAATATGCTCCTTGGTTGCTTGTTGCAACAGACTGTGCATCATCCCTTTATACATCGGTAGATGCACATGGTGCTAGTGGGTCCACTGTCCCATAAAACTCTTTAGTTGTTGTTAATCTAATAATGCCGCTGGAAAATTTAAGCAATAGCACTGTGAAAAGAAAATTACATGTTTAATGAATTTTATTGTTAATATAATCTCTTTGTTAATACGAATCAATTCTACTGTCTTGCTTTCGTTCCCATTTAGATATGTTAGATGCTTCTTTTTGTGGGCTTCTGTGTCGTCCACCATCATTGACCAGTAATTGTTTCCTTTGCACCTCTGTGTAAATAGGGTTATCTACTTCACCTTGTTCTTATTGCAACCTTTTGTTGCATTTCACAAACCACTATTGTTTTAAGAGTGTTTTGTGTAGTTCAACTAAAATGTCACACCGACAACATTGCTTGATTGCGTGATCTTAGTGGAACTGTACAAGAGGAGATTGGACTTCCTATCCGTGTTGGCAAAGTTGTTTAAGATCTTCTTCGTGTGAATTGTTTGAATTCTGCATCATCAAAGGTCAGTACTGGCCTTCTTCCACATGATATTGTAGTGTGCTTTCATATATTGTGCTACTTATATGGTAATGTTGCTTGATATTACTGAACTGCACAAAAGGAGACCAGACTTCCAATCTGTATTTGCACCGTAATATCCCATTGACGTAAAATAATGATATTTCACAATTGTTGGCCTCGTTTTGCTACTGTCATCAGAAAATTAAAGTTTTTGTTTAGTGTTATACTTGTGCTCCCTAATTAACATGCCAAATCTTACATTTAGGCGAAGCTTGTCTGTTATTGAACCAAGTGACGAAGGGGAAGGACAAGCAGAAGAAGAAGAAAAATCAACTCCCGGTGCTGTAATGAAGCACTGGAACTGTGATGACACAAGTAATGATATAGGTTGGACTCTTAATTTATTCCTATGTTGTTTTGCCACGGTGATTTGATGCCACACTTAATGTAATATGTAATTACCTCTACTTGTGCAAATAAGGATTTTGTTTAAAGATAACATATATTTTAGTGGAACTGCACAAGAAGATGTCGGAAACATTAATCTAATCGAGGAGTATATAGTAAGCATGGCAACCATAGTAGATAATAACGGATGGCTCTGGAGAATTGCTTCACCTATATGCTCTACACAATAAGCCTCCCGACAAAGGTTGGTACCAGCCCACTGATTTCATCCATATGATTGAGCTTTGTCATCTCTATTGGTGTTATGGTAATGTTTAGGTACTGTCATGCAAAAGTTGTATTGTTTCGCATGTTAAACTAAGGTTGCTAATAAATCGAGCCACCGGTTTGCCACCATTATAGCCACTGATAAAATGAAGTAATAATACAGTTCAAGTTGAGCTGATGTCTTTGGTATCATATCATTTCCTATGAGGATAATGAGGATGCATCTCTTCATGACTATACATTTCATCACTCCCATTGTTAATGTAATGTTGTTTTAAGTATTTCATTCTCTTTTTTTTTTGAGAAAACATGGATGCTAGCATTTAGTTGTTTTCTTGTCTTTGCACAACAGGATACTCCTCCTCCGAAGAAGAATATGGAGTAAGTGAAGTGCCTAGTTCCGATTATGCCGGGATGAAGAAGCCAATCCTCTTCTTATCAGAAGGGAGAAGTTGAAAGATGGTTACGTTACTGCCAACAAGAACAAACTAACTTCAGCTCAGAAGGACTCACAGATATCCATCTTTGTTGCTGTAATGGCCAATATAATGTTGTTTTAGGATTCTTTCTGGTGAGTTCCATTTTTTAAAATGTGTGAACAGCATGGATCATGTAGGAGCTTGTTTAAACTGTAAATTCAGAATTCAGTTTGCTTCATACTAATCACATTTTTTGTATTTATGCAAACAGGGATGCTTAGCTTGATTTCAGTGGGAACTACACAAAATGTTCTGATGGTGCTCATATGTTGAAGGCGTTGAACATATAAAGGCGAAATCCTACAAGCTACGCGCGAAGTCGTTTTGTAGTGGAACTACACAAAAAGAACAACTGGTTTATTTAGCAAGAGGTGGCATGCCAATGTGCAAACTGATGGAAACCCCACCCATTCCAGAATAGTAGGAATTTGATTATTTGGAATGCGAAAACCTTCTCAAAGTTTGCTCATTGAGTTTTGCAATAAGACATGCTATTGATATTTTGGAATAAAACAGCCTTGTCAAATTTTGCTCATTAAGAAGACATGAATTTGATAGTTTGGAATAGGATGCCCTTTGCCGTCAGCAGCATCGATTGATTTTTCTTTATTTGTGTCTTCAATTGTAAAGTAAATATTGGCTCAGACATGTGAACTATTGAGATGCATCGCTCAATTTTCTTTATTTGTGTCTTAAGTTCTTATGCTTTGACGTGAAAAATTGAGATGCATAATCATCGATCGATTGTTGTTCTCTGAATTGCCAGGCCTGTGAGTCTGATTGCAATGTACAGGCACGCTGAAAAGCTGCTCAAACTTTTTGTAAGTGTGAAACTGCTGCAAACGACGTGATCACCGTGCGTCCTGGGAATAATGCTAGAACATATCGTTTTGAATGTTCAAATTGATACAAGTATTCATTCAAACACAACATGATATCATATAAACATGCCGGATTTCATTACATTTCAAACATTCTTCAACAAAAAAGATGTGTTTGTCCGACTCTGGATATTTAATTAATTAACCTAATCTGTGATCACCGGCGCCCATTCTCGAGCCCAAGATTTGAAGCTTCATCTCCAGCTCCGCCTCCAGAGCCACAGGAAGCAAAGTTGTCCGACTCCGCATCGTCGCCAAGCAGCTAATCGGCCATCGATGTTCAACACGCCAAGCTTGGCTTCAACCGAAGGGTATGAGCGGGGGCCTTACTTGGGCCCGAGCGGTGGCGACATACCGTCTTCTACACTTCCTTGTTTTCTGTGTGGCGTGGCCTCGTTGCTGGTGAGGTGGGGCCTCGACGGAGCTGCCGATGTCCTCTATCTCTTTGTCGGTGGGTGGAGGAGCCGGCGATGTCCTCTACAACTAAGGATGGCAATTTTACCCATGGACATGGATACCCATGGATATCCGACCCGTATGGACAGGGTTTGGATATGCTTTTGCGCCCATGGGCGGCGCCCAAACCCGACCCGTTTACTCATGGGTAGGGCATGGACATAATCTTGTACCCATGGATATATCCAAACCCGACCCGATAGTATGACTTAATGGCAATATTCGGCTATCCCTACCTCACAGTCACATGTCCCACTATAATTTTACCCATTATAATCTAAAACATTCAAAGCCAATTGCACAATCCCCACCATAAAGTTTATTAGTTGACATTCAATCCTCGCCTTAATATTACTTCATCCCCCTTCTGATCTTTTATGTCATTGTTAAATGACTCATCATTAAGAATCAGCCATGTCTCCTCTTCTTACTCCACCTGCATCCCAAGAGATGGTCGACACTGTCAGCTGCTATCTCCATGTATTGTGGACAGGTGGAGCACTTCAACAACCAGCTCCACTGGCCTATGACAACGCAACTAAGTATCCCCTCGACCCCTCCATCCCTGCTTTTTCAAACGCGCATTGATGCATGGGTGCAACAGCTTATGTGCATGTTGTGTTGTGTCTTATGTATATGTCTTGAGAGGACTCCATGGATATCCAACGGACATGGATATCCATCGGGTTTGGACATGGACACAATTTTTCGCCTATGGGTTTTTTCATGGGCGGACAGAGACTGTCTTCATGGATATGGATATGGATTTGGTATTGTTCAACCCGATCCAAACCCGACCCATTGCCATCCTTATCTACAATGTTGCCAGCGGGGCAAGGCCTCGGCAGAGCCGGTGAAGTCCGCCGGCTTGTTGCCGGCTAAGGGGGCTCGGCGGAGCCGGCGATGTTCTCTGTCTCGTTTCTGATGGGGCGGGGCAGGGCCTCGGTGGAGCCGATGAAGTCCTCCGGCTTGTTTCTGGCGTGGAAGGGCCTCAGCGGAGCCGGCGATGTTCTCTGCCTCATTCCCGCTGGGGCGGGGCCTTGGCAGAGCCGGCGAAGTCCTCCGGCTTGTTGCCGGTGGGGTGTTGTCTCGGCGGGGCCCGCGAAGTCCTCCGCCTCGTCGTCGGTGTCGCCAAACAATGCCTCGCCAGCTTCATCGTCCTCCTTGTATGCGGCCGCAACCTGCGCCACCAGCATGCTGTACCGCTAGTGCTCGAGGCGGATCTTGCGGGCGGAACAGTACGACTCGAGCAGCGCCTCCTGCTCCGCCCATTCCGCGGTGATCTGCTCCTCCGCATGCAGGTGCTCCTGGAGGAGCTGCTTGTTGTAGGCGGCATCGGCTTGCGCCTCCCGGAACTTCCCCTCTCGCTCCTGCCTCACCATGTCCATGTATTGGGCACGGGCCTCGCTGATGGTCATGGTGCAATGCACCGGCAAGGATGGCGCGGAGGAGGAGGTTGGCGTCGGCTCCTCGACTACCATGTTCTCCATTGGGACGTCGTCGTTCTTCTGGTCCGTCGTCTGCCTGTCTCGGAGAGCGGTGGAGAGCGAGGAAGCCATGGTGAGAGTGGTGTGGCGAGGCGAAAGGGAACGAAGGCGGATGACTGCGGCTATGGCCGGGGCAACAGTTTGTATAGCAATGGTGGGAGGCAGAGGGACAGACGGGTGGTGCCGGAGTAGCTTCCTCGCCAACTATGTGTCATTAATGTGGGCAACAGATGGACGGACAGACGGCAGCTGTGTCATTTGAATGCGAAGCAGTCGCCTACACCGGGAAGCGGCACGGGCGGCGCTGACCGTTTCGGGCGGGAAGCACGTGCGAGCGAGGTAGGGGGTCTGGGTGGGCAAGCGCGGTCAAACTCGTGCTTGGCAGCGGTCCGGTCCAGCAGCGGGACATGCTGGCTCACCAGCGAGCTCGTCGAGCTCACCGATGACAACCAGACGATGGACGGGGCTTCTGTCCAGGAGTCGGCGCCGCAGCCCAAGTCTGTGCATGCCTTGTTCACCATAGAGCAGGTGCGGCCGCACCTCGACACCCTAATGGTGGAAGAGCTACCAGCGCCGCCGGAATCAGCATTCTGGCATGCGCAGGAGGACCAGTGTTGCAACCTCCGTCTCCTTAACGAGCACCGGTTTGAGGAGGGATGAATCGACGGCGAACAAGCGGACGTCAATGCAGTCACGGACATGTGGCCCAATGATCCTGGCATCCTGAATGAGCAGCGGGCGCTTTATCAGACCATCCGTAGGGCCCGGCCGCGAGGCCCTCTCCTCAACCTTCGATTTGTTGCGCTCGCTATGGTGCCGCTGTCTTGCATTGTCAACATGGTCAACTAACATGAGGAATCGGGAAATGACTAATCGTGGAGAGGATGACAGTAGGGACACACCCGGGCCATAACCGTACGTACGCAAGAGCCTCCTTATTACAATTACAACTACAACATTGTCAACGCATATATCTATATCTATACCAGTATAAAAAGGCCCAAAGGGGCAGATCCAATTAATCTCGGCCATCAAATCATGTCAATCCAACGACCTAGACTGCTTCAATGTCGAGCGCTCAACACGTTTAGCGTGCAGTTAATTTCATGCAAACTATAGCGCTAATCACATAATAACATGCAAATAATATCCTAATTAATATTCACATGCACTTAATATACTTCCAAATTAACGTGCATTGCATGTACACATTGACTAGTGGAGTAGTCAATAAACAAGAGAATTGCAAAAGGTGTGGCTGACAACTGGGACCCAGCAGCTCGAGCAGTACTTTTTTTTTGAGGGGTGAGTAAAATTTGTTTTGACCGATGTTTTTGTTGTTGTTCAGAGGAGCATGGTATCAACTGGGCGGGCTATGGCCTGTCTAGCCCAGGCAATTATTTTATGTCCACCAAATATGCAGCCGAGATAATATTTTTGTCAAGGTGACAAAGGCTTGTCTAGGCCCAGCTATACTTTTTTTTGAGGAATACCCAACCGAGGCCAACTTGTTATTCTCCGGCCCGCTGGGCTGCAAATCTTTCCTACGAGGGATGCATTATGCTTGCCATGAAAATGGGTCTAAAATAGTAATACATGGGTTGTAGTTATAAAAAATGTGATGTATATATAAAAGTACTATCCGAACAGGTAATTAGTTTCAAAATTATATTTTTGTGGAATTTGTTTACGGAAACTCGTGAGTGGGCAGGGAGCTCCCACATTGCATTTTTTGGATTTTTAAAATTTTAATTTCATTAACTTTTGCGCGCAAAATTTTGTTTAATTTTTACATAATATAATTTTTTTGAAATTAGATTTAATATGGCTCCAAATTTCGGGATAAATAATATATAGGATCCCATCAAAAAGTGGGAAATTTGGTTGAAATTATAGACCGTACTCCTGGCTAGAAAATGGGCTGTAATGTTAACAAACAGTAAATGTGTCGCGGTAAATTCCATTAGAATTAAGAAATGGGTTGTAAATTATCAGAAATCGCAAATGGGCCATATGCTCACTTGTGGGCCTACTAAGTTCACGCGTATGCAGCAGTAAAAAAAAGTTGACGCGTACGCAATGCTTTTTCTCCTTATTGTCAAGACATGATTCTAGCAGCAGTGGCCGTTGGATGTTCATCGAACGGTTGCCATGCTTCCTCAATCTCGAATATTCTTGCTTCAGCCACACAAAGTACCGCCGACGGTACCACATGCTACCGCCTCCTGTGGCCGGCTGTGCTGACGCGCAGGCCTCACTAGCCCACCCTACTCCCATTGCCGTCCAGGCCATTCCTCTACTCACCAACACCTCCTGTTATTCTCTGACGACGACAGCCTCACACCATAGTCGTACCTCTGAACCCTCGTACCCCCCTCTGTGTGGGCATCCACTGCTGCGTCTTCGCTAGCTGTGGATCATTCTGGCCTCGCCGTCATCCACCGCATTTGTTTTCTCGGGGCGTCGTGGTCAAGTTTATCAACAAACGATAGCCATTGCAAGAGGGACGTACATGGAGTTGCTGACAGTAGGGACCCACATGGTCCATGGCCGCACGCAAGCAATTGCCTCCTTATTATGCGAAAATAAATGATTTCTCCCCCTGACAGGCTTGACCCACCAGCTACATCTTCGCACGCAAGCAAGTGACTCCTTATTACATGAAAAAAAGTTTCCACTCTCTAATAGCTAGGACCCACCAGCTACATATTCGCATGCAAGGAAATGCCACCTTATTACACGCAAAAAATGAATCCCCTGCTAGCTGGGACCCACCATATTTGGAGGCTGACTTATGGGCCTACTAAGTTGGCGCATACGCCGGGCTATGTCAACTTAGTCAACATACGATTCTAGGTGTAGTGACTGTTGGATGTTAATCCAACCGCCGTCGTGCTTCTTCAACTTCTGGTCTTCTTGCTCCAGTCGCCCAAACTAGCGTCGGCCATGCCACCTGCTCCTGCCTCCCGTGGCCAGTTGTGCTGCTGCGCAGGCCTCGCCGCTCCACCCTTCTCCCAATCGCTGGCATCACCATCCCTGCACTCGCCCAGACCTCCTGTTATTCTCTGGCGACGGCGGCCTGACACTGCAGCCGAACCAGTAAACCCGCGAACTCCCCTCCGCGTGGGAAACAACTGATGTGTCTTCCCCGGCTCCAAGTCAATCCCTTCCTATGCCTCGCCATCGTCCACTGATACGTCTCCAACGTATCTATAATTTTTTATTGTTCCATTCTATTATATATTCTGTTTTGGATGTTTAATGGGCTTTATTATACACTTTTATATTATTTTTGGGACTAACCTACTAACCCAAGGCCTAGTGCAGATTGCTGTATTTTTGCCTTTTTCAGTGTTTCGTAGAAAAGGAATATCAAACGGAATGAAACATTTGGGAGAGTTATTTTTGGAAGGATATCTTCACGAGAGACTTAGAGTACAAGTCAGAGAAGAAACGAGGTGCCCACGAGGGGGCGGGGCGTGCCCCGGGGGTAGGCGCGCCACCCACCCTCGTGGGCCCCACATTGCTCCACCGACGTACTTTTTCCTCCTATATGAAAGATCGTGGATGTCGCCTAGAGGGGGGTGAATAGGCGCTTTAAAAAATTACGGTTTAGGCTCGAACAAATGCGGAATAAACCTAGCGGTTAATTTTTCAAGCACAAAACCTACAACGACTAGGCTCACCTATGTGCACCAACAACTTATGCTAAGAAAGACAAACAACTAGGTGATAGCAAGATATATGACAAGAAACAATATGGCTATCACAAAGTAAAGTGCATAAGTAAAGGGCTCGAGTAAGAGATAACTGAGGCACATGGAAACGATGATGTATCCCGAAGTTCACACCCTCGCGGATGCTAATCTCCGTTTGGAGCGGTGTGGAGGCACAATACTCCCAAAGAAGCCACTAGGGCCACCGTAATCTCCTCACGCCCTCGCACAATGCAAGATGTCGTGATTCCACTAAGGGACCCTTGAGGGTGGTCACCGA
This sequence comes from Secale cereale, assembly GCA_902687465.1. Lineage (NCBI taxonomy): Eukaryota > Viridiplantae > Streptophyta > Magnoliopsida > Poales > Poaceae > Secale > Secale cereale. The sequence continues at coordinate 150,811,562 of LR738709.1, forward strand.
ACCCGTACAAATGGCAACCCTTGGGGGCTGTCACCGAACCCGTACACTTTGGCAACCTTTGGGGGCGGTCACCGGAACCCGTCAAATTGCTCGGGGCGATCTCCACAACCTAATTGGAGACCCAGACGCTTTCCCGGAGCTTTACACCACAATGATTGAGCTTCAAACACGACAAAGGTTTGGGCTATCTCCCCAACGACACCATGAAGCTTCACCACAATGGAATATGGCTCCGAGGTGACCACAACCGTCTAGGGCGCCCAAGCACCCAAGACAAACAAGCTCAAGGGTACCAAGCACCCAAGAGTAATAAGCTTCTCAACTAATAACTTCCACGTATCACCGTGGAGAACTCAAACCGATGCACCAAATGCAATGGCAAGGGCTCACGGAGTGCCCAAGTCCTCCTCTCTAAAATCCCACCAAAGCAACTAATGCTAGGGAGGAAATGAGAGGAAGAACAAGAAGGAGAACACCAAGAACTCCAAGATCTAGATCCAAGGGGTTCCCCTCACCTAGAGGAGAAAGTGATTGGTGGAAATGTGGATCTAGATCTCCTCTCTCTTTTCCCCAAAAAACTAGCAAGAATCCATGGAGGGATTTATAGATAGCAAGCTCAAAGAAGGTCAACAATGGGGGATGAACACGAGCTCAAAGGATAAGGTTCATTGGGGAAGAAGACCCCCTTTTATAGGTGGGGGAAAATCCAACCGTTATGCTCACAGCCCGCACCAAGCGGTACTACCCCTAGGGCGGTAGTAGCCCTTTGAAACACAACAACGAGGAGGCAAAAAGGCCAGAAGAACCGTCGGAGCGGTTGTACCGCTTGACCTCACGGTACTACCGCTAGGGGTAGCGGTACTACTGCTAAGGGGTAGCGGTACTACTGCTTGAGAGTGGTACTAAAAAATTACATCTGTGCCTACCACCGCTGGACTTGTGACGAGTTTTTGGTCTGGAGGGGAAGTAGCAACGGAAGTAAAAAATTACATCCCCTCCAAGCGGTAGTACCGCTCTAATTTGCGGTAGTACCGCTACAGCCCTTCTGGGGACACCAAAACTGACATAACTTTTGCAAATGGACTCCCAATTCAACGAAACCAAGTTTGTTGGAAAGCTAACGACATGGCCTAACACAATCTTGGTAGACATAACAATAAGAAGCAACTGAGAAAAGGCCCATAAGAAAATGGTGAGAACCCTTCCTCGAAAGAGACCGGTAAAACCTCCAACACCGAAAACGCAATAGAAGAAGCAAGTGAACTCCGTTTTCCATGAACTCAAGCTTGTCAAGAAGATGACAAAAAGCTCTAAGTCTCACAAGAATAAAACCAAACAAGAACCATGAAATATGATGCAAGCATGCAATGGTTTGAGCTCTCTATGAAGGATATGATCAAGCTACTCACTTGAGAGCCCCCCATGATAGTACGGCAATCGATCCTATAACCCAGTCTCCAAATTACCACCATGAGACCGGTAAAATAGAGAACCTATCAAGGGCAAACCTTTGCCTTGCACAAAGTCCACTTGAGCTAGATGTAGACGATCTTGACTTCCTCAAGTTGGACCACCTTTCTTGATTGCGTTGGCTCGGTGAAGACTAGTAGATTGCTACCCCTTACTCCACTATGGATGAGCCACTCTTCGGCATATTTTCACAAGTCCATTGTCACCACAATGGACGGCAAGCTTCAAGCACTTGATATCCTCGTGATGCATCACTTGAACTTGCACACCACAACCTTGATTTGATGTCATCCTCCATGGGTTGTATGTGATCTTCCTCTTACCGCAAGCCCATGAAAGATAACCTAACCCGACATAGAACTCTCACAAAGACCATGGGTTAGTACACTAAGTGTAATTGACAATGCTTACCATACCATGGGATCGCTTGATCCCTCTCGGTACATCTTCTACGCTTTGTGTGTTGATCAAGTTGAAACACTCTATGTACTTAGTCTTGATCAACCTTGAATCTTTCCAACTCTCTTCATTTGGATGATGTCTTGAAGGTAAACATGAATGATAACACACTCTTCTTCTTCAAGACATGCTTGCAATAAGCTCAACACTCACAAGACCAATCTTTGGATAATTCCTTAATAGCACCTTGGTCATCACAAACTCTCCTTGAAACCAACACATGGACTCCAAGAAAAGCCTATGGTCAAACCCTTCAAATATAACTCAAAGCAACCATTAGTCAATAGAGATTGTCATCAATAACCAAAACCAAACATGGGGCCACCGCATGTTCTTTCAATCTCCCCCATTTTGGTAATTGATGACAATCACTTTCAAGAGAGTTTATATAAGGAATTATGCATCACCATACCATGCAACAATAATGTATGCGCATGAGATGCAAAAGCTTAGGAACAAAACCAAATCAAGACGAGATGACTCTCTATTCTTCTCCACAAAACTCTCTAAAACTTCTCCCCCATTGGCATCGAATGCCAAAATGGGCGAAAGGCTTAGAAGGCCAATATAACTCGTGTTCCTCAGTAAATTGTGTATTTCTCAACAAGAGAGTGGAATGCAATACTAATATCCAATGGTAAATACTTGGAGGAAGACAAACTATATTGAGGCCCAAAGATTGCAAAAGAATGATATGCCACAAAGACATAACAAATAGAGAAACAAGCAATCAAGCACTCAATGATACCAATTGAAGCAAGCTATCAAAAGATACGAATTGAACCAACTAGACCAATGATCCTACATGCCACATGAATAAAAGATATTAAGATATGATCAAGGAGTGTTCTAGAGAAACTAGAGAAGCTCCCCATGATTTGTGCACAATTCAATTTTGTATTTGGATACAACGAGCACAAAATAGGATCGTCGCTCCCCCAAGATCAATAGAACCTCACGACATAGCAATCAAGTTTTTTAAAGACACTGGTGAAGCTCCCCACAATTTGTGCACTCCTTAGAATATTTTCATTAGGATACCAAGTGCACAAAATAGGATCATCACTCCCCCCAAAATCAATAGAAACTCACACCAAGTGCAAGTGAGCATGAAGGTAACGAAGCCTAGCACTTGCACAAACAAATGGTTGAGCAACATATAAAAGAGACAACTTAAGAGTAGGCTCAACCAAAATGATGTGTGTGAGTCATGGCAAAGCACTTGAGAAGACTAATGTACGGATGAACATTAAGCATCAATATAGTCTTGAATGAAAGAGATGCACGGTGCAAGGCCTATCATTCCCACACACAACTAGCAAATGGGTTCACAAGCTCACTAATAAGCATAGAAAGAACCTATGCTTGTGACAAACCGTGGTGAAGATATAAAAAGAGAGCGTTATCAAGACGAGGGATACCAATTAATTGGCAAAAGCCTTGTCAAGACAAGTAAGAGACCAAAATATCTTCACCACACAAGAGTGCATCTAGATGCAACAAGATAAGATACGCACTCAAGGCAAAGGCTTTCACGGAGCCACCAAAGAAATGATACAAGAAAGACAAAGTGGTCGTGAAAGAAAGGATATATTCTAGATACATAATTTCTCTCAAGTGTATAAGATTCTAGGTAGATGAAAACCATGATGATATCAATCTGCAAAGAAGAATGTACACTCGAAATAGTTACAAAAAGGAAGTAATAAGATATCCACAAGGAAGTCATAATTATACCAATAAGATATATTGCTTGAACGCATAGCACATGGCTAGATAAGGCCTTATTGAATATACATGAATTCCAACCAAGCGAACATCAAAGACATCACAACTAGCAACAAGACATCATTGTTGGGATGCTTTGAGAAAGGAAACAAGTATCACAAGAAAGAATGAATTACATGCCATGATACAAACTACACAAGGTTGATGCAAGAAATTTGTGCATGAAGTAGATGATGATACTTGTTACCGAGATACCATTGGAAGGATATAGTAGATACCAATTGAAGGTAGATAGTAGTTCATTGATCATTCTAGCTTGACTCCAATAAGCATATGGTGACACCACTATTCTTTTGAATGAGCCGAGCATCCAATGCATCTCCAATTGTTCCTAGAACAACAACACAAACAAAATGGTACCCAAACTCACTGAGACCAAAGAGTTTGAAACACCAATTCATAGGACAAACTCCACAAACATATGTGCATTTATATATGAAAATGAATTTCATGCACATCTCATCCAAATTGAGACTAGGTGGAGTTTCCCCTATATATTGGGTTAAAAAGAGGAAGCATGCCAAAGAAAATACATGTAGTCAGTATGCATGCTCAAGACATTCAAGAAACGAAACGAAATGAAAAAGAAATACCAAGTGAAAATAGGATACCGAATGGAGAAATCATCACTTGGAAGATATCTATTTAGAAGATACATCAAGGAATGAGATGTCCATTGATACACGCAAAAGGGAAGATATCGCACTCCCAAAAGAGAGGATGGTTCTAAACAAACCAACCCATCTACAAAGTTTCATGATGGCATGAAGTACCAAAAAGAAACGGCTTGCCTTCCATCAACACACACTTGATATGGATCACAAGATGAGTGTTCTATCGAAAATAGGATAGCTCCCCCAAGAACTATGCATTAAAGAGAATTTGCAATTAAATACAAAATGCACAAGGTGGGATCACCACTTTCACTATACTTAGAGAACACTTGACAAAAACAATAAAATAACAAGATCCACAAGTGGCACGAAAGGCAATGGGAGTTGACACACTTGGCAAGAGATAAGGCAAATAAAACCAAAAGACAATGTAAAGATGATCAATAATTTCCACCACATAAGTGATTACCTATTATCAAAGACAAGAGATATTTGGAGATAATTCTCCGTGGTAGATTGGAAACACATCCAACTTCATCTTTGCACCAAACACAAAAGCAAATTTGCAACTTGTAGAGCTAACATGCCACCTAGGAACAACATAATCTATAATATCAACACTAGGTGACAATACCTCAAATGTACCGAATCACCCACCGGTAATGCGCTCCCACCCACCCACCGGCGAAGCTCCCCGGCGATCTCCTTCCCCCTCTGGTAGCATCTAGGTTTTCTCCGTGCATTGGATTCGGCTTTCCCTCCTCTCTATTGTGGTTCCATTCTCCATGGGTTCAGATGGTGGTGCAACCCTGGATCAGGATTTCTCTCGTGGTCTGGCTTTTGCTGATAAGGTTTTCAGATCTTCTGGCCTCTCGATTCACCCTGTGGAGGGATCTCGCTCGTTCATCCAGGTCGTTTCTTTCATTCGGCATGGTTTCCGGCTTGATGAAGATTCTGTGGCTGCGGCTCTTGAAGCAGCCCTAGGGGGTTCTGCCATTGATCTTTCGGTGTCTTATATCAAGGATAACGTTTACTCGTTTGTGGTATCATGCAAGGAGGTTGGTTTTCATATTGTTGAATCACGCTCTTTTGCTTGCCCTCAGTTCAAATGCTATTTCCATCTCTAGGGCAATGGTGAACCGAATTGGTGGCGTGAGTTTCTCATCTGGAAGAAGGAATGTGATGCGGAATGGATTCTTGTTAGTCCCTCTAAGAGGCGTGCTGCTCTTGGCATGTTGGCCATGCATAAGCCTCTAGTGAAGTCTGCTATCAGATCTGGTAATTCTTCTCGCAAAAAGCTTTCATTTGCCACGTTCCAAAATTATGATGCATGTAAGGGATATCGTTACCCGGTGACTCAAAATTGTATTGAAGTAGCCTCTATGGCTGGTTATGATCTCCCCCCTAAGGAGCGTGTGGTCATTCACCCCCCGCCGCTGGTGGAGTTCCAGTGGACGTTGGCCTCGCCGCCGATCACTTTTGGCACGGTTATTCCGATTCGGGCGTCTTCTTCGGAACCCTTGTCTCCATCTCCGGCGCAATCCCCGAGCGGGTCGGCGGATGTTTGAAATGATGCCATGTTGGGCTCTTCTGCCATGTTGGGCTCTCTGGACGCGGTTGTCACTGGTCCGTCGCCCACTCGCCTCCCTAGGCCCAGTTTTTCACCGTTGAATGTCAGCCCATTTTCTCTCGAGCCCATTTCTCCTGGTGTTGATCGCTCGCCATCTGGGCCTGCTAGTCCCTCATTGCTGACTGTTCCCTCCACGCAAGAGGCCCTGGATGATTTTGACACCATGGTCAATGACATGGTGGACCGAGTGCTTACGTGCTCCCGTTTTCCTTTGGGGGCCACTTGTCAGGGAGTTGCCCCTCTCCTGTAGGATGCTTGGCTTATGGAGATCCCGGTCACTTCAGAAAAGACTGCGCGTATATTGCAATGGAAAAATGATTATGTTGGAAACGGAAGCGTCCTGGTATCTCGGATAGGCCGGTCTTGCCTTCCTGCTTTGGGAAGCACGCGCCACCCTTGCAGACCTGTGCTATCACATCGCCATTAACCGGATCGCTGTTTAGTGCTCCGCACACCCCAGCCTCTCCGCCACCCCCAACACCGCCGCTTCCTTCATCGCCGCCACCCATGGCCAACTTTGCCCTGGACCCTGCGCGTTATGTGCCAGTGGGGCACCACATCATCGACGGAGGAGTTCATAGTCTTCCTCTTACTTTTGTCACGCCTCCTTCTCCCATTATTCGTCTGCATGAGAACTTCATTATCGCGGAGGTCATGCCGGCTCCTCCGTTGGCTCAGATGGGTCACGTATGTGAGCAAGTTGTGGAGCTCATCAACAACTTGGGATTTCATGTACGTTCCGCTCAACCTTGGTTTCCTGGAGTGGGTCTTCTTGATGTTAGAGATGCGGGTGAGCGCTTTGCCTTGATCCAACTGCCTCCCCAAGATCTTGGTCAAGATAGATTTGTTCGTTTTATGAAGCATGATCAGGGTGAGGGTTTTCGTGGGGTTCAAGGTTTCCATCAAGGCTGCTTAATGTTTCTGGGTGTTCCTCTTGATCTACGCAACACGGAGAATCTGCGGGCGGCTGTCAATACCTTTGGGAAATTCCACCACTAGATTAGTAATGACCCATACCTTGTCAGATCTATTTTTGTTGCCTCCTTCCCAGATGACAACTTGGTTCCAAGAGATGTGGTTTTTTTCTGATTTTGCGGACTGGGGAGGAGCTAAAGTTTCTTGGACTGCACCTTGTTACATCCTTGGAGCTAATTTTGCAGAGAAAATGCCGCAAGATGAAGACCATATGCCTCTCAACGGAAATCCTCACCCCTTGCCTGGGCAGTTAATCCTGGAAGACATTCTTTTTGCTCTCCCTCCATATCCAGCTCTTGGGTGGAATGATGTACCACCGCCTCCGCCCCCAATGGAGGATCTGAATCCAGGTGATGGCTGGGGTTGGAATGCCCCTGTTCAGGTTGCCCAGGCTGCCCCAGCCCACGATGAGGTCGTTGTTGACCAAGAGTCTATGGTCATTAATCAACAAGACTTCTCAGGCTCTGTTAATCAGTCAGACAACGATCTTCCAGCTGCACCTCCTACGAATGTTCAGTTGAATGCTGTGGTTCATGTGGATGATCCTCCTATTGTGGTGGTAGAGGATGATGAGCTGCATGTGAATGCCCAGCAGGTTGTTTTTCCTGTGGTGCAGGAATTGGGTCAAGGGGATGCCCAGTTTGGTGTCCAGAATGCCGCTTTCGAGGAGGTAAATTTCGACCAACCTATTGATCCTGATGCTTTGGCTATTGTCCCATAGCAGCCGCCTATGTTGCCACTGCAAGATCCCTTGTTTGGTAATGTTCGCGTGGCTTATGGCCCTCCTTTACCCCCTGAGATGGCATGGCGAAGGACTTTTTATGCTCTGTTGGGTCGCTGCTCTACTCGTCAAGTTCCAAAGTCAGTCTTTCAATCTTCTTTTGGGCCACTGGTTCTTTCCAAGAGGTCCTGGTCCTTGGCTTTTGAGAAGATTATTTGGGTTTCTGACATTGTTAGCCATGTTCCTGTCAGTACGGTTGCCACCTTAGCCTCTCGTTCACTTCTCAAGGGTGTAGCTCGTCAACTGTTTCCTGACAGCCAGCAAGAGACGGAGAATGTTGTTGACTTGTTGTTTTCGTCTGCCCCTGCTGTGCAGATCTCTTCCTCTGTCTCCAGTCCCAGGAAGAAGAAAGTCTCCAAATGTGTTGCTCCTCCCGTTGTGGACTCTCAACTGCGTCGCTGCACTCGAAGCTCTGCCAGGCGGGATGGATTCAAACCTGTTCTTCAAGCCTTGCCTATGTATGAACCCAAGAAGAAGAAGCCTCGCTCCAAGCCTCTGATGGATGATGGTCATGACCATAGTGTGCCCCTGGTGCCGCCGCCAACTCCGCTCGCTCACATTCAGGAAATTGGGGCGGATCTGGGCATTTCTGAGGACAAACTCACTGCGGATGCGCTTATGGCGGGTCCTTCCTCTGCCAAAGGCAAACATTCTGATGTTTAGTTCAAGCTCTGTGTGCTGGGTGTGGTAGGCCTGTAAACGGGCTAGTTATCGTAGGCTTTTCTTGTTACCTTGGTCCTTGGGACTTGTAAGCGATTGGGGTCTTGGCAAACTTCTTTTGGTAGACTGTGCTACTCGTTTGATCTGCTTTATGTGCGGCCTACTACGTGGGCATGCTGTTATCTCTGTTGCTATTTTTTTCTATGGATTCGTGATCCACTAGAAGTTGGTGTGTTATGTGCTGGAATGTCCGAGGTTTAAATTCAGATGATCGTCAACGTGCTGTTCGGAACAAGATTGATGAAAGTCTAGCTACTGTTGTCTATCTACAAGAGACGAAAATGGAGTGCATTGACTCCAGAACAGTCAGGAAGTTCTGCCCGCGTCGTTTTGACTCGTTTGTTTGCAGTCCCTCTGTTGGCGCTTCGGGGGGTCTTGTTGTGCTGTGGAACTCCTCAATCCTCACAGGAACATTAATTCAGGTTAAGCAGTTTGGTATTATAGTACAATTTACCTCCAGACACAATAATGATCAATGGACTTTAGTAAATGTTTATGGACCCTGCCGTGGCCCAGCTCGTGATGAGTTTGTTAATTGGCTCTATCACCTGTTCATCCCTGACTTGGAAAACTGGCTCATTCTTGGAGACTTTAACTTCATCAGATCAACTGAAAATAGAAATCTTCCTGGTGGTGACGCCAACGACATATTCATTTTTAATGAAATTATTGGGCACCTCGGTTTACTGGAGCTACCGATTAAGGGGAGGTCTTTCACTTGGTCAAACATGCAGGATACTCCATTTCTTGAGCAGCTCGACTGGTTTTTCACTTCTGCTAATTGGATCACATACTATCCCTCCACTCAGGTGTTACCCCTTGCTAGGACTGCCTCGGATCATGTGCCTTGTGTGGTGGTTGTTAACACTTCTATCCCCAAGTGCAACATTTTTCGGTTTGAAAACTATTGGGTGGAGTTGCAGGGCTTTTTGGACTGTGTGTCTACTTCTTGGGCTTCTGTTTCAAACAAAACCAGTATTACATGGCAAATAGCTGCTACGTTCAAAGCTTTGAGGAGGGATCTTAAAAGCTGGCACATAAACATCTCCAAAATGAAAACTCTGATTGCTAAATGTAACAGGGTGATCCTCATCTTGGATTGCTTGGAGGAGCTGAGGCCTCTTTACAGGCTTGAGTTCAACTTTCGTAATGTGGTTAAGCTGCATCTAGAGCATCTTCTAAAGCTTCAGTTTTTGTATTGGAAAAAGAGATGCACTGTCCGTTCCATTAAAGTGGGTGAGGAGAACACTAAATTTTTTCATGCCCTGGCGACTGAGAGATACAGGCATAATACCATAGCTTCTTTGCGCTTGGATGATGGCTCCATTATTTCTGATCATGACGAAATGGCTTCCGTTATCTGGCAGAATTTTAAATGCAGAATGGGAACTAGTCAAGGTATTCAAATGTTCTTTGATCTCTCTTCTATTTTGAGCAAGGTGGAGGGTCTCGACTCCCTGACAAAAATGTTCTCCAAGGAAGAGATGGATAATACTGTCAAGAGCATGCCTATTGACCAGTCCCCTGGGCCAAATGGCTTTAATGGTCTTTTTTTCAAGAAGTGTTGGCCCATTATCAGTCAGGATTTCTATGCTTTAGCTTCTGCTTTTCATGAGGGGACAACTAACCTGGAGAACATCAACTATTCTTATATCACCCTGGTCCCTACGAAAAGATCTCCTGAAACTGTCAATGATTATAGGCATATCTCTCTCACTGGTATGGGGGTGAAATTTCTTTCAAAGATGGTTGCAAATAGATTACAGTTGGATATTATGAGGTGTCTGCATAAAAACCAATATGGGTTCATTAAATCCAGAACTATTCAGGACTGTGTTGCTTGGACTTTGGAGTACCTACACCAGTCCCATCAGTCTAAAAGGCCTATTATCATTCTTAAGCTGGATTTTGAGAAGGACTTTGATTCCATTGAGCATGAGACTATCTTTCCAATTTTGAGACACAAGGGATTTAATGAGAAATGGATTTCCTGGGTTAAGCAATTTTTGGCCTCTGGAACATCTTCTGTCCTCCTAAATGGGGTTCCAGGAAAGCAGTTTGCCTGTAAGAAGGGGGTTAGGCAGGGTGACCCTCTTTCACCTCTCCTTTTTGCCATTGCTACAGATCTGCTTCAGTCAGTTGTTAATGATATGCTTCATAAGGGTCTTCTTGAGCTCCCTATACCCTGCCATGATAGGGATTATCCAATCATTCAATATGCTGATGACACCCTTATTATTTTTCCTGTTGAAGAATCCCAATTGATGTCATTGAAGAAAATGTTGCTTCTCTTTTCAAACTCCACTGGGTTGCATGTCAACTATCATAAGTCATCCATGTTGCCTATTAATGTGGGCCTAGTTGAGATTGCTAGGCTGGCCTCAGTCTTTGGTTGTGTGGTGGGCACTCTTCCTTTTACCTATCTTGGGCTACCTGTGGTAATTACTAAACCTAAGATCATGGACTTAATGCCTCTGGTTGACAGCATGGAGAGGAAACTTTATGTCAGCTCCTCTTTTCTTGCTCATGGAGGAAGACTGCAGTATCTTATCTCTGCACTCTCTTATGTGCCAATCTTCTTCTTGTGTAGTCTGGCCTTACCATCTCGTATTCTCAAGCAGTTGGAGAGGATTCAAAGGCAATGTCTTTGGATAAAGTATGGGCAAGATTCTGGTCAGTCCCTAGCTGCTTGGGGCTTGGTCTGCAGGCCCAAAAATAAAGGGGGGCTGGGTATTTTAAATCTGAAGCTATAGAATGAAGCTTGCTTCTCAAACATGTCAGCCAATTTTATAATAAGGTTGATGTGCCTTGGGTCCATCTCATTTGGAACACTTACTACCATGGTAGAGTTCCTCATGCTACAATCATTTGTGGCTCTTTCTGGTGGAGAGATTTATGTAAGTTAATGGATAAATTCAAAATGGTCAGTGTTGTGCAGGTTAATAAGGGTGACACAGTTTTATTTTGGTATGATCCTTGGCCCTTGGGGGGCTACTCTACCCCTCTTAAGAAAAGGTTTGCAAGATTATTCTCTTTTGCCATTGATCATGCTATCTCTGCTGCTGAGATTTTTGAGTCGACTGAGCTCTCCTACCTGTTTCATTTACCACTCTCTGAGAGAGCTTATGGTGAGCTTCTGACTTTGCAAAACCTCCTTCAGCACTCCAAGCAAAACCCTCAGCTCAATGATATATGGGTATGGAAGGAAGATGGCAAAGGCTACACTGCTAAGAAATACTACTCCTTCTTGCACAAGCATATTGTTGTCAACCCAATTTTATCATGGGTTTGGGCTAGTTGTTGCACTATGAGAATCAAGTTCTTTGCTTGGATGTTGATCATGGATAGACTGAACACTCAGGATATGCTAGAGAGAAGACATTGGAATGTATCTGATTCAAACATCTGTGTACTCTGTCCAACATGCACTAAAGAGAGCAGAGACCACCTCTTCTTTCATTGTAATTTCAGTTGCAGGGTCTGGAATTACCTTCAAATTAATTGGTTGGCTGGAGATGATATGATTGCCACTGCATACCAAGCCAGGAGAGATTTTGGCAAGCCTTTCTTCTCAGAAGTGGTCTTCATGGCATGCTGGAACATTTGGAATATTAGAAATGATAAAGTCTTTAGAAATATTACATTTTCTTTTCGTATGTGGAGAGCTAATTTTAGTTTGGACCTTTCCCTTTTGACTCATACAATTAAGCCTAAGTTCAAAGAGGATCTGCTTAGATGGATTTCCTTTTTGCCTCCTTGAGGTCAGTTTGTTTGTTTTCTTCTCTATTTTCTTTTTCTTTGGGTCTCTTTGACATTGTAAATTTTGTATATCTGTACAGTTTTTGGGTGCAATAAAATTGTTGTGGGGCCCTGGCCTTACAGTTTCAGGTCAAAAAAAAAAACCTCAAATGTACACATTTTCTAGGCTTGTAATATGCACATAGAATATTACTCCCCCATAATATGATACCAATGAAAAACTTACCAAGATGCAAGAGAGAACCAACAAGAGATACTTAATGGAACATTTAGAATTTGAATTTCTCATGAGAAGACATACCACATAGAGACTAGATAATCTTGTAATATCAATACTAGATGGTATTCCTCATGTACACACATTTATAGGATTGTGAGGTGCACGAAGCACATCACTCCCCCAAAATGGGATGTTCCATTAATCTCTCACAAGAACCAACTAAGATAAAAGCAAGATGCACAAAGACTCAACGCACGACACACACATACATGATGTGCAAACCAATATGCACATACTTCATTTCTCAAGATACCCAAATTGGACGCACAAAATATACAAACACATGCAAGGAACAAAACCACAACATGCAAAGGGGCAAGTAACTTTCAATGTAAACAATTTAAGCACGAGTTACCGCAAGGAGGAACATTGGATATAAGATAGAAACTTGATAATCCGAATGACTTGGCTTGAGACAATATGAATGATGAAGACCCCTTAATTCTTCATAATGTAGCCAAGTCGCCAATGCCCTCCAATTACACCTATAGATCAAGTTTGAGCTAGTTGGTCCCCAACCAAGTTGGGTCCTAAGAGGTTAGTCACAATAGGCTTCGCTACCCAAATGGTTCTTTTCTTGACACCACTTTGAGTCCCAAGAAACTTGGCAAACACATTGCCAACCTTATCCTTCCCAAGATAATAGACATCATCAATAATAATTGGGTTGGATAAGTTACCACAAGTGCGTGAAGAAGCGATGTGACCTTTCTCGCGACATAAGTAGCAACGTCTACTCTTCACTTTCTTCTCACTTGATTTCTCAACATGAGAAGCATTAACTTGAGTCTTCTTGGGAAGTGGCCTTTCTTCAACTTGAGGTTGAGCATGAGAATGAACTTGTGGCCGCTTCCCTTGTTGCTTGTCACTAATGGGCTTCTTCTTCAATGGGCATGATCTAACATGGTGCCCTTCAATTTTGCACTTGAAGCAAATAATCTTGGCCGAATTCTTGACTTGTTCTTGGCCCTTCTTCTTCTTATGAATTTTGGACTTCTTCATCTTTTTGGAGATGAATCCAAGTCCACCTTTGTCATTGGGGGATTTTTTTCACACTGAAGATATTGTTGAGTGTGGACTTCCCTTCATGACACTTTTCCAAGTCTTTCTTCAAGGAAGAGACTTGGGCCTTGAGCTCTTTGATTTCCTCTACATGGTTAGTATCAACACAAGTACTAGAGGAAGTATAGGCTTCATTGTTAGAGCAACAAGGCAAGGAAAGCAATTCATCACAAGATGTACCAATGTTATGCACAGATGAATTACGAGGACTAGCACATGGCAATATAGCATTTTGACTAGAAGTAGTGCTAGCGACCACATGAGACTCACTAGATGTTACCTTAATAATCATACCATCATGAGCTATCTTTCGCACATTATTGGATACTAGAAGATCATCATGAGAGCTTGTGAGCTTTACATGACGTTCTTCCAATTTCCCATAATTGCTAGATAGCAACTCAAGTTGAGCCCTTAGCTCAACATTCTCCTTCAAAATGGATGCTTCACTAGAAATAGAGTTAGTAGCACAAGCATCATCAATAATAGAAAGAGGAGAAGGCAACTTGGCAAGATCTTTAGAATATGAAACTTTAAGTTGAGCATGAGACTCGGTGAGCTTGATTAGCTCACCCTCAATGACCCTTGAGCCATTTTTTAGGTGCTCAAAATCCTCAAGGAGTTTAGCATGCACAACTTCAAGCTTCTCATTTTTCGTTTCAAAATCATTAGCCACCACAAAAGCTCTATCACGGGATTCCTTTATTCTAGATAGTTCTAGAGCAAAATAATTAGCCACCTCAAGAGATTCCTTGGTGGTTTGTTCAAGTTCAAGAGCTTGCGAGAGGTCGGCGATCTCATTAACGTAATCACGCTCATGACCTTCCATTTTCTCAATGGTGACCTCATGCTCCTCTAGATGAGATTCCAACTCCTCTATATATTTCTTGCCCTCAATGGCAATAGACATGATTTCCATAAAGTTGGAACGAGCAATTTGTATTCTTATGAAGAGCTTTAAAAATCATTTCCCCCTTAATTTTTAAGGAGGAAACAATATCATTCTCTTCATCATTTCAACATCATCATCATTGTCATCATCACTATCATCAGAAGATATATTGGGATTCAAAGTGGGAGATACCTTTGAAGCCTTAGCCATATGGAAAAATGCAATAGATGATGATGTAGGATCCCTTGAAGCACCATTCAAGAGTACATCTTGTTCCATGGGGTGTTGGGTTTCCCCTACATTGTTAGCACAACAATTCGAGGAAATAGATGCATTTTTACCATGGCAACAAGACATAGCAAGCATATCATCATGAGTTTTAGTCAAGCAATTTCTACATGATATGCAAGGACTATCAACACAAGCATGTGAAACATGTAGGGTGCTCGAAGTGTTAAAGTCCAAAGAAGAATCATTGCAATAAGATAGTGATGAAGGATCATCCACAATAAGCTTACTATCGTCATTGCAATGACCAATACTACTCACCATATCATTACCTTGTGGAAAACCACATGTAGGTGAAGTAGAAGAAGTTGAGAAGACAACACGTTAATGTTCGGAGGTGGAGGGAGAATAATCATTCCCACAATTCTTGGACACACCATATTTATCTTGAAGCTTTGTCCACAACTCATGAGCATCCCGGAACGGCATGAGTTGAAATATAACTACATTGCTCAAAGCATCAAAAAGCACATTGGAAGCTTGAGAATTGAGATAAGAATTTTTCTCATCCTCTAAAGATAATCTTTGTGGATCCTTTGGAGGAGAAAAACCCATACCTACAATTCGCTCTAAATTTGGGTCCATGACCCTAAAGAGATTAAGCATGTGATTTACCCCAACATCAAAATTTGTGCCATCGAAACTAAGAGTGTCACAGAATCCTAAGCCCCTAGTCGACATCCTTACTCTCTAGGCGGTTAAGCCCTATAAAGAGAGACGAGGCTCTGATACCAATTGAAAGATCGTGGATGTCGCCTAGAGGGGGTGGGGTGAATGTGTGCTTTACAATAATTACGATTTAGGCTCGAACAAATGCGGAATAAACCTAGCGGTTAATTTTTCAAGCACAAAACCTACAACGACTAGGCTCACCTATGTGCACCAACAACTTATGCTAGGAAAGACAAACACCTAGGTGATAGCAAGATATATGACAAGAAACAACATGGCTATCACAAAGTAAAGTGCATAAGTAAAGGGCTCGCGTAAGACATAACCGAGGCACGTGGAGACGATGATGTATCCCGAAGTTCACACCCTCGCGGATGCTAATCTCTGTTTGGAGCGGTGTGGAGGCACAATGCTCCCCAAGAAGCCACTAGGGCCATCGTAATCTCCTCACGCCCTCGCACAATGCAAGGTGACGTGATTCCACTAAGGGACCCTTGAGGGCGGTCACCGAACCCGTACAAATGGCAACCCTTGGGGGCGGTCACCGAACCCGTACACTTTGGCAACCCTTGGGGGCGGTCACCGGAACCCGTCAAATTGCTCGGAGCGATCTCCAAAAACTAATTGGAGACCCCGATGCTTGCCCGGAGCTTTACACCACAATGATTGAGCTCCGAACACCACAAAGGTTGGGGCTATCTCCCCAACGACACCATGAAGCTTCACCACAATGGAATATGGCTCCGAGGTGACCACAACCGTCTAGGGCGCCCAAGCACCCAAGACGAACAAGCTCAAGGGTACCAAGCACCCAAGAGTAATAAGCTTCTCAACTAATAACTTCCACGTATCACCGTGAAGAACTCAAACCGATGCACCAAATGCAATGGCAAGGGCACACGGAGTGCCCAAGTCCTTCTCTCTAAAATCCCACCAAAGCAACTAATGCTAGGGAGGAAATGAGATGAAGAACAAGAAGGAGAACACCAAGAACTCCAAGATCTAGATCCAAGGGGTTCCCCTCACCTAGAGGAGAAAGTGATTGGTGGAAATGTGGATCTAGATCTCCTCTCTCTTTTCCCCCAAAAACTAGCAAGAATCCATGGAGGGATTGAGAGATAGAAAGCTCAAAGAAGGTCAACAATGGGGGAAGCACACGAGCTCAAAGGATAAGGTTCATTGGGGAAGAAGACCCCCTTTTATAGGTGGGGAAAAATCCAACCGTTATGCTCACAGCCCGCACTGAGCGGTACTACCGCTCCAAGGAGCAGTACTACCGCTAGGGCGGTAGTAGCCCTTTGAAACACAACAGCGAGGAGGAAAAAAGGCCAAAAGAACCGTCGGAGCGGTAGTACCGCTTGACCTCACGGTACTACCACTAGGGGTAGCGGTACTACTGCTAAGGGGTAGCGGTACTACTGCTTGAGAGCGGTACTAAAGAATTACATCCGTGCCTACCACCGCTGGACTTGTGACGAGTTTTTGGTCCGGAGCGTAAGTAGCCACAGAAGTAAAAAATTACATCCCCTCCAAGCGGTAGTACTGCTCCAATTTGCGGTAGTACCGCTACAACCCTTCTAGGGACACCAAAACTGACATAACTTTTGCAAACGAAGTCCGAATTCAACGAAACCAAGTTTGTTGGAAAGCTAACGACATGGCCTAACACAATCTTGGTAGAAATAAAACTAAGAAGAAAATGATAGAAGGCCCATAAGAAAATGGTGAGAACCCTTCCACGAAAGAGACCGGTAAAACCTCCAACACCTAAAACGCAATAGAAGAAGCAAGTGAACTCCGTTTTTGATGAACTCAAGCTTGCCAAGAAGATGACAATAAGCTCCAAATCTCACAAGAATAAAACCAAACAAGAACCAAGAAATATGATGCAAGCATGCAATGGTTTGAGCTCTCTACGAATGATATGATCAAGCTACTCACTTGAGAGCCCCCCTTGATAGTACGGCAATCGATCCTATAACCCGGTCTCCAAACTACCACCATGAGACCGGTAAAATAGAGAACCTATCAAGGGCAAACCTTTGCCTTGCACAAAGTCCACTTGAGCTAGATGTAGATGATCTTGACTTCCTCAAGTTGGACCACCTTTCTTGATTGCGTTGGCTCGGTGAAGATTAGTAGATTGCTCCCCCATACTCCACTATGGATGAGCCACTCTTCGGCATATCTTCACAAGTCCATTGTCACTACAATGGACGACAAGCTTCAAGCACTTGATCTCCTCGTGATGCATCACTTGAATTTGCACACCACAACCTTGATTTGATGTCATCCTCCATGGGTTGTATGTGATCTTCCTCTTAACGCAAGCCCATGGAAGATAACCTAACCCCACATAGAACTCTCACAAAGACCATGGGTTAGTACACTAAGTGTAATTGACAATGCTTACCATACCATGGGATCGCTTGATCCCTCTCGGAACATCTTCTACGCTTTGTGTGTTGATCAACTTGAAACACTCTCTGTACTTAGTCTTGGTCAACCTTGAATCTTTCCAACTCTCTTCATTTGGATGATGTCTTTAAGGTAAACATGAATGATAACACACTCTTATTCTTCAAGACATGCTTGTAATAAGCTCAACACTCACAAGACCAATCTTTGGATAATTCCTTAATAGCACCATGGTCATCACAAATTCTCCTTGAAACCAACACATGGATTCCAAGAAAAGCCTATGGACAAACCCTTCAAATATAACTCAAGGCAACCATTAGTCCATAGAGATTGTCATCAATAACCAAAACCAAACATGGGGGCACCAGATGTTCTTTCACTGTATATATCCACATAGCCTGAAAACATTAAGGAGCATGAAGAAACCCTAATTCCACCGTCGTAACCTTCTGTGCCCGTGAGATCCCATCATGGGGCCTGTTCCGGAGCTCTGCCAGAGGGGGCATCGATCACGGAGGGCTTCTACATCAACACCATAGCTCCTCCGATGAGTTTTGAGTAGTTTACCACAGACCTTCGGGTCCATAGTTATTAGCTAGATGGCTTCTTCTCTCTCTTTGGATCTCAATACAAAGTTCTCCTCGATCTTCGAGAAGATCTATTCGATGTAATCTTTTTGCGGTGTGTTTGCCGAGATCCGATGAATTGTGGGTTTATGATCAAGATTATCTATGAACAATATTGGATTCTTTTCTAAAATCTTTTATGTATGCTTATAATATCCTTGCAAGTGTCTTCGAATTATTGGTTTGGTTTGGCCTAGTAGATCTATAGTTCTTGCAATGGGAGAAGTGCTTGGCTTTGGGTTCAATCTTGTGGTGTCCTTTCCCAGTGACAGCAGGGGCATCAAGGCACGTATAGTATTGTTGCCATCGAGGATAAAAAGATGGGGTTTATATCATATCGCTTGAGTTTATCCCTCTACATCGTGTCATCTTGCTTAAGGTGTTACTCTGTTCTTATGAACTTAATACTCTAGATGCATGCTGGATAGCGGTCGATGTGTGGAGTAATAGTAGTAAATGCATAATCGTTTCGGTCTACTTGTTACGGACGTGATGCCTATATACAATGATCATGCCTAGATATTCTCAAAACTATGCGCTTTTCTATCAATTTCTCGACAGTAATTTGTTCACCCACCATAGAATTCTGCTATCAATGAGAGAAGCCACTAATGAAACCTATGGCCCCCGTGTCTATTCTCATCATATTAATATTCCATCTACTTTACTTTGCATTACTTACTTTCTGTCTCTATACCAAAAATACCAAAAATATTATCTTATCATATCTATCAGATCTCACTCTCGTAAGTGACCGTGAAGGGATTGACAACCCATTATCGCGTTGGCTGTGAGGTTCCTATTTGTTTGTGCAGGTGCGAGGGGCTCGCGCGTGGTCTCCTACTGGATTGATTCCTTGGTTCTCAAAACTGAGGGAAATACTTACGCTACTGTGCTGCATCACCCTTTCCTCTTCGAGGGAATACAACGCAAGCTCGAGAAGTAGCAAGAAGAATTTCTGGCACCGTTGCTGGGGAGACCTACGCAAAAGTCATATACCAAGTACCTATCACAAACCCTTATCCCTCGCACTACATTATTTGCCTCTCGTTTTCCTCTCCCCCACTTCACCCTTGCCGTTTTATTCGCCCTTCTTTTTCCGTGTTTTTTACTGTTCGCTTGCCTCGTGTGTGCTCGTCTTTATTGCGGGTGGTTGCTATCATGTCTAAGACGGGGGAAGATGCCGTTGAAAAGGGTAGTAATGTTGATGGCAACTTCACCTTTGTTGATCCTCCGGATGAAACTACCACTTTACATACTAAGAAGTTCCGGGTTGGTAGTGATAGTATTATTGGAAAAGGAGTTCTTCAAGACTTCTTTACATGTGCCGGTGCTTTACCCATTATGGGTGGGTCTATTCTTCATAGAACTAGTAGTCTTTCGGATTCCATATCTATGCTTGTAGTTGAAATTGAAAGGCAATTTATCCATATGCATCCTTGCATTCAGAGAATCTTTCTAGAATTTTCTAATATTGAGCATTCTTCTGTTAAGCGCGCAGCCACTATCTTTTTGGCTCATGAGTTCAGATTCATAATGAAGGAGGTCAAAGAAATCTTGACGCATTATAGAGTGGATGCTAGTCGTCTTCCCATAGAAGCTATCTTATTCAATCAAGAGCACATAATGCGTTTGCAATATTTAGATCATGTTGCTTTAACTGAAAACCTTAGGAAAATGGTTCCTACCGATATCTTGGTTGATAGAATTTTGAATTGAATGATGATTTTGCTATTCAAAACAATGGGTTAGGTTTTTCCCTTGAGCGAAGGCTCGTGAGCTTTTGCCACAAGAATGCTTATAATGATGAATTGGTTGTGCAATATGAAGGGCCAAAGGAGGAACCTATACCTCCTGAGCTTGATATGGGGGACTTCTGTCCTATTAAACTTAGCCCTTTTGATTACTTTTGCTTACCACAAACAAAACTTTCTGCTGAGCATAGGGAATATGAGATGAGTTTTCGCGATCTACCTTATCATTATGGCAATACCTAGATATATTCTTGTATCGTGCCTAGCTAGGGGCGTTAAACGATAGCGCTTGTTGGGAGGCAAACCCAATTTTATTTTCTTGGTTTTTGCTTGTGTTTAGGAATAAATATTGCATCTAGCTTCTGTTTAGATGTGGTTTTGTGTTTTAATTAGAGTTTGTGCCAAGTAGAACCTTTGGGAAGACTTGTGTGAAGTTTATGCGACTATGCTGTAAAAAACAGAAACTTTAGCGCTCACGAGATTGGCTGTCCTTTTTTACTGGGGAGTTCTTTTTAGTTGATTCTTTTTGCAGATGATTAATAGACAAATTCCTCACGTCTAGCAATTTATTTCAATTTTTGTTGAGTTACAGAAGTATTCAAAAGTTACAGATTACTACAGACTGTTCTGTTTTTGACAGATTCTGTTTTTCGTGTGTTGTTTGCTTATTTTGATGAATCTATGAGTAGTATCGGGGGTTATGAATCATGTAGAAGTTGGAATACAGTAGGTTGAACACAATTATAAACAAAGAATGAGTTCATTAAAGTACCTTTGAGTGGTGGTTTGTTTTCTTATACTAACTGAGCTAACGAGATTTTTGGCTAAGTTTTGTGTTGTGAAGTTTTCAAGTTTTGAGTATGGATTTGATGGACAATGGAACAAAGAGTGGCAAGAGCCTAATCTTGGGGATGCCCAAGGCACCCCAAGTTAAAATTCAAGGATGACCAAAAGCCTAAGCTTGGGGATGCCCCGGGAAGTCATCCCCTCTTTCGTCTTTGTTTATCGGTAACCTTACTTGAGACTATATTTTTATTCACCACATGATATGTGTTTTGCTTGGAGCGTCATGTATGATTTGAGTCTTTGCTTTTAGTTTTCCACAATCATCCTTGCTGGACACACCTTTTGAGAGAGATATATATGATTTAGAATTTATTAGAATACTCTATGTGCTTCACTTATATATTTTGAGCTAAAATAGTTTTGCTCTAGTGCTTCACTTATATCTTTTAGAGCACGGTGGTGGTTTTATTTTGTAGAAATTATTGATCTCTCATTCTTAACTTATATCTATTTGAGAGTCTTTTGGAACAGCATGGTAATGTGCTTTTCTTATAAAACTAGTCCTAATAGGATAGGCATCCAACATGAGTATAGTAAAAACTTTCATACAAGTGCATTGAATATTATGAGAAGTTTGGTACTTGATGATTGTTTTGAGATATGAGGATGGTGATATTAGTGTAATGCTAGTGGAGTAATTGTGAATTTGAGAAACACTTGTGTTAAAGTTTGTTATTCCCGTACCATACACGTATGGTGAACCATTATGTGATGAAGTTGGAGCATGATTTATTTATTGAGTGGCATCCTTTGTGTGGAGGTCGGGATCGCGCGATGGTTAACTCCTACCAACCCTTCCCCTAGGAGCATGCATTAAATACTTTGTTTTGATAACTCATAGATTTTTGCAATAAGTATATGAGTTCTTTGTGACTAATGTTGAGTCCATGGATTATACGCACTCTCACCCTTCCACCATTGCTAGCCTCTCTTATACTGCGCAACTTTCGCCGGTGCCATACACCCACCATATACCTTCCTCAAAACAGCCACCATACCTACTTATCATGGCATTTCCATAGCCATTCCGAGATATATTGCCATGCAACTTTTCACCATTCCATTCATATGACACGCTTCATCATTATGATTCACATAGAGTCATATTTTGTTCTAGCTTCGAGTTGTAAGCAAATAAAAGTTTGATGATCATCATTATTAGAGCATTGTCCCAGTGAGGAAAGGATGATGGAGACTATGATACCCCGACAAGTCGGGATGAGAGTCCGGACGAAATAAAAACAATAAAAAGAGAAAAAAAGAGGGGCCATAAAAAGAAAGAAAAAATAGAAAAGGCCCAAAAGAAAAAAAAAAGAGAAAGAAAAAATGAGACAAAAAGAGAGAAGGGACAATGTTACTATCCTTTTTCCACACTAGTGCTTCGAAGTAGCACCATGATCTTCATGATAGAGAGTCTCTTGTTTTGTCACTTTCATATACTAATGGGAATTTTCATTATAGAACTTGGCTTGTATATTCCAATGATGGGCTTCCTCAAATGCCTTAGGTCTTCGTGAGCAAGCAAGTTTGATGGACACCCACTTAGCTTCTTTTGTTGAGCTTTCATACACTTATAGTTCTAGTGCATCCGTTGCATGGCAATCCCTACTCACTTACATTGATATCTATTGATGGGCATCTCCATAGCCCGTTGATACGCCTAGTTGATGTGAGAATATCTTCTTCTTTTGTCTTCTCCACAACCACCATTCTATTCCACATAGTGTTATATCCATGGCTCACGCTCATGTATTGCGTGAAAGTTGAAAGGTTTGAAAGAATTAATGTGTGAAACAATTGCTTGGCTAAAACCGGGGTTGTGCATAATTTAAATATTTTTTGTGATGAAGATAGAGCATAGCCAGACTATATGATTTTGTAGGGATAACTTTCTTTGGCCTTGTTATTTTGAGAAGACATGATTGCTTTGCTAGTATGCTTAAAGTATTATTATTCTTATGTCAATATAGACTTTTGTCTTGAATCTTTTGGATCTGAACATTCATGCCATAATAAAGAAAATGACATTGAGAATTATGTTAGCATTCGACATCAAAAATTATGTTTTTATCATTTACCTACTCGAGGACGAGCAGGAATTAAGCTTGGGGATGCTTGATACGTCTCCAACATATCTATAATTTTTTATTGTTCCATGCTATTATATATTCTGTTTTGGATGTTTAATTGGCTATATTATACACTTTTATATTATTTTTGGGACTAACCTCCTAACCCAAGGCCCAGTGCAGATTGCTGTTTTTTTTGCCTATTTTAGTGTTTCGCAAAAAAGGAATATCAAACGGAGTCCAAACGGAATGAAACCTTAGGGAGAGTTATTTTTGGAACGATATCTTCACGAGAGACTTGGAGTACAAGTCAGAGAAGAAACGAGGTGCCCACGAGGGGGCAGGGCACGCCCGGGGGGTAGGCACGCCCCCATCCTCGTGGGCCCCATGTTGCTCCCCCGACGTACTTTTTCCTCCTATATATATCCACATACCCTGAAAACATCGAGGAGCACGAAGAAACCCTAATTCCATCGCAGTAACCTTCTGTTCCCGTGGGATCCCATCTTGGGGCCTGTTCCGGAGCTCCGTCGGAGGGGGCATGGATCACGGAGGGATTCTACATCAACAACATAGCTCCTCCGATGAGTTGTGAGTAGTTTACCACAGACCTTCGGTTCCATAGTTATTAGCTAGATGGCTTCTTCTCTCTCTTTGGATCTCAATACAAAGTTCTCCTCGATCTTCGAAGACATCTATTCGATGTAATCTTTTTGTGGTGTGTTTGTTGAGATCCGGTGAATTGTGGGTTTATGATCAAGATTATCTATGAATAATATTGGATTCTTTTCTAAAATCTTTTATGTATGCTTATAATATCTTTGCAAGTCTCTTCAAAGTACTGGTTTGGTTTTCCCTACTAGATTTATAGTTCTTGCAATGGGAGAAGTGCCTGGCTTTGGGTTCAACTTTGCGGTGTCCTTTCCCAGTGATCGCAGGGGCAGCAAGGCACATATAGTATTGTTGCCATCGAGGATAAAAAGATGGGGTTTATATCATATTGCTTGAGTTTATCCATCTACATCATGTCATCTTGCTTAAGGCGTTACTCTATTCTTATGAGCTTGATACTCTAGATGCATGCTGGATACCGGTCGATGGGTGGAGTAATAGTAGTAGATGCAGAATCGTTTCGGTCTACTTGTTATGGACGTGATGCCTATATACAATGAGCATGCCTAGATATTCTCATAACTATGCGCTTTTCTATCAATTGCTCGACAGTAATTTGTTCACCCACCGTAGAATTCTGCTATCATGTGAGAAGCCACTAGTGAAACCTATGCCCCCGGGTCTATTCTCATCATATTAATCTTCCATCTACTTTACTTTGCATTATTTACTTTCTGTTTCTATACCAAAAATATTATATTATCATATCTATCAGATCTCGCTCTCGTAAGTGACTGTGAAGGGATTGACAATCCCTTATCGCATTGGCTGCAAGGTTCTTATTTGTTTGTGTAGGTGTGAGGGACTCGCGCGTGGTCTCCTACTAGATTGATACCTTGGTTCTCAAAACTAAGGGAAATAATTACGCTACTGTGTTGCATCACCCGTTCCTCTTCGAGGGAATACAACGCAAGCTCAAGAAGTAGCATCCAACGCCTTGGTGCTCTCGTCGCAGCGTGGTCAACGTGGCCAAGGAACGACTTCCATCCGAAGAAGACAATACGTGGAGATGCTGACAGTTGGGTCCACGGCCGCATGCAAGGAAGTGCCTCCTTATTACGGGCAAAAAAATGGTTCGCCCATGATAGCTGGGAGCCACCAGCTATATCTTCACATGCAAGGAAGTGCCTCTTGTCCTCCCTGACAGCTGGGACCCACCAGATGGAAGCGTATGTTGCGTTATCTGTCTAGTCGCGAACTTGTACGTACATAGCGGTCGATCGGTTTCTCTGCAGCGATGAACCGTGGCCAAGTAAGGAGCGACACGTGTCTTACGTACAGTCCCGTCTAAACCGTTTATACGTATGTACAACCACATGGCAAAAGTTATGGCTACGTACGTACATACGAGCGGGGTCTCAAATGCATACTCGCGCATACGTATGGTCAGTGCTAGTGTACATGGAGAGGGAGCAGACGGTAGCAACGGCGTTGTGTTCATTGGCAGCCAACCGACGGGGTCGGTGTTGGGGAACGTAGTATTTCAAAAAAATCCTACGATCACGCAAGATCTATCTTGGAGAAGCATAGCAACGAGCGGGGAGAGTGTGTCCACGTACCCTCGTAGACCGAGAGCGGAAGCGTCTAGTGACGCAGTTAATGTAGTCGAACGTCTTCGCAATCCAACCGATCCAAGCACCAAACGTACGACACCTCCATGTTGAACACACGTTCATCTCGATGATGTCCCATGAACTCTTGATCCAGTTGAGTGTCGCGGGAGAGTGTCGTCAGCACGACGGCATGGTGACGGTGATGATGAAGTTACCGGCACAGAGCTTCGCCTAAGCACTGCAACGATATGACTGAGGTGTCTAATTGTGGAGGGGGCACCGCACACGGCTTGCAAATCAACTTGTGTGTCTATGGGGTGCCCCCTCCCCACGTATATAAAGCAGGGAGGGGAGGATGAGGCGTCCAAGGAGGAGGAGGCACGCCAAGGGAGCGGGAATCCTACTCCAAGTAGGATTGGCCCTCCTTTCCTATTCCTACTAGGAGAGGGAGAGAAAGAGGAGAGGAGAGGAAGGAAAGAGGGGGTCTGGCCCCCTAGCCCCAAACCAATTCGGTTTGGGCCTAGTGGGGGCGCGCCCCACACTTCCCTTGATGCCCCCTTTCTCCACTATGGCCTAATAAGGCCCATAGACTCCCCGGGGGGTTCGGTAACCTCTCGGTACTCCGGTATTTATCCGGTGACCCCCGGAACCCTTCCGGTGTCCGAATATAACCTTCCAATAGATCAATCTTTATGTCTCAACCATTTTGAGACTGCTCGTCATGTCCGTGATCACATCCGGGACTTCAAACTACCTTCGGTACATCAAAACATATAAACTCATAATACCAATCATCATCGAACGTTAAGCGTGCGGACCTTACGGGTTCGAGAACTCTGTAGACATGACCGAGACACATCTTCGGTCAATAACAAATAGCGGAACCTGGATGCTCATATTGGCTCCTACATATTCTATGAAGATCTTTATCGGTCAAACCGCATAACAACATACGTTATTCCCTTTGGCATCGGTATGTTACTTGCCTGAGATTCGATCGTCGGTATCATACCTAGTTCAATCTTGTTACCGGCAAGTCTCTTTACTCGTTTTGTAATACATCATCTCATTACTAACTTATTAGTCAATTGCTTGCAAGGCTTATTATGATCTGTATTACCGAGAGGGCCCAGAGATACCTCTCCGACACTCTGAGTGACAAATCCTATTCTCGATTTATGCCAACACCACAAACATCTTCAGAGACACCTGTAGAGCATCTTTATAATCACCAAGTTACATTGTGACATTTGATAGCACACAAGGTGTTTCTCCTGTATTCGGGAGTTGCATAATCTCATAGTCATAGGAACATGTATAAGTCATGAAGAAAGCAATATCAGTAAAACTAAACGATCATAGTGCTAAGCTAACGGATGGGTCTTGTCCATCGCATCATTCTCTAATGATGTGATCCCGTTCATCAAATGACAACACATGTCTATGGTTAGGAAACATAATCATCTTTGATCAACGAGCTAGTCAAGTAGAGGCATACTAGGGACACTCTGTTTTGTCTATGTATTCACACATGTACTAAGTTTCCGGTTAATAAAATTCTAGCATGAATAATAAACATTTTCATGATATAAGGAAATATAAATAACAACTTTATTATTGCCTCTAGGGCATATTTCCTTCAGTCTCCCACCTGCACTAGAGTCAATAATCTAGTTCGCATCGCCATGTGATTTAATACCGATAGTTCACATCGTTATGTGAATAACACCCATAGTTCACATCACCAGGTTTACTAGAGTCAACATTCTAGTTCACATCGCCATGTGATTAACACCCAATGAGTACTAAGGTGTGATCATGTTTTGCTTCGTGAGAGAAGTTTATCCAGCGGGTCTGTAACATTCAGATCCGTATGCATTTCGCAAGTTTCTATGTCTACAATGCTCTACATGGAACTACTCTAGCTAATTGCTCCCACTTTCAATACGCATCCAGATTAATACTTAGAGTCATTTGGGTTAGTGTCAAAGCTTGTATCAGTGTAACTCTTTACGACGAACTCTTTATCATCTCCATAATCGAGAAACATTTCCTTAGTCCTCTCGTTACTAAGGATAATTTTGACCACTATCCGGTGATCTACTCCTAGATCACTATTGTACCTCCTTGCCAAAATCATGGCAAGGTACACAACATGTTTAGTACAAAGTATGGCATACTTTATAGAATCTATGGCTGAGGCATAGGGAATGATTTTCATTATTTCTCTATCTTCTGTCGTGGTCGGGTTTTGAGTCTTACTCAACTTCATTCCTTACAACTTAGGCAAGAACTCTTTCTTTGGACTAATCCATTTTGAACTCGTTCAAAATCTTATCAAGGTATGTACTCATTGAAAATCTTATCAAGCGTCTTGATCTATCTCTATAGATCTTGATGCCCAATATGCAAGCAGCTCCACCGAGGTCTTTCATTGAAAAACTCCGTTCAAACAATCCTTTATGCTTTCCAGAAAATTCAACATCATTTCCGATCAACAATATGTCATTCACATATACTTATCAGAAATGTTGTAGTGCTCCCACTCACTTTCTTGTAAATACAGGCTTCTCAAAAAGTTTGTATAAAACCATATGCTTTGATCACCTTATCAAAGCGCATATTCCAACTCCGAGATGCTTGCACCAGTCCATAGATGGATCGCTAGAGCTTGCACACTTTGTTAGCACCTTTAGGATCGACAAAACCTTCTGGTTGCATCATAAACAACTCATCTTTGAGGTATCTATTAAGGAATGCAGTTTTGACATCTATTTGCCAGATTTCATAATCATAAAATGCGGTAGTTGAGGGAGTCCTGGACTAAGGGGTCCTCGGGCGTCCGACCTATTATCAATGCGCCGGATTGGTGGGCTATGAAGAAACGAAGGCCGAAGACAGCACCCGTGTCTGGACTGGACTCTCCTTGGTGTGGAAGGCAAGCTTGGCGACCAACTATGAAGATTCCTTCTTATGTAACCGACTCTATGTAACCCTAGGCCCCCCTGGTGTCTATATAAACCGGAGGGAGTAGTCCGGAAGGTATATACACATTACCATAGTCATACAGGCTAGGCTTCTAGGGTTTAGCCATTACGATCTCGAGGTAGATCAACTCTTGTAATACTCATATTCATCAAGATCATCAAGCAGGAAGTAGGGTATTACCTCCATAGAGAGGGCCTGAACCTGGGTAAACATCATGTCCCCAGTCTCCTGTAACCATCAACCTTAGACGCATAGTTCGAGACCCCCTACCCGAGATCCGCCGGTTTTGACACCGACATTGGTGCTTTCATTGAGAGTTCCACTGTGTCGTCGACGAAAGGTCCGATGGCCCCTTCAATTGTCGATAGTGACGCTGTCCAGGGAGAAATATTTCTCCGTGGACAGATCTTCGTATTCGGTGGCTTCGTACTCCAGGCCAACTCGCTTGCCATTTGGAGAAGATTGACAGCTACGCCCCTGGCCATCAAGTCAGATTCGGGAGCATAAACTACGTCGCGAACATCCGTGGAGACCCGATCTTCGACGGATTTGAGACCGCGGCGATCGCTCCCCTCGCTCCGATGATCATGACTCAAATCTGTCATCGGATCGCATCCAGGAGATAGATCATGTTGCTGCAACGGCCTTAAATCCGGAGCAGATGGTGCCATCCAAGGCCATAGATTCTGCGGCGTTGGAGCCGCACGCACACTCGACACTTAGCAATGTTTGCGTCAACGAAGCTCCGGACTCGTCTCCGGCTATAAGTTCCGAACCACATACGCCTGCGGACACCGAGCTGGAACGATTATCGATTTTCGAATTCGGCGCCGCAGACGTCTTCCAACACTCTCCCCTGGGCGACGGGCTAAACTCATTAAAAAACTTGTCCTTGGCGGGGGACTTGCAGCCGGACTATGTCCGGTTTGAACTAGGGGCTAACGACGGAGAATTTTGCTTCCCACCCGCCACCCACTTCATAGCCACTGTCGAGGACTTAACCGACACGCTTGATTATGACTCCGAAGACATCGACAGTATAGACGATGATGCCGACAAGGAGCAAGGCCAAGACCCGCCTTTTACGGGACGTAGGACGGCCACCTCTTTGTACGATGTGTACATGGTTGATACACCTAAAAAAGCTAGAGATGATGACAAAGAAGATCCAGATGAGAATATTCCTCTTGAGACACAGCCTAAATACCGGCGCCCTAAATGCCGCTCTAAGTCACATCGCAAAAACGCTGGCACCGAAGGAAATAGCACTCCGGATGACGCCGAAATCAATGAAGCCCCTGTTGGAGCAAGATCCGAGCAGGAGGAACAAGAAATCGGGCAAGCCAGCCCCGATGAACAGGCCTTACCCAGCGACAATTCGGAGGACGACAACTACCTTCCGCTCTCTGAAGATGAGGTAAGCCTCGGCGAGGAGGACTTCATCGTACCCGAAGAACCCCTCGAGCAGGAGCGCTTCAAGCGCAGGCTGATAGCCAGTGCAAGGAGCCTAAAAAGAAGCAGCAGTAGCTTCAAGCTGACCAAGACCTACTCAACGATAGATGGACCAAAGTCCTGACCGCCGAAGAATATGTCCATAATGGCCCAGCCAAAAGCTACTCGAAGCATAGATTGCTACCTCAGTTCGATGACGAGGCGTGGGAGCCCGCACCATCATCACACAATGTGGCAGGTCATCGACAACCCTATCTAGATAAAGAGGCAACTCAAGCCGAACACCGGACAGCCCCACCTCGTCGTAAAGGTAGGAATAACATAGCTCATAGTTGTACAAGCGACCTTCGACGAGACTTGAACAGTAGAGCAAGACACGCAAGATCGATCTACGGATCGTGAGGGCATGCCCCGACACGCAATGATGGCTACATATTCGGATGTGACAAACCTAGCCACGCCCGAGCCGAAAACCACAAATGGACTCCTTCGGAGTTATGTCGCAGAGTTGCCCTACATAGAGGCGCCGCACACCCTCTTTGCTTCACTGATGAAGTAATGGATCATGAATTCCCCGAAGGATTCAAATCCATCAATATTGAATCATATGACGGAACAACCGACCCCGCGGTATGGATAGAAGATTTTATCCTCCACATCTATATGGCCCGTGGAGATGACCTCCACGCCATTAAATACCTCCCACTAAGGCTAAAAGGGCCAGCTCGGCACTGGTTGAACAGCCTACCTGAAAATTCCATAGGCAGCTTGGAAGACTTGGAAGAAGCTTTCCTCGACAACTTCAAAGGAACATATGTCCGGCCACCGGATGCCGATGACCTAAGTCACATTGTCCAGCAGCCCGGAGAGTCAGCCAGGAAGCTCTCGACTCGGTTCTTAGTCAACAAGAACCAAATCGTCGACTGTCCGGACGCGGAAGCCCTTGCAGCCTTCAGGCACAGCGTCCGGGACTAGTGGCTTGCACACCACCTCGGTCAAGAAGGACCTAAATCCATGACAGCCCTTACCACTCTAATGACCCGCTTTTGCACGGGAGAAGACAGCTGACTCGCTCATAAAAGCAACAACGACAGTGACCCGAGCACTTCCGAAATCCGAGACGGCAACAGCAAGCCACGACGAAGCAAACACAATAGTCGAAATGATAATGAAAGATCATGCGACACGGCGGTCAATGCCGGATTCAGCAATCCCAAGCCCGGTAAACGGAAGAAGCCACTCAAGGCGAACCGAGACGAACCATCCAACCTAGATAGGATATTGGACCGACCTTGCCAAATTCACGGCCACCCCGATAAACCAACTAATCATACTAACAGAAATTGCTGGGTCTTTAAGCAGGCCGGCAAGCTCAACGCCGAACACAAGGGGAGGAGGCCGCCAGGCGATAGGGACGACGGAGAAGTTCACCAACGAAATACCGGGAGTCAGAAGAAATTTCTGGCCGAGGATTGACTACTCCCGGAGCAGAAATAGCAGTCCGGCTTCCGCCGCCCACCTCGTACACCTGCCAAATTTGTACCTCGCATAAATCACTACGCACTCAAGATACCATGGGCATTGGTGGAAGCACAATACGGACAGGCCTGCAAGCATTCTCGTAACACTTTTTATCTATTTTTCTTTTTCCTTCACTATCTCTTAAAAAATAGGTGATGAACAGGACAAACATCTAAAACTGACTCTATCGGAGTACGGATCCGTACAATCACCTAAGGGGCTACTTCCATCAAGGATTCCCCTCGCTGAGGACAGGCGGCGCAGACGTGCGACAAGAGGTCCAAAGTAACTTTTGTACACCGCAATCTTTATTTCGAGCATGTACCATGCCTCTTCCTCCACCCGCGACCCCGAACATGTCAAATAGCCGGGGTTGGGGTCTTTATATATATAAAGTAATCATTGGCATATCGCTCAGGTCCCAGTAAACAGTATCCGAATTAATCATCTGTATTGTTCTGCCAATGAATATGGCTCCTATGATGGTTTCACAGATATACCTTGGCATAACCTGCCAGGGGCTCGGTACGGGAACAAATGAGTTGCCAGCAAAAGCCCGAACAGCTCTATAGCGTACTTCGGCATTGCAAGTTTGGCCTTATATGCATCAGCTCCGAATCATTGTCTTTGGTCAATAGTTGGGTTGCCCGGCTCCTCTGCTTGCTACCCTACGTTCCGCTCCATCGGCTAGTGTAGTAAAGGGAGAACTACTGCGATTGTGATTTCGGTTCATCTGGTCAAGTACCTCAGTACAGAAAGCCAAAACCGACTGTCATGATGCGGCGAGAGCTGGTCAACCACTTGATGACTTATTGGAATCTTTCGTGATTCTCCGTGTCACACGAGGGATCTTTTTCAGATCAAACATGTAAGGCACTGTATTCTAATACGCCGTATACATACAAGGGGCTATGTCGTAGCCCCACCATAAAACTCCTATGGCTAAGTGAAAGTGTTAACGCCCTATAGTCCGATTGCCTGGTTCACCGCATTATCACCTCCTTCATGGACCAAGACGTTGGATAAAGAGTGATTAAATGATTTTCCGAACACCCCCGTACTTCCTACGAGGGAGCTGAAGACGACAACTGGAAAACTTTCAGATCATATTAAAACGGCCGCACAGGAGGAATTCAAGCTTTCGAGCAAAACATAAAAATAGATTAACTATGAAATTGTCTTTACAATTCTCATACACCTCACTCGAACATGATGTATTTCGAGCACTGACCCTCCATTAAACGGGCGGCCTCTAGGACGTCTTCAAAATAACTCTCCAGCTCAGGACGGTCCTTGCCCTTGGGTGGACTCTTCGCCGCAACATCAATGGCCTTCATCTTCCCCCAGAATGTTTTGACTCGGGTAAAAGCCATCTGTGCACCCTCGATGCACGTCAACCTCTTCACAGCGTCGATACGCGGCACTGCATCAACAAGCCTTTGCACCAAACTGAAGTAGCTATTCGGAACAGGCACGGTTGGCCACAACCGGATTATGACGTTCTTCATAGCAGCGCCGGAGATCCTATGAAGTTCGGCCCATTGGGACATCTGTTCATTCAGCAACAGAGGGCGCCTTGATGCGCCAAACTGTGACCAGAAAAGCTTCTCTGTTGCTTACCCCTCTCGCGCTTGATAATACCACACCGCATCGGAAGAACTCTTCGGCAAGTCCAAAAACTCGTCCGGAGAACTCCACACTCGGTCAAGCTGAGCATAGTTCGGATCGCCGAACTTAGTCTGCAGCAGATGGGGCTTACCTGCCGCAATCTCCCTAGCTTGCCGGATTTCCTCACGTGCCCCTCTGGATTCCGTCCGCGCTTCTCTCGCCTCTTGTAGGGCCTTGACAAGTTCAGCCGTTTTGGCTCCACTCTCTTTCTCCGGAAATTCGCAGCGGCCATTAGCATTTTTCAGTTCGAGCGCCATTGCAGATATCTTATCCTCGTCTTGGCGCCGTGCAGCTTGTTCGGCTTTCAACTCAGCTGATGCCTTTTCGGCAGCCGCACTGCTACACCGGGCCTACTCCTTGGCCCAGGCCAGCTCTGCTCGAAGAACTTCAACGGCGGCAGCATCATCTGCAGCCATGCATATTCCAGCATATAACCTTTCAGCATCATGCTCGTACCACAAAAATGGGAGGCCCGGACCCTTTGAACAGCTCGGCCAATATTCCAGCATATAACCCTTCCTCCCCTCTGAACAGCTCAGCCAATATCTTGGCCAGAGCAGCGGGGGTATCCGGACCTTTCCGGCCACAGCGGGAGGCATCATCCTATCCATTATAGTGCCACATTGGGAGCCTTCTGTATTGAAGAGGCTGAACCCCTCGCACTATGGAAGTCGCCATAACCTCGACTATTGTGTCTCCGGACTGAGCGAGTATCTTTATATTGCTCATGAGCTAACAAACTTCCGCGTTGTCGTCCTCTTCAGGACTCCGAGACGCCAATTGTGGTGCTTCTTCAGTGGAACACTCACAAATACAAGAAGACCATTTCGAACTAGGTCAGGAAGCGCGACGTCATCAATATAGAACCATTCGGAAGGCCATTGTCCAGATGCCTTCCTTGGTGTGCCGGACAGGTATCCGGTGTCGGCAATGCCCAGAAATACTTCGGCTCCGCGCACTTCAAATATTGACCCCTCATGGTTGCGCGGGACAAGACAGGACAACTTCCTCCACAGCTCAAAATGGGCCTCAACGCCCAGAAATAATTCGCATAAAGCAACATAACCCGCAATATGCATAATCGAGGCAGGGGTGAAGTTGTGCAGCTGGAGGCCATAGTATTCCAGAAGCCCTCGGAGGAACGGATGGATTGGAAATCCAACGCCCCTCAGCAGATTGGGGACGAAGCACACTCGCTCCCCCCGGAGGGATTGGGGAAGTCCTCTGCCTGAGTGTCACCATTTAAGGAGGCTAGCCCCGCTCGTTCAGGGACCAGATCTGCAGGGGGAGAAATCCCTGCGTTTGCAGCTTCGCTAATTTACTATGGGATACAGAACACCTCTTCCACTCGCCTTTCTCTGGGCCGGAACGGGAGGAGGAGCTGGGAACGCTAGCCCTGTTGGATGGTTTTTCCTAGCAGTCTTCGGGGATTTTCTCTACGTAGTGCCATATGGGTCTAAGATCCAATCTCTTTAAATAGGCGCTCTTCCTTGCATGGACAGGGTGCTATTTGCAAAAATGCCCTGACCTTCCACATTCGCTGGACACGTGGAAGACGAAGTTATTTAACGCGCAGAAGCCGAGGGGAGCGACATTGGATCAGCGGTCGAATACATTACTTGGAGCTCACCAGAGGAGGAACCCTCCTTGCAATGCCGAAGACAATTTGTATGCCGAACACCTCGTTAATGAAGACTGGTTCGGGGGCTACTGAGGGAGTCCTGGACTAAGGGGTCCTCGAGTGTCCGGCCTATTATCCATGGACCGGATTGATGGGCTTTCAAGACATGAAGGCCGAAGACCGTACCCGTGTCCTTGTTGGACTCTCCTTGGCGTGGAAGGCAAGCTTGGCGACCAACTATGAAGATTCCTTTTTATGTAACCGACTCTATGTAACCCTAGATCCCCCCGGTGTCTATATAAACTGGAGGGTGTAGTCCGGATAGCATATACACATTACCATAGTCATACAGGCTAGGCTTCTAGGGTTTAGCCATTAAGATCTCGTGGTAGATCAACTCTTGTAATACTCATATTCATCAAGATCAATCAAGCAGGAAGTAGGGTATTACCTCCATAGAGAGGGCCCGGACCTGTGTAAACATCGTGTCCCCAGTCTCCTATAACCATCGACCTTAGACGCACAGTTCGGGACCCCCTACCTGAGATCCACCAGTTTTGACACCGACAGGGGGATCCCTTCCCGCCTTCATTTGGGGAAGAGGGCCAAGGCCACTATAAATATAGCCTAGCCACCACCATAGCAGGGACGGATCCTTCAGACCACCCTCACCACCACAAGCAAGAACACACCTCCTGAGGTTGTTCCACCACTGTACTAGTTCATCCTCAGCCCACCTCGAGGCAATCCACCATAAAGTAGGAGTAGGGTATTATAGCGCGAGGTGGCCCAAACCTAGGTAAACTACTTTGCCCCATTTCCTTCCTGTTCATCGAGCTAGATCATGAGAACGGCGAGTATGGAGACAGGGGAAGTTGAGTTCTTCGCACGCACCCCAGTTTTCGAATCTAACAAGGCTTTTGTGGAGCCCTGAATTCAACATTTGGCATGCCATGTAGGGGTCCGTCGGAGTCTCTCTTCTTCCGGCTGGCTCGTCATCACCTCGCCGTCCTCATGGCGGACGCTCCTCACGCTCAGGCCGAGCCCTGTGCCGCACGGCCCGCCCTAGTAGCTCCTTCCGCCCAGGAGGACCTCCACTCCGCACACCTCGTGACCCACGCACCGTCTGGTGAAGTTCGCCGTGGGCGGCGGGGAGCGCCACCTCCCGTCTCCATGCTACGTCGCAACCGCGCCATCACGAAATCTTCAAGCTACGCCGCAACGACGGCGCTGCAAACTCGTCGGGGGCAAGCGAACACGCGAGCCACGCTCATCGTGGCCCGGAGCTGCTACGATGCCGGTTGGCAGAAGGCGGCCACGACGGCCTACTGGAGCGGCTCGCCGAGTTTCTTGATGCCCCATGTAGAGGCGCTGCACCTTTCTGCATCCTACCCACCTCGCAAACGCATCCACGGACGCGTACCTGTCTCTAGGGTACTCGTGCGCCTTCCCTGGAGGAGCTTGGAGGACCTCGCGGCAACGGCCTGGCCCGTAGCTCTGTTCACCCTGCTCGGGGCACGGTGCCCTCGAGCGTGGCGAGCCCGGGTGGCCTTGCTTGGGGCCGCGCGGAGATACGGCCCCACAGTCATCATGCCCTGGCGCCGAGCGTGGCAAACGACGACACCGGATGGTCAGGCAACGAATCAAGGATGGCGGCTCCAGGCACCCCCGGGCCTTCGGCAGCAGACCCACCGTACTCACCAAGGAGCCCCCACTCGTTTCCTCCGCCAGCCTGGGCGTTGGGACCGCACAAGCCCGAGGCCTTTCACAAGTCACCCTAGGGCTTCACCGATGCCTTCAGCAACAACAGCCACCGGGTACAGCCGATATCTCAGGGGCAAAATTATGCTAATCATGGACCGCAGGTGAATCTTGTTGCGGCAATGGCCGTGGACCTCAGGACGATGGCCCCACTACAGGCGGACATAGTGCACTGGGAGTTGCGCGGGGGAAGCCCGGTGCTAGGGCTCCCCCCCGCGCCGCATGGAGCAAGGCGTCGCCGCGGTGGCGGCGCACATTGCACAAGGGTAGCTCCCACTTCGGGGAAGGCACCGACGAGCCCTTCACCCCGGCGGAGGGCCTGCGGTCGCCAAGGCGCCGCCAGCGCCCCTCTTGCCCATTGGCCTCGTCCTGGTTTCCAGACGCCCCAATGATGGTCGAAGGAGGCGCATGGTGGTGCCCTGTCCAGGCGCCAAAGACGTTCGTGAAGATCTCCACTCGTGACACTCTCACGTAATAATGAGTTGGGGTTGTACATGCCTCGGAGTCTCCTGAGTGCCGCCCTCGTGAGGGAAATATGCCCTAGAGGCAATAATAAAGTTGTTATTTATATTTCCTTGTATCACAATAAATGTTTATTATTCATGCTAGAATTGTATTAACCGGAAACTTAGTACATGTGTGAATACATCGACAAACAAAGTGTCACTAGTATGCCTCTATTTGACTAGCTCGTTGAATCAAAGATGGTTAAGTTTCCTAGCCATGGACATGATTTGTCATTTGATTAGCGGGATCACATCATTAGTGAATGATGTGAGTGACTTGACCCATTCCGTTAGCTTAGCATTTGATCGTTTAGTATATTGCTATTGCTTTCTTCATGAGTTATACATGTTCCTATGACTATGAGATTATGCAACTCCCGAATACCAGAGGAACACTTTGCATGCTACCAAACGTCACAACGGAACTGGGTGATCATAAAGGTGCTCTACAGGTGTCTCCGATGGTACTTGTTGAGTTGGCATAGGTCGAGATTAGGATGTGTCACTCCGATTGTCGGAGAGGTATCTCTGGGCCCTCTAGGTAATGCACATCAATATAAGACTTGCAAGCAATGTAGCTAATGAGTTAGTTACGGGATAGTGCATTACGGAATGAGTAAAGAGACTTGCCGGTAACGATATTGAACTAGGTATTGAGATACCGATGATCGAATCTCGGGCAAGTAACATACCGATGACAAAGGGAACAACGTATGTTGTTATGCGGTTTGACCGATAAAGATCTTCGTAGAATATGTAGGAACCAATATTAGCATCCAGGTTCCGCTATTGGTTATTGACCGGAGATGAGTCTCGATCATGTCTACATAGTTCTCGAACCCGTAGGGTCCGCACGCTTAACGTTCGGTGACGATCGGCATTATGAGTTTATGTGTTTTGATGTTACGAAGATAGTTCGGAGTCCCGGATGTGATCACGGAGATGACGAGGAGTCTCAAAATGGTCGAGACATAAAGATTGATATACTGGATGGCTATATTCGGACACCGGAAATGTTCCGGGTGGTTTCGGAGAAAACCGGATTGCCGGAGGGGTTACCCAAACCCCCCGGGGAAGTATTGGGCCTTAGTGGGCCTTAGGGGAGAGAGAGGGCAGCAGCCCAGGAGGTGGCGCGCCCCCTCCTATGGGGAGTCCGAATTGGACTAGGGGAGGGGGCGCGGCCCCTCTTTTCCTCTCCCTCTTCCTCTCCCTCTTCCTCTCTTTCCTTCCCCCTCCCCCTTCCTAGTAATACTAGGAAAGGATGAATCCTACTCCTACTAGGAGGAGGATTCCTCCTCTCTTTGGGGAACACCAAGGCCGGCCGGCCTCCCCCCTTGATCCTTTATATACGGGGGCAGGGGGCACCCTAGGACACACAAGTTGATTGTTCCAAGCCGTGTGCGGTGCCCCCTCGACCATATTCCATCTCGGTCATACCATTGCGGTGCTTAGGCGAAGCCCTGCGTCGGTAACTTCATCATCACCGTCATCACGCCGTCATGCTGACGGCACTCTCCCTCGAAGCTCTACTGGATCGTGAGTCCGTGGGACGTCACCGAGCTGAACATGTGCAGATCGCGGAGGTGGCGTACGTTCGGTACTAGGATCGCTCGATCGTGAAGACGTATGACTACATCAACCGCATTGTCATAACACCTCCGCTTGGTACATGGACGACACTCTCCCCTCTCGTTTCTATGCATCACCATGATCTTGCGTGTGCGTAGGAAAATTTTGAAATTACTATGTTCCCCAACAGTGGCATCCGAGACAGGTTTATGCGTAGATGTTATATGCATGAGTAGAACACAAGTGAGTTGTGGGCAATACTAGTCATACTGCTTACCCTCATGTCATACTTTGATTCAGCGGTATTGTTGGATGAAGCGGCCCGGACCGACATTACGCGTACGCTTACGCGAGACTAGTTCTATTGACATGCTTCACACACAGGTGGTTGGCGGGTGTCGGTTTCTGTAACTTTAGTTGAATCGAGTGTGGCTATGCCCGGTCCTTGTGAAGGTTAAACAGCACATACTTGACAAAATATCGTTGTGGTTTTGATGCGTAGGTAAGACCGGTTCTTGTCAGCCCTTAGCAGCCACATAAAACTTGCAACAACAAAGTAGAGGACGTCTAACTTGTTTTTGCAGGGCATGTTGTGATGTGATATGGTCAAGACATGATGCTAAATTTTATTGTATGAGATGATCATGTTTTGTAACAGAGTTATCGGCAACTGGAAGGAGCCATATAGTTGTCGCTTTATTTTATGAAATGCAATTGCCATGTAATTGCTTTACTTTATCACTAAGCGGTAGCAATAGTCATAGAAGCAATAGTTGGCGAGACAACAATGATGCTACGATGGAGATCAAGGTGTCGCGCCGGTGACGATGGTAATCATGATGGTACTTTGGAGATGAAGATCAAAGGCACAAGATGATGATGGCCATATCATATCACTTATATTGATTGCATGTGATGTTTATCTTTTATGCATCTTATTTTGCTTAGATCGACGGTAGCATTACAAGATGACCACTCACTAAATTTCAAGGTATAAGTGTTCTCCCTGAGTATGCACCGTTGCGAAAGTTCGTCGTGCCGAGACACCACGTGATGATCGGGTGTGATAAGCTCTACGTTCACATGCAACGGGTGCAAGCCAGTTTTGCACACGCAGAATACTCGGGTTAAACTTGACGAGCCTAGCATATGCAAATATGGCCTCGGAACACTGGAGACCGAAAGGTCGAGCGTGAATCATATAGTAGATATGATCAACATAGTGATGTTCACCATTGAAAACTACTCCATCTCATGTGATGATCGGACATGGTTTAGTTGATATGGATCACGTGATCACTTAGATCATTAGAGGGATGTCTATCTAAGTGGGAGTTCTTAAGTAATTTGATTAATTGAACTTTAATTTATCATGAACTTAGTACCTGATAGTATTTTGCATGTATATGTTGTTGTAGATAGATGGCCCGTGTTGTTGTTCCGTTGACTTTTAATGTGTTCCTAGAAAAAGCTACGTTGAAAGATGATGGTAGCAACTACACGGACTGGGTCTGTAACTTGAGGATTATCCTCAGTGCTGCACAGATGAATGATATCCTAGAAGCACCGCTAGGTGACAGGCCTGCTGTAGGAGCAACCCCGGATGTTATGAACGTCTGGCAAGCTCGTTCTGATGACTACACGATAGTTTAGTGTGCCATGCTTTACTGCTTTGAACCGGGACTTCAACGACGTTTTGAACGTCATGGATCATATGAGATGTTCCAGGAGTTGAAGTTAATATTTCAAGCAAATGCCCGGATTGAGAAATATGAAATTTCCAATAAGTTCTACAGGAGCAAGATGGAGGGGTACGGTTCTATCAGTGAACACTTGCTCAGAATCTTTGGGCACTACAATCATATGACTCAACTTGGATGCAAAGTTGACGAAGATAGTGTTATTGATAGAGTTCTTCAATCACTGCCACCAAGCTATAAAGGCTTCGTGATGAACTATAACATGCAAGGGATGCAGAAGATAATTCCCGAGCTCTTCACTATGCTCAAAGCTACGGAGGTAGAAATCAAAAAAGATCATCGAGTGTTGATGGTTAACAAGACCACTAGTTTCAAGAAAAAGGGAAAGGGAAAGAAGGGGAACTTCAAGAAGAATAGCAAGACAGTTGCTACTCCCGCGAAGAAACCCAAGTCTGGAGCCAAGCCTGAAACTGAGTGCTTCTACTGCAAAGGGACTGGACACTAGAAGTGGAACTGCCCCAAGTATTTGGCGGATAAGAAGGATGGCAAAGTGAACAAAGGTATATTTGATATACATGTTATTGATGTGTACCTTACTAATGCTCGTAGTAGCACCTAGGTATTTTATACTGCTTCGGTTGCTAATATTTGTAACTCGAAACAGGGGCTACGGGTTAAACGAAGATTAGCTAAGGATGAGGTGACGATGCGCGTGGGAAATGGTTACAAAGTCGATGTGATCGCCATCGGCATGCTACCTCTACCTCTACCATCGGGATTAGTATTAGACCTAAATAATTGTTATTTGGTGCCAGCGTTGAGCATGAACATTATATATGGATCTTGTTTCTTGCGAGACGGTTATTCATTTAAATGAGAGAATAATGGTTGTACTATTTGTTACACCCTGATTTTCATGTCACATTGCTTAAGCTAATTTTCATGTTAAAAATGTGGATTTGCAAAAACTTTTGAGTGTTTTTGACATTGATTGATTTGGCTTTTGTCTGCTGTTTGCTAGTGCTCTAAAAATCAAATAAATCCTCCAACTCTTATACTTCATCTCCTTGACCCAAAGCCTTTTCCCAATGATCATGCCATGTGTATAGACCAGTATAGAATTTTCTTATAAAAATATTTTGGCCAAATGGTATTTTCTAAAATTTGTTTCCCAAAAACCCCTGAATTGAGGTTTGCACTACAAGTACCTTATTTAGGGTGTGAAAAATCTTTAAAAAAGTATATTTGAATCCTATTAGGTATAGGACTCCCAGAAACCACAAAAGTATAATTTTAAAAGTTATTTTTATATTTTATATATAAGCTTTTTCTTATGGCCAGAAATGGTCTTTAATAGGGAAAAATTATTTAATTATTTCAAAAATATTTGCCAAAATTCAGGGAGACTCATAGGACATATATTGTCCATATATAAGAGTTTCAGCACATGGTCATGTTCAAAATATTGGGCAAATCCTTCCAAAACCCTTTCTGGATATTTCAAGCTTTTGAAATATTTACAAAGGAAATATTCTCCAAAAAATCCAGGGAAATTCTATCATGTCATATATGACATATTTGATGATCTTGCAAAGCCTCATGCCTTGAAGATCAAGGAAACATCCTCAAACCCCTTCATAACCATTCTGTCCATATTTGAAGTTTGAGCAACTTTACATTGCCAAACTTGTCCAACTGCTCTCAAATTTGGTGCACATGCTAGAATGGCCTAATAAGGAATCTAGACCAAATGGCACAAGATTTGGAATAGAGCAACTTGATCAGATCACCTCAAAACCCTTTCTGTTCAAATGCAAATTTGAACAACTTTACATTACCAACTTTTTATCTGGAGCTTCAAACTTTGTGGGCATGATCAACCCCCCAAATGATGATGCTACACCAAGTGGTGCATCTAGGGGAGATGATTAGCTTGACTCAAACATGATGAAGCTGTTTTTGTTGATTTCTAGGGTTCACCAAAGTTACATTGGCTAGTTTCTTCAAATGAGCCCAAACTTGGTGAAGCACCCTATTTTCTCATGTCTTTCAATCCTGTTAAGTGCCATGTCAAGTGGAGGTCATTTGCTTGACCAAACACTGATCAAACACCTTCTGGCTTTTTACTAAAACCCTCATCTAGATCACTTTTACTCTTCTCCATGGCCTCAACTTTTTACCACATGATCATTCAGCTACTGGCTACCTCCAGTAACTTCCCCAGCACCCCAGCTCCATGATTGAGGGGTAAGAACCCAAGTTTACCTTGCTGGACAGCAAACTTTCACCAAGTTACCAGCATCCTCCCTCTCTCTCAGCATCCCCAGGGCATCCAAGACCTTCACACTATTGTTTACTACTCCCTAGCACTGCTGGACACAAGAGGACACGGCCAAGGAGCAAAAGGCATGGCCATGCCGGCCAAAAGCACCCTCTGGAGCGCGCTACAGTGCTCTGGAGCACTGCAGCCGCCCCCAATCGGCTGCTTCCAACAGCCTTGGGCTTCCCCCTCGTGTCCCCCGAGGCGGCCTCGACGTCCGCAATACGCCGGGCGGCCGGCCCCCTCCTCTCTCCTCCTCCCTCACCCCGGCTCGCACGCGCACTGGCCGACCCTGAGCACCAGTGAGCAAGCTCACACGCGCGGCCTCTCTGGCGCCTCCCAGCTCCTCCTCTCTCCCCCTCTAAGCGTGGACTAACCCCACGAACGCCCCGGACACTCTGCGGCAGGCTCGTGTGGCCTGTGGCAACGGCAACACGCTCGACGGCGCACGGCGCCTCGGTGGACCAGTGCCCCCCTACTTAAAGGGCACCCCGAGCCCCCCTTGCACCTCCTTTCGCTCCATCCTCTCCCGTGTGCCTCCCAAGACGTCCCACTCCTCCTCCCGTGCCCTCCAGCCATCACCCTGGCCGGAGCAGAGCCGCCGGCCGCCGCCTAAATACGAGCACCTCAGGCCCTTCCTCCTCCACCTAGCCGCTCCAGCACTACCTCAGCACCGCCCCAGACTCCCCCCAAGCTCCAGCTCTTCCTTCCCCCGCCTCTTCCCCGCTGTGCCGAACTTCACCGACAGTCGCCTCCGCGGTCTTCCAAGCCGTCGCCGCTTCAGCCCTCCCCGGCGTGCGTTAAGCACACGGATGGATGCGGCGTGCCCTCCTGAGCACATCGGTGGGCGGAGCGTCGCCGGAGATGCCCTGCAGCGCCGGCAAGCCACCATCGAGCATCGCCTCTGTTCCTCCCCGCCGCGTCGCGCGGGAGGAAGGGGATGAACTTAAGCGCTGGGCCCTGCGCGTCAGCGACCTGGAGGCTGGGCCCCTCCGCTTAAGTGGAAGCGGGTCTGGCCTCGGCCGTCTCCCCCGCGCAGAAGCGCCTTTCCTGGCGGGCGTCTTCGACGTGGCCAGGCTCCTATGCACGCGGCCGAGCTGATGGGCCGGCCCAGTTGCTGTGCAGCTGTTCTTCGCCCTGCGCGCAAGGGTATAAGCCCTTTTTCCTTTTCCTTTTCTTTACCCAGTCAACTTCATAAATGCTTAAATAATTCATTTGAACTCCAAACTTGATGATTCAAATTTCCTGTGGCTCCATAAATCATGCTCTATCACATGGTACAACATGCAGAGTATTCCAAAGACTTTTCCTACACAAATATTTATCAAATGCCCATATTCCATTTTCTGTGATGAACTTTAGAAAATCACAGAGAGCTCATTTTTGATCCAAATGCAGTGATTCAAATTCCTAGATGCTTGTCATGTCCAAACTTAGTTTTGGAACATTTTTATTAATAGTTTCTGTACCCCACCAAATATTGAGTCATTTCTTCATATTTATCAGCTTTGCAAAATCCTAGGAAATTCATTTGAATTCCAAATCCAGTGAAACCAACTCCTAGATGCTTCTAAAATCATGACTTGATGATGGGTGCCCTTGCTCATCATTCAAGGAGATATTTCTGTATACTTCTTCCAAATCCATAAACCCCTTGGTTCCATCACATTGAAATGTTCCAAACTACCTATTGATCCAACACCTATGAAACCACCTTGGTCATTTCTAATATGACCAGAGGTATCCTAGAAAAGTCCAACTCCTATTTTTAGAGCACTTTTATTTTTGCTTTGATTGTGTTGCTTATTATGATTGTTTCCATCGTTAGTTGACGAAATAAACGAAGTACTCGGAGATGGACCAGAAGGTTTGAAGACTCGGAGGAATAAGGCAAGCAGCCCTTTGACCATGTTCAAGAAACCTTTTTATGCATGTCTCATAGCACCTTATTATTCAATGCATCGGAATCATGTTGAGGTGGAAACCACTTTGGTTGCTACCCCTGTTACTTTACTGTTGAAACTTGCATCAAACATGACCCTACCTCCCTATGAGGGTTATGTGGGTGGGAATTGATAGATGTATGCTATAGTAGTTGGCTACGCAAATGGGTCGGGGTTATGCATTGAGTGAAACAAGTGTGGTCTGACATACTTGCAAATGACCCAGTGGGTGCCACTAATGCCCCTGGGAGCTGATGAGGAGCTAGGGCACTACATGGTGAAGAAGTAGTGTGCCGAGGCTTGACGAAAGTGTTGTTTACAGAGATGGATTAGATTTATGTGTGACTACCGTCCCAACCAAACATGCGCAACCACTCTACCCTTATATGGGAAAGGGCATTATTGATTACCTAGGTCGATACTAGCATGGTGCCCGCATTACTAGTGACGGGGGTGACACGAGGTCACTCTCGGGACGGGGTCGTGCTTGGATAG
Organism: Secale cereale; assembly: GCA_902687465.1. Taxonomy (NCBI): domain Eukaryota; kingdom Viridiplantae; phylum Streptophyta; class Magnoliopsida; order Poales; family Poaceae; genus Secale; species Secale cereale. The sequence goes on from LR738709.1 coordinate 150,856,437, forward strand.
GCGGCCATGACTGTTTTCACAGGGCACCGAACACATCGTTGGTACCCCGTGTCAGTGGTATGTGATGAATATGGAGCGAGTCTCCACAATTATTAAGATGTGAAATGTGGGAACGGGGATTACTACCAATCGAGTGGACTCTATGTTAGTGTCGTCTAGGGAAAGATAGTGATCGGGTGCTTACCCCGGGTACTTGAGGTATCGCGGGTCGTGGATGACACGGAAGTTCCCCAGATCTTGTGGGTAAAGTGTGCAACCTCTGCAGAGTGTCAACTATTCGAATAGCCGTGTCCGCGGTCAAGGACAGTTGGGTGGTGCTACTTAGACTATGTCCATAAGTTTCTAGGAAACAACACGATTCAGAGATATTATTGATGTGATTGTGAGAAAGTTACAATGAGCTTGAACATGAGTTGATTACAACTCTTTCTCGATATTGATGTCTGTGACCTCCTGATACTTGTTACAGACACATGCATGCCCTTGTTATATGTTGATCATACTTGCATATGAAAAACTAGCTTTCCGCAAAACTGCCAACCTAGCAGTAGAGCCTTGCATAATTATTCTGTTATCACATTTGGGTTGCTTGCGAGTACATTCAAAGTACTCATTGGCTTGCCACTGGTTATTTTATTGGCCAGGCATGAGAGAACAGGTTATGATGAGGATTTCTTGGTGACGAGCATGCGAGCTAGGACGCTTCCCAGTCAGAATGCCTGTAGGGTTAAAGGCAGATGGCATGGGTCCAAGTTGTCATTGAAGATTTCCGCTGCGATGTTATACTCAAGGCTTGACCATAATGGTCCTATTTATGTAATACGATATGTATGGATGTAAGACTCTTGTTATTCAGCTTCTGTGTGTTCAGTGAGCATTGATCTCTAGGATCACTGTACACGTGCATTCGGTGATCACGACTTATGAGTCGGGGTCCCCACACTATTTATATGAGTAATATCTTTTATGGTCATGCTCCCTTGAAGAGTGGTCTATTCTTGTTGGATCTCGATCGTAGTGATACACATATTCATAATATTGAAGCGAAAAGATGCAAGGTTAATAATGATAGTGCAACTTATTTGTGGCACTGCCGTTTAGGTCATATTGGTGTAAAGCGCATGAAGAAACTCCATGCTGATGGACTTTTGGAATCACTTGATTATGAATCAGTTGGTGCTTGCGAACCATGCCTCATGGGCAAGATGACTAAGACTCCGTTCTCCGGAACAGTGGAGCGAGCAACTGATTTGTTGGAAATCTTACATACTGATGTATGTGGACCAATGAGTGTTGAGGCTCACGTTGGGTATTGTTATTTTCTGACCTTCACTGATGATTTGAGAAGTTATGGGTATATCTACTTGATGAATCACAAGTCTGAAACATTTGAAAAGTTCAAACAATTTCAGAGTGAAGTAGATAATCATCGTAACAAGAAAACAAAGTTTCTACTATCTGATCATGGAGGCGAATATTTGAGTTACGAGTTTGGTCTTCATTTGAAACAATGTGGAATAGTTTCACAACTCACGCCACCCGGAACACCACAACGTAATGGTGTGTCCGAACGTCGTAACCGTACTTTATTAGATATGGTGTGATCTATGATGTCTCTTACTGATTTACCACTATCGTTTTGGGGTTATGCTTTAGAGACAGCTGTATTCACGTTAAATAGGGCACCATCTAAATCCGTTGAGACGACACCTTATGAACTCTGGTTTGGCAAGAAACCAAAGTTGTCGTTTCTTAAAGTTTGGGCCAGCGATGCTTATGTGAAAAAGCTTCAACCTGATAAGCTCAAACCCAAGTCGGGAAAATGTGTCTTCATAGGATACCCAAAGGAAACTGTTGGGTACACCTTCTATCACAGATCCGAAGGCAAGATATTCCTTGCTAAGAATGGATCCTTTCTAGAGAAGGAGTTTCTCTCGAAAGAAGTGAGTGGGAGGAAAGTAGAACTTGATGAGGTAATTATACCTTCTCCCGAATTGGAAAGTAGCACATCATAGAAACTAGTTCCAGTGATTCCTACACCAGTCAGGGAGGAAGCTAATGATGATGATCACGAAACTTTGGATCAAGTTACTACTGAACATCGTAGGTCAACCAGAGTATGTTCCGCACCAGAGTGGTACGACAACCCGGTATTGGAAGTCATGTTACTAGACCATGATGAACCTACGAACTATGAGGAAGCGATGATGAGCCTAGATTCAGTAAAATGGCTTGAGGCCATGAAATCTGATATGGGATCCATGTATGAGAACAAAGTGTGGACTTTGGTTGACTTGCCCGATTATCGGAAAGCCATTGAAAATAAATGGATCTTCAAGAGGAAGACCGACGCCAACGGTAATATTACTGTCTACAAAGATCGACCTATTGCGAAAGGTTTTCGACAAGTTCAAGGAGTTGACTATGATGAGACTTTCTCACCTGTAGCGATGCTTAAGTCTGTCTGAATCATGTTAGCAATTGCCGCATTTTATGATTATGAAATTTGGCAAATGGATATCAAAATTGCATTCCTTTAATGGATACCTCAAAGAGGAGTTGTATATGATGCAACCAGAAGGTTTTGTCGATCCTAAAGGTGCTAACAAAGTGTGCAAGCTCCAGCGATCCATCTATGGATTGGTGCAAGCATCTCGGAGTTGGAATATACGCTTTGATGAGGTAATCAAAGCATGTGGTTTTGTACAGACTTTTGGAGAAGCCTGTATTTACAAGAAATTGAGTGGGAGTTCTATAACATTTCTGATATTATATGTGGATGACATATTGTTGATTGGAAATGATATAGAATTTCTGGATAGCATAAAAGGATACTTGAATAAGAGTTTTTCGATGAAAGACCTCGCTGAAACTGCTTATATATTGGGCATCAAGATCTATAGAGATAGATCAAGACGCCTAATTGGACTTTCACACGGCGCATACCTTGATAAAGTTTTGAAGAAGTTCAAAATGGATCAAGCAAAGAAAGGGTTCTTGCTTGTGTTACAAGGTGTGAAGTTGAGTCAGACTCAATGCCCAACCACTGCAGAAGATAGAGAGAAAATGAAAGGTGTTCCCTATGCTTCAGCCATAGGCACTATCATGTATGCAATGTTGTGTACCAGACCTGATGTGTGCCTTCCTATTAGTTTAGCAGGGAGGTACCAAAGTAATCCAGGAGTGGATCACTGGACAGCGGTCAAGAACATCCTGAAATACCCGAAAAAGACTAAGGATATGTTTCTCGTTTATGGAGGTGACAAAGAGCTCGTCGTAAATGGTTACGTCGATGCAAGCTTTGACACTGATCCGGATGACTCTAAGTCACAAAACGGATACGTGTTTATATTGAACGGTGGAGCTGTCAGTTGGTGCAGTTCTAAGCAAAGCGTCGTGGCGGGATCTACGTGTGAAGCGGAGTACATAGCTACTTCGGAAGCAGCAAATGAAGGAGTTCATATCTGATCTAGGTGTCATACCTAGTGCATTGGGTCCAATGAAAATATTTTGTGACAATACTGGTGCAATTTCCTTGGCAAAGGAATCTAGATTTCACAAGAGAACCAAGCACATCAAGAGACGCTTCAACTCCATCCGCGATCAAGTCAAGGAGGGAGACATAGAGATTTGCAAGATACATACAAATCTGAATGTTGCAGACCCATTGACTAAGCCTCTCTCACGAGCAAAACATGATCAGCACCAAGACTCCATGGGTGTTAGAATCATTATTGTGGAATCTAGATTATTGACTCTAGTGCAAGTGGGAGACTGAAGGAAATATGCCCTCGAGGCAATAATAAAGTTGTTATTTATATTTCCTTGTATCATGATAAATTTTTATTATTCATGCTAGAATTGTATTAACCGAAACTTAGTACATGTGTGAATACATAGACAAACAAAGTGTCACTAGTATGCCTCTATTTCACTAGCTCGTTGAATCAAAGATGGTTAAGTTTCTTAGCCATGGACATGAGTTGTCATTTGATTAACGGGATCCCATCATTAGTGACTGATGTGATTGACTTGATCCATTCCGTTAGCTTAGCATTTGATTGTTTAGTATATTGCTATTGCTTTCTTCATGACTTATACATGTTCCTATGACTATGAGATTATGCAACTCCTAAATACCGGAGGAACACTTTGTGTGCTACCAAACGTCACAACATAACTGGGTGATCATAACGGTGCTCTACAGGTGTCTCCGAGGGTACTTGTTGAGTTGGCATAGATCGAGATTAGGATTTGTCACTCCGATTGTCGGAGAGGTATCTCTGGGCCCTCTCGGTAATGCACATCAATATAAGCCTTGCAAGCAATGTAACTAATGAGTTAGTTACGTGATAGTGCATTACTGACCAAGTAAAGAGACTTGCCGGTAACGAGATTGAACTAGGTATTGAGATACCGACGATCGAATCTCGGGCAAGTAACATACCGATGACAAAGGGAACAACGTATGTTGTTGTGCGGTTTGACCGATAAAGATCTTCGTAGAATATGTAGGAACCAATATGAGCATCCAGGTTCCGCTATTGGTTATTGACCAGAGATGAGTCTCGATCATATCTACATAGTTCTTGAACACGTAGGGTCCGCACGCTTAACATTCGGTGACGATTGGTATTATGAGTTTATGAGTTTTGATGTACCGAATTTAGTTCGGAGTCCCGGATATGATCACGGCCATGACGAGGAGTCTCAAAATGGTCGAGACATAAAGATTGATATATTGGACGGCTATATCCGGACATCAGAAGTGTTCCGGGTGGTTTCGGAGAAAACCGAAGTGTCGGAGGGGTTACCGGAACCCCCGGGGAAGGATTGGGCCATAGCGGGCCTTAGGGGAGAGAGAGAGCAGCAGCCTAGGAGGTGGCACGCCCCCTCCCATGGGGAGTATGAATTGGACTAGGGGAGGGGGCACGGCCCCTCTTTCCCTCTCCCTCTCCCTCTCTTTCCTTCCCCCTTCCCCCTTCCTAGTAGGACTAGGAAAGGATGAATCCTACTCCTACTAGGAGGAGGATTCCTCCTCTCCTTGGGGCGCACCAAGGTCGGCCGGCCTCCCCCTTACTCCTTTACATACGGGGGTAGGGGGCACCCTAGGACACACAATTTGATTGTTCCAAGCCGTGTGCGGTGCCCCCCTCCACCATATTCCACCTCGGTCATATCGTAGCGGTGCTTAGGTGAAGCCCCGGGTCAGTAACTTCATCATCACCGTCATCACGCCGTCATGCTGACGAAACTCTCCCTCGAAGCTCTACTGGATCGTGAGTTCGTGGGACGTCACCGAGCTGAATGTGTGCAGATCGCGGAGGTGCCGTACGTTCGGTACTAGGATCGCTCGATCATGAAGACGTACGACTACGTCAACCGCGTTGTCATAACGCTTCCGCTTACAGTCTACGAGGGTACATGGACGACACTCTCCCCTCTCATTGCTATGCATCACCATGATCTTGCGTGTGCGTGGGAAAATTTTGAAATTACTACATTCCCCAACACCTCTGGCCTCACAGGGGCTCCAACCCACGTCCAACTAGAAGCACCATGCTCCGCGAGGACAGTCGACATTGTCCCCCCAATGACTATGCCCACGTCCACTGGAAGCACTTAGCTCCGCGCTGGTGAGAACAATAGCTAGGCGCCGGACGCGATTGTTCGTTCTTGCCCTCTTTCTGTAACCCAATTTGCCTTCTCTTGGAATAAGACTTGGAGTTTTGTGTGCTTGTCAAAAGAAAAAAGGGGGATTTTTCTCGATTCTCGGTGCTCTATTGCTTTTCGGTATTTTGAAGAGCGGGGCTCGAGCCTGCTACCCTCCCCCACGAGCACCTCGCGAGCAGGGGCTGGGCGTGTTGTGCGCACTATGTGCATGCTTGGGTCATCCTAAGCAACACCAGGCCCTCCTCGAGGGCAGGAGCACGGCCATGATAACCCAAAAGTATAGGGGATCAATTGCAGTCTCTTTTGATAAGTAAGAGTGTCAAACCCAATGAGGAGCTAAAGGTAAAACAAATATTCCCTCAAGTTCTATCGACCACTGATACAAATCTACGCACGCTTGACGTTCGCTTTACCTAGAACAAGTATAAAACTAGAAGCACTTTGTAGGTGTAACGGGATTGGGTTGCAATAATATAAAAGAGCACGTAAAAAAAAGGTTGTTTTAGGTAAAGAAACAATAAAGTTAATATAGCGAGTGTGGAAAAGTGGTGGTAGGAGTTGCGAAATTGTCCCTAATCAATTGACTACGTTACTAGACCAATAGCAAGATTTATGTGGGAGAGGACACTCCTAGCATGTCATCCCTTCCTTGGAATTCTATGAACTTATGATTGGAACTATTAGCAAGCATCCGCAACTACTAACATTCATTAAGGTAAAACCCAACCATAGCATTAAGATATGTTGGTCCCCCTTCAATCCCGTATGCATCAACTTCTATGCTAGGTTCAAGCTTCTGTCACTCTTTCCCTTCAATACATAGTCCTATCAACATACAACTAACCCTATGGTGTGATCCACGCGTGCGCTCATATGATGGGCACCAAAGGAGAGCAACATAACCACAAGCAAATTAAACCAATCATAGCAATTCACCAATTACTGATAGAACAACGAAAATATAATCAGACATCATAGGATGGCAACACATCATTGGATAATAATATGAAGCATAAAGCACCATGTTCAAGTAGAGGGTACAGCGGGTTGCGGGAGAGTGGACCGCTGTAGATAGATGGGGGAAGGTGATGAAGATGTTGGTGAAGATGACGGAGGTGTTTGTGTAGATCGCCATCGCACGATGATGGCCCCTGCGGCGTTCCGACGCCACCGAGAGAGAGGGGGAAAGAGCCCCCCTTCTTCTTCTTCTTCCTTGACCTTCTCTCTAGATGGGAGAAGGGTTTCCCCTCTGGTCCTTGGCTTCCATGGCACGGGAGGGGCGAGAGCACCTCTGAGATTGGATCTGTCTCTCTGTCTCTCTCTGTTTCTGCTTTCCTAGATTCTGGCCTTTCACCATTTCTTATATTCTCGGAGATCCATAACTCCAATTGGGCTGAAATTTTAACACAATTTGTATCCGGATATTGGCTTTCTAGTGGCGAAATAAGGGCACCAACCGCCTTACGGGGTGGCCACGAGGGTCAGGGGCGCGCCCCCTACCTCGTGGCCCCCTTGGGCATTGTCTAACGTTGATTCATCTCGCAAAAATAACATATATTCCAGAAACAATCTCCATAAGTTTTTATCCCATTTGGACTCCGTTTGATATGGATTTTATACGAAACAAAAAATATGCAACAAACAGGAACTGGCACTGGGCACTGGATGAATATGTTAGTCCCAAAAATTGTATAAAAATTTGCCAAAAGTATGCAAAAGTTGTATAATATTGGCATGGAACAATAAAAAATTATAGATACGACAGAGACGTATCAGCATCCCCAAGCTTAATTCCTGCTCGTCCTCGAGTAGGTAAATGATAAAAAGGATAATTTTTGATGTGGAATGCTACCTGGCATAATCTTGATCATGTAATCTAATCATGGCATGAATATTAAGACACAAGTGATTCAAAGCAATAGTCTATCATTTGACATAAAAGAATTTAATACTCGGGCATCCCAACAAACAATCAAGTCTTTCAAAATATCAATGCTAAAGAACGTTATCCCTACAAAATCATATAGTATTTTATGCTCCCTTTTCTTAACACAAGGTACGCCTCATGCCCATCCCGGTGTTAACCAAGCAATTGTTTTCATACTTTACTTTTTCAAACCTTTTCAACTCTTCACGCAATACATGAGCGTGAGCCATGGACATAGCACTATGTGTGTAATAGAAGGTGGTGATAGAGAAAAGTAGAGAGAAAGTCTCACATCAACTAGGAAAATTAACGGACTATGGAGATGTCCATCAATTGATATCAATGTGAGTGCGTAGGGATTGCCATGTAACGGATGCTCTAGAGCTATAAGTGTATGAAAGCTCAAAAGAAAACTAGTGTGTGTGCATCAACTTGCTTGCTCATGAAGACCTAGGGCATTTGAGGAAGGTCGTCGTTGGAATATACAAGCCAAATTCGATAATGAAAATTCCCACTAGTATATGGAAGTGACAACATAGGAGACTCTCTATCATGAAGAATATGCTGCTATGATGAAGCACAAGTGTGGAAAAAAGATAGTAACATTGTCCCTTCTCTCTTTTTCTCTCATTTTTTTATTTTTTTATTTTGGGCTCTTTGGCCTCCTTTTTTTGGTGGGCTTCTTGGGCCTTTTTTTATTTGGGCTTCATTGGCCTCTTTTATTTTTTATAACCTCACATGGGACAATGTTCTAATAATGATGATCATCACACTTTTATTTACTTACATCTCGATACTAGAACAAAAATGTGACTCTATATGAGTGCCTTCGGTGGTGTACCTGGGTGTGCAATCATCTAGCATAGCAATGACATCAAAAAATGGACAAGCCATGAAACATCAAGCTAGCTATCTTACGATCATGCAAAGCAATATGAAAATGATGGTGCGTGTCATAACAAACGGAACGGTGGAGTTACGTGGCAATATATCTCGGAATGGCTATGGAGATGCCATAATAGGTAGGTATGGTGGCTGATTTGAGGAAGGGTATAAGGTGGTTGATGCACCGGCGAAAATTGCGCGGTACTAGAGTGGCTAGCAAGGTGGAAGGGTGAGAGTGCGTATAATCCATGGACTCAACATTAGTCATAAAGAACTCACATACTTATTGCGAAAAATCTATTAGCCCTCGAAGCAAAATACTACGACACATGCTCCTAGGGGGAAGGTTGGTAGGAGTTAACCATCGCGTGCCCCCGACCTTCGCGCAAAGATAAACAATCAAAATACAATGCGCGCCAATTTGGTTACATAGTTAGGAGACCATACGTGCATGCTTCGGGAATCACAAACTTTAACACCAATATTTTTACTAAACCACAATCATTCACTAGTACCTCCCACATATTAGCATTTCTATATTGCAAAACTATTGCAAGGAATCAAACATATCATATCCAGTGATCTACAAGTTTTATGTAAACAATGTGAATGACCAATTCCTGTCAACTCTCTAAATAGATATAAGTGAAGCTAGAGAGTTTAATTCTTTCGACAAAAGATATGGCCTGCTCTAACAAATATAAGTGAAGCAAAAGAGCATTCTACAAATGACGGTTTTCTATGTCAGGAGAAACAGGCAATCCAAACTTCAAATGATATAAGTGAAGCTCATGAAGCATTCTATAAAGCCATACTCAAAATATATAAGTGAAGTGCAAATAGCATTCTATAAATCAACCAAGGACTATCTCATACCAGCATGGTGCATTTATTAAAAGAAAAATAAAAAACACATGACGCTCCTAGAATTTTCGGATATCATGTGAACGAAACAAATCCGAATACATACCGATACTTGTTGAAGAAAGATGGGATGCCTTCTGGGGCATCCCCAAGCTTAGACGCTTCAGTCTCCTTGAATATTTACTTGGGGTGCCTTGGGAATCCCCAAGCTTGAGCTCTTGCCTCTCCTCCTTATCCTCACATCGAGACCTCCTCGATCTTCGAACACTTCATCCACACAAAACTTAACCAAACTTTTAGTGGAAGGGTTAGTGCATATGATCAATGAAATCCCATCATGTACTGATATAACATTATTGTATTATTATGAACAAACATTACCCACTGTATGCTATCACAATTCTATGGCCCTAAGTCAAGGAGGCTTCAACAAGAATTCAAACATATGCAAATAATGAAGCTATAACAGCAATCTGTGAAAACATGACAGTCTGTAAAGATTTCAACATTCACCATACTTCTGTAACTCCAAAAATTCGGATAAATTTGGAAAAATCAACAATTTGTATAGCAAGACTTAACAAGAAGTTTCAGATCCTTTCGACATTCCAGTAAAAAATGTAAAATTGCGCACTACAACCAAAGTTTCTGTTTTTGCACCGCACAAACAAACAAGCAGTTTAATCATCCTAAAGGAAACTTTTGGCACATTATTTTTATAATACAATAGAATTTTACAAGGGGATAATTATTTTTATGAGAAACTTCCATGAAAAATTCTACATTGTTTCCATAAGCATGAACACAAGTGCTCAAGGTCGACCCTTATTTCCGCAATGCATCACCTTTCAATCGCTTCTCTTTTTGAAAAAGAATTAGGTTCCCCTCTATATATTTTCTTTTGTTTTAAAACTTTATAAAAGCACACAACAGAAATAAATGACTCTCTAAAACTTCCCTGTTGTCTCCCTGGCAGCGCTTTCTTTAAAGCCATTAAGCTAGGCATATAGTGCTCAAGTAATGGATCCACCCGGATCCCAAGGTATATCAAAGCCAATTTTAATTAACAATGATTTGTGATTTAGTAGTCGGCACAAAGAAACATATATCATGCAACAACGAAGTCTAACTCTCTTCCTAGGCATCGACATGTCATCAAAGAACAATTCACGCACACATAGTAAAGGCCAATGCATAGTACAAATAGTTTCTTGCAGTTTTATCATATTGGAAACATAGAGAGGCGGAGATGTAGTGCCTCTCTCATAATAATTGCAACTAGGAGCAGCAAGCACATGCATATTATATCTATTAAAATCATCATGTGTAGTAGTAAAACGCAACCCATCAATATAATCCTTAATAAGGGCAGACTTCTCCGATATAGTGTAGTCGGGAGAATCCAAAAAGATAATAGGACTATCATGTGTGGGTGCAATAGCAACAACTTCATGTTTAACATAAGGGACTATAGCAAGTTCATATCCATAAGTCTAATTCATATTGGCATCATGTCCACAAGCATATCAATCATGAACTTCATCGAAAAGGGATATTTCAAACGAATCAAAGGGATCATAGCAATCATCCTTCGGTAAGCCCGAAGGGAAATTAAACAATGTATGAGTTGAGGAGTTACTCTCGTTAGAAGGTGGGCACAGGTAGCTAATCGGCTCTTCCTCCTTTTGTTCTTCGCTATCCTCCAAATCTTTTTCATCTAATGAGCTCACAGTGTCATCAATTCCTTTTTCCATAGTTTCCTGCAAAATATTAGTCTCTTCTTGGACAGCGGACACCTTCTCAATAAACGCATCAATATTGGTATTTTATTTATAATTCAAATAGCAATGTTTCAATATAGCAAGATTATCATATATAAACAACATCATCATAACTTTCATACTCTTCAAACAAACATTTAATTTCACAAGCACCCTTAAAAGCAACAAATTCTTCTATTTGTTCAACATCATAGTAATCATATATACCATTAGCATAAGATGCTAAGGTTTCATTATCATTAAATTTGCATGAAAAGGGAAGGTGTGGAGCCTCCATCCTAGAGCACCAAGTATAATCATATCTCAAGCATAGTTGCCGAGCATACCAATGCAACATATGAATTTGATCCCATATTAATTTCCCTTCACGAGTCAAGCGATAATCCCTAAAGTATTCACGTTGATCCAACGTGTTTCCCATTATAATTGAATGGGGTTTTCTCAGGATTATCAAAGTAGTACATAATATCTTTCACATAATGAGCATCGAGAGTTTTAGGAGGTTCCCAATCTCCATGAGTAGCAAGTACACCTAATTTTTTTTGGCATTTCGTGTTCCATATCCATAACTATAGATAGAGAACAACTTAGAACAACAACAAAAATCTACTTAGTGATAAAGCAAACAAGCACACATGAGAATATTCACCCCATGCTTGTTTGCTTTATCACTAAGTAGATTTTTTGTAGGTATGAATATTCTTGATAACCCACAAGTATAGGAGGTCAATTGTAGCCTCTTTCGATAAGTAAGAGTGTCGAACCCAACGAGGAGCTAAAGGTAGAACAAATATTCCCTCAAGTTCTATCGACCACCGGTACAACTCTACGCACGCTTGATGTTCGCTTTACCTAGAACAAGTATAAAACTAGAAGCACTTTGTAGGTGTAACAGGATAGGTTTGCAAGAATATAAAGAGCACGTAAATAAAAAGTAAGGGATGTTTTAGGTGAAGAAACAATAAAGTTAATATAGCGAGTGTGGAAAAGTGGTGGTAGGAGTTGCGAAATTGTCCCTAAGCAATTGACTACGTTACTAGACCGATAGCAAGTTTTATGTGGGAGAGGCCACTGCTAGCATGGCATCCCTTCCTTGGAATTCTATGCACTTATGATTGGAACTATTAGCAAGCATCTGCAACTACTAACGTTCATTAAGGTAAAACCCAACCACAGCATTAAGATATGTTGGTCCCCCTTCAATCCCGTATGCATCAACTTCTATGCTAGGTTCAAGCTTCTGTCACTCTTGCCCTCCAATACATAGTCCTATCAACATACAACTAACCCTATGGTGTGATCCACGCGCGCGCTCATATGATGGGTACCAAAGGACAGCAACTTAATGCTACCTCTTGAGCTTGCGTTGTATTCCCTCGAAGAGCAAAGGGATATGCAGCACAGTAGCATAAGTATTTCCCTCAGTTTTTGAGAACCAAGGTATCAATCCAGTAGGAGACCACGCGCCACTCCCTCGCACCTGCACAAACAAATAAGAACTTCACAGCCAACACGATAAGGGGTTGTCAATCCCTTTACGGTCACTTACAAGAGTGAGATCCGATAGAGATGATAATTATATTTTTGGTATTTTTGGTTTAATAAAACAGCAAATAAAAGTGGTAAAGTAAAGTAGATGTAGATTTATATGTTGAGAATAGACCTGGGGGGCCATAGTTTTCTCGAGTGGCTTCTCTCATGATAGCGGTATTCTACGGCGGGTAAACAAATTACTGTCGAGCAATTGATAGAAAAGCGAATAATTAAGAGACTATCTAGGCATGATCATTGTATATAGGCATCATGTCCGAGACAAGTAGACCGACTCATGCCTGCATCTACTACTATTACTCTACACGTCGACCGCTATCCAGCATGCATCTAGTGTATTGAGTTCATACGAACAGAGTAACGCCTTAAGCAAGATGACATGATGTAGAGGGATAAACTCAAGCAATATGATGAAAACCCCATCTTTTTATCCTCGATGGCAACAATACAATACGTGCCTTGCTGCCCCTACTGTCACTGGGACAGGACACCGCAAGATTGAACCCAAAGCCCAGCACTTCTCCCATTGCAAAAACTATAGATCTAGTAGGCCAAACCAAACCAATAATTCGAAGAGACTTGCAAGGATATTATGAGCACACATATAAAGTTCAGAGAAGAACCAAATATCTTTCATAGATAACCTTGATCATAAACTCACAATTCATCGGATCTCGACAAACACACCGCAAAAAAAGATTACATCGAATATATCTCCTCGAAGACCGAGGAGAACTTTGTATTGAGATCCAGAGAGAGAGAAGAAGCCATCTAGATACTAGCTATGGACCCGAAGGTCTATGGTAAACTACTCATAACTCATGGTGAGGGCGATGATGATGATGATGAAGGCCTCCGTGATGGATCCCCCTCCCGGAAGAGGCTCCAAGATGGGATCTCCACGGGAATAGAAGCTACGGCGGTAGAATTAGGGTTTTCTCTTTGCGTATGGAGTTTCTGGGGTACGTACGTATATATAGGAAGAAGGGGGCATCAGGGGCCACACGGACCAGCCTCGAGGCAGGGGCGCGCGCCCTGCGAAGGGGGGCGCGCACCCACCCTCGAGGGCAGGCCTTCCGTCCCCTGACTTGGTCCTGAAGTTTCTCGAGCATGATTTCCTCCAAAAATATATCTCGCGAAGGTTTCATTCCGTTTAGACTCCGTTTGATATTCCTTTTCTGCAAAACTCTGAAATAGGCAAAAAATAGCAATCTGGACTGGGCCTTTGGGTTAGTAGGTTAGTCCCAAAAATGATATAAAAGTGAATAATAAAGCCCATTAAACATCCAAGACTTCATAAATAATAGCATGGAACAATAAAAAAATATAGATACGTTGGAGACGTATCAAGCATCCCCAAGCTTAATTCATGCTCGTCCTCGAGTAGGTAAATGATAAGGAAAGATTTTTTGATGTGGAATGCTAACCAATATAATTTTTCAATTTAATTCTCTTAATTGTGGCATGAATGTTCAGATCTGAAAGATTCAAGATAAAAGTCTATGTTGACATAAGAAATAATAATATTGCAAGCAATACTAACAAAGTAATCATGTGTTCTCAAAATACTATGGCTAAAGAAAGTTATCCCTAAAAAATCATATAGTGTTGGCTATGCTCCCTTATTATCACACAAAAATATTCATATCATGCACAAACCCGATTTCAGCCAAGCATTTGTTTTCATACTCTATCTTTTCAAACCTTTCAACTTTCACGCAATACATGTCCGTGAGCCATGGATATAGCACTATCGGTGGAATAGAGGTGGTTGTGGAGAAGACAAAAAGGAGGGAGATAGTCTCACATCGACTAGGTGTATCAACGGGCTATGGAGATGCCCATCAATAGATATCAATGTGAGTGAGTAAGGATTGCCATGCAATGGATGCACTAGAGCTAAATATGAATGAAAGCTCAACAAAAGAAACTAGTGGGTGTGCATCCAACTTGCTTGCTCACGAAGACATAGGGCATTTGAGGAAGCCCATTGTTGGAATATACAAGCCAAGTTCTATAACGAAAATTCCCACTAGTATATGAAAGTGACTAAACATGAGACTCTCTACAATGAAGAACATGGTGCTACTTTGAAGCATAAGTGTGGAAAAAGATAGTAGCAATTGTCTCTTTTTCTTTTCTTTTTTTTTCTTTTCTTTTTGGGCCTTTCTTTTTTTTCTTTGGCCTTTTTTTTCTTCCTTTTCTTTTTTCTTTCTTTTTTTTGTGGAGGGGCTTTATAGATTCAACCTTTCCTCCCATGGGACAATGCTATAATAATGATGATCATCACACTTCCATTACAAAACGATATTACAACTCGATACTACAACAACAAAGTATGACTCTATATGAATGCCTCCGACGGTGTACCGATATGTGCAATGAAACAAGAGTGACATGTATGAGAAGATTATGCATGGTGGCTTTGCCACAAATACGATGTCAACTACATGATCATGCATGGCAATATGACTATATGATGCGTGTCATAGAAACAGAACGGTGGAAAGTTGCATGGCAATATATCTCGGAATGGCTATGGAAATGCCATGATAGGTAGGTATGGTGGCTGTTTTGAGGAATAATATGGTGGCTGTTTGGAGGAAGGATATATAGTGGGTTTATGGCACCGATGAAAGTTGCGCGGTACAAGAGAGGCTAGCAATGGTGGAAGGGTGAGAGTGCGTATAATCCATGGACTCCACATTAGTCATAAGAACTCATATACTTATTGAAAAAAGTACGATTCATAAAAACAAAGCAATCAACGCATGCTCCTAGGGGGGACGTTGGTAGGAGTTAACCATCACGCGCCCCGGACCTCCACACAAAGGTTGGCACTCTACAAATACCTCATGCTCTAACTTAGTCACACAACGGTTCACCATACGTGCATGCTACGGGAATCACTAACCTTAACACAAGTATTTCACAATTTCATAATAACTACGCTAGCATGACTCTAATATCACTATCCTCATGTCTCAAAACAATTATCAAGCATCCAACATCTCATTCTATTCAATGCACTTGGTGTGAAATTTTTAACTACATTGACATTGGATGTTTATCATGTGAAGACTAATTTCTTTAGCCTAAACACTTTACCATGATGTTTTAATAGACTCTCAAATAGATATAAGTGAATCATGAGAGTTTGACAATTTCTACAAAATATTACCACCACCATGCTCTAAAAGATATAAGTGAAGCACTGGAGCAAAAACTATTCAACTCAAAAGATATAAGTGAAGCACATAGAGTGTTCTAACAATTTCTAGGCCATATTTAACTCTATCAAATAGGTGTGTACAGCAAGGATGATTGTGGAAAACTAAAAAGCAAAGACTCAAATTATACAAGATGCTCCAAGCAAAACACATAACACGTTGCGAATAAAAATATAGCTCCAAGTATAGTTACCGATGGATGAAGACGAAAGAGGGGATGCCTTCCCGGGGCATCCCCAAGCTTAGGATTTTGATTATCTTGAATTTAATTGGGGTGCCATGGGAATCCCCAAGCTTAGGCCTTTGCTACTCCTTGTTCCATAGTCCATCAAAGCAATACTCAAAACTTGAAAACTTCACCACACAAAACTTACACAAAAATTCTCGTGAGCTCCGTTAGTAAGAGAAAGCAAACCACTACTCAAAGGTACAGCAATGAATTCATTATTTGTTTATATTGGTGTTAAACCTACTGTACTCCAAGTTCTCTATGGTTCGTATCCTCCAATATTACTCATAGATGCATCGGAATAAGCAAACAACACACGAAAAACAGAATCTGTCAAAAACAGAATAGTGTGTAGTAATCTGCAGGGTTCGCCTACTTCTGGACCTCCAAAAAATTCAAACTAAATTGGTAAATTTGCCCAATTTGTCTACCAATCAGCATAAAAAATAATCAACTAAAAAGCATGCTCCAGTAAAATCTCACGACTACTTTAGCGAGCGCTAACGATTCTGTTTTTCACAGCAAGATCATATAAACTTCACACAAGTCTTACCAATGGTTCTACTTGGCAGAAACACTAAACAAAACATGAAAACACATCTAATCAGATGCTAGATGCAATATTTATTTCCTAACAGTAACAAAAACAAAAAACAAAAAATTGGGGTGCCTCCCAACAAGCGCCATCGTTTTTTGCCCCTAGCTAGGCACGATACAAGATAGATCTAGGGATAGCCATAGTGGTACGATATGTCGCGAAAGCTCATCTCATATTCCCTACGTTCAGTGGCAAGCTTCCTTTGTGGCAAGAAAAAGTAATCAAAAGGGCTAAATTTAATGGGACAAAAGTCCCCTACATCAATCTCGGGAGGAACAGGTTCCTCCTTTGGCCCCTTGTAATGAATGACCAATTCATCATTACAGGCATTCTTTTGGCAGAAGGCCATAAGCCTTCGTTCAAGGGAGAAGCCTAACCCATTATTTTGAACATCAAATCGTTTATCTCAGAAATTCTATCAATCAAGATCTCAACAGGAACCTTTTTTCTAAGGTTTTCATTAAAAGCAACATGATCAGGAGATCGCAAACGCATAAGGTCTTCTTGATTGAACAAGATAGCCTCTATAGGAGGTCGATCAGCATCTACTCCGTAATGAGCAAAGATTTCTCTAGCATCTTTCATGATATATCTAAATTCATGAGCCAAAAAGATAGTAGCTGCACACTTAACGGAAGAATGCTCAATATTGGAGAACTCCAAAAATACTCTCTGAATACAGGGATGAATATGGATAAATTGCCTTTCAATTTCTACTATGAGCATAGATACAACATCCGCTAGGCTACTAGTTCTATGAAGAATAGAGCCACCCAGAGTGGGCAAAGCATCGGCACAAGTAAAGAAGTCTTGAAGAACCCCTTTTCCAATAATATTGCCACTACCAACCCGGAACTTCTTAACATGTAAAGTGGTAGCTTCATCCGGGGGGTCAACATGAATGTTGCCCTCGGCATTGCTACCCTTCTCCATAAAATCGTCTCCCATCTCAAACATGAAGGCAAGCAAACGAAAAACACATGGCGGAAGAAGGGCAAATAAAACGGCAAGGGTGAAGTGGGGGAGAGGAAAACGAGAGGCAAATAAATGTAATGCGAAGGATAAGGGTTTGTGATAGGTACTTGGTATATGACTTTTGCGTAAGCCTCCCTCAGTTTTTTCCCTCAGTTTGTGAAGGTACGGCGCAAGAAATTCTTCTTGCTACCTCTTGAGCTTGCGTTGTATTCCCTCGAAGAGGAAAGGGAGATGCAGCACAGTAGCGTAAGTATTTCCCTCAGTTTTTGAGAACCAAGGTATCAATCCAGTAGGAGACCACGCGCCAGTCCCTCGCACCTGCACAAACAAATAAGAACTTTGCAGCCAACGCGATAAGGGGTTGTCAATCCCTTTACGGTCACTTATGAGAGTGAGATCTGATAGAGATGATAATTATATTTTGGGTATTTTTGGTTTAATAAAACAACAAATAAAAGTGATAAAGTAAAGTAAATGTAGGTTGATATGTTGAGAATAGACTCGGGGGCCATAGTTTTCTCTAGTGGCTTCTCTCATGATAGCGATATTCTACGGCGGGTAAACAAATTATTGTCGAGCAATTGATAGAAAAGCGAAGAATTATGAGACTATCTAGGCATGATCATTGTATATAGGCATCACGTCCGAGACAAGTAGACCGACTCCTGCCTGCATCTACTACTATTACTCCACACATCGACCGCTATCCAGCATGCATCTAGTGTATTGAGTTCATACGAACAGAGTAACGCCTTAACCAAGATGGCATTATGTAGAGGGATAAACTCAAGCAATATGATGAAAATCCCATCTTTTTATCCTCGATGGCAACAATACGATACGTGCCTTGCTGACCCTACTGTCACTGGGAAAGGACACGGCAAGATTGAACCCAAAGCCAAGCACTTCTCCCATTGCAAAAACTATAGATCTAGTAGGCCAAACCAAACCAATAATTCAAAGAGACTTGCAAGGATATTATGAGCACACATAAAAAGTTTAGAGAAGAACCAAATATCTTTCATAGATAACCTTGATCATAAACTCACAATTCATCGTATCTCGACAAACACACCGCAAAAGAGATTACATGGAAAAGATCTCCTCGAAGACCTACAAGAACTTTGTATTGAGATCCAGAGAGAGAGAGAAGAAGCCATCTTGATACTAGCTATGGACCCGAAGGTCTGTGGTAAACTACTCACAACTCATGGTGAGGGCGATGATGATGTGTAGCGACCAGACCTCAAACAGTCTGATCTCTGTGCATCAGTGTCATCCCTGGATCAGTAATGCTGACACACACAGTACTTGAAGGATTTATAACAGAGTAGCAATCACACACTTATTACACTGATGGTTCCAACGACGAACTTATTACAATAAAAATGGCTTAAGGCCATCTAACACGAATAACAGCGGAAGGCTTGGAAGATAAGTGAGTCCATCAACTCCAACGGCATCACTGAGTATAGAACCATGACCTAAAAGGCACCTTACTCGTCGTCTGAAAAGTCTGCAATATGAAATGTTGCAGCCCGAAAACGGGTCAGCACATGGAATATGCTAGCAAAGTAACACAAGAGAGCAATGAAAGTAAAGCTATACTATATGCAATATGGCTGGTGGAAAGCTCTATGGTTACAGTTTTTGCGTAAAGCCAATTTTTCGCTACTTCAAAGGAATAAGTTTTAATTAACTATCATGGTAGTTGAAACACCGTTGAGAAGATAGACATCCTCTCAACCCCAATTAAAGTTCATCATTAAACCCAACAGTATTAAATTAAAGTAACATGATGAGATGCACATGATATTCAAGTACTAGATACTCAAGACGTCCGTAACCGGGGACACGGCTAATCATGATCAGTTTGTACACTCTGCAGAGGTTTGTGCACTTTTCCCCACAAGATCCGATCTCCTCCGTTTGATTTATCGCACTTCATGATGTTTGAGAAATGGATGACCGAGACACAGTATTTCAGAAGCACTAGCACCTACGACCGGGTGAACCGTACCAACCTACATCCCCTACATCTGCTAGTCCACCACTGTAGATGTTCGCACAACCAACTCATACTATGCTAGAGCCCATAATAGCACTGTGGCTGCAAACAGAAGTTTCTAGTATGAATAATCTCATGATCCCTTTGAGCCTGGGTGGCGGTCCGAAGGAAAACAGGCAATCCCTGGAATACCCAAAGGCCTCAATCCACCCAGATGTGTATTAATGTTGCCATCTTAAGTTGAACCATTAATTAACAAACTCACATCTGTCATGGATTTCACTCACCCAATCCACGTCTACGAGCATAGCATGGCCTAACAGCAAACATAGAAGTAACTCCCAAAGGTTTGAATGTAATGCAGGTAATAGGTACTACCTCAATCTACTTCCCAGTCCCACAAGTTAATTAATCCTACTCATGCAATGTGTGAGGGTTGACTAACGCAATGAAAACTGGGTAATTGGAAGGTATGATCAAAGTGTTACTTGCCTTGCTGATGATTCGCAAAACCTAGAGATTCAAGGTAGCAAGCGGCGCACTAAGGGTACTCTATCACAAACAAACAAGCACACAATAAGTACTTAACTAATGCACAGGTAAAACTCGAATAAAATATCTAACCAGAAAGTTCAACTTAAGAACTCCGGTTTGCAAAAGAAACGACAAAAGAAGAAACAACGAAAGACAAACGGCAAAAGAGAAACAACTACCGAACCAATCTGGATCTAAGTCCAAATTTAGCTGAGGCAAACGCTTGAGCGACTAGGTTAAACGGAAAGAGAATTTCGATACGAAACTCCAGGCGCTTGAATCACCCGATTCCGATAAACGAGCGAAAAGTTAAACTAAAACGAAGATCGGATCAGAGATCGCGATCGGAAAATAACTGCGAAAAAGAAAACTAAAACAGTTTAATGAACGGACGTTCGTCAGCTGAGACTAAACGGCGAATTCGTTTCTTAGAACGAACGAACGGGTGAACGTTTACTACTTAACTAAACCAGAAAAATAAAAACAGAAAACCAATCTAATAAAACCGATCTAATAAAAAAACGACTAGGGGTTCTAAAAAAACCAACGGTCTTCGGGAGAAAACCGGCGGCGGCTACCTTGTCGGTAACTACCGGCGGCGGCGGCTTCCGGCAACGGCGGGCGGCAGCGGGGCTGCTACGGGGTGGCGGCGGCGAGAGGCGGCAGCGGCGGCGGCGTGCTGGCGCGGCGGCGGGGCTGGCGAGGGGCGGCAGCGGCGGCGGTGTGCTGTGCGCGGCGGTGGGGCTGGCGCCATGGCGGCGGTGGCTTGCGGAGAGGGGCGGGATGCGGCGGCGGTGGTTGGAGGGGGGTGGCTAGCTTTATATAGGAGGGGGTGCTAGCTTG
>LR738709.1:150879167-150891984 GCA_902687465.1 Secale cereale
CGGCGGCGGTGTGCTGTGCGCGGCGGTGGGGCTGGCGCCATGGCGGCGGTGGCTTGCGGAGAGGGGCGGGATGCGGCGGCGGTGGTTGGAGGGGGGTGGCTAGCTTTATATAGGAGGGGGTGCTAGCTTGGGGAGGGGGCAAGGCCATGGCGGCGGCGGTGGAGTTCGAGTCGGCCACGGCGGCGACGCGGGGAAGGCGACGGGCGGCGATGGGCCTGCTCGGCTGGGCCTCGGCCCAGTCGGGTCGGTCCCCTCTATTTTTTTTTATATACGCCGACGCAAAAAAAACTCTAGAAAATAAAATAAAATCTAGAAATTGCCAAAACAAATTTTCACCGTCTAAATAAAATATTTAGAACTAGATGAACATTTTCTTGGCACTAAAATGCATTTTTTTTGAAAAACATGCAATTTTTCCAAATTCAAATAAAATCCAAATAAACTCCAAATAAAACTTGTTTGATTTTTTTATTAGATCTTCCGTATTTCTTTATTTTGGGAGAGTCATTTTACTCCCTCTCTCATATCTTTATGATAGAAATACTTGAAGAAGAAAATAAATAAAATCAAACGATCCTATTTTCAAAATTTGAGAAACCTCAAATATGAAAATTTAGAAATCCCCAACTCTATCCGAGGGTCCTTGAGTTGCTTAGGATTTTCTGGGATCACCAAAAGCAAGAAAATATGATATGCATAATGATCTAATGTATAACATTCCAAATTGAAAATTTGGGATTTTACAAACCTACCCCCTTAAGATGAATCTCGCCCTCGAGATTCGGGTTGGCTAGAAAATAGGTGAGGGTGGTCCTTGCGTAGATCATCTTCTCGTTCCCAGGTGGCTTCTTCCTCGGTGTGGTGACTCTACTGAACTTTGCAAAACTTGATAACCTTGTTGCGGGTAACTCTGCTCGAAAATTCGAGGATCTTAACAGGCTTCTCCTCGTAGGTCAGATCACTATCCAACTGAATTGCTTCCAGGGGTACTGTGTCTCTAACCGGTATATCGGCCATCTCCGCATGGCACTTCTTAAGCTGCGAAATATGAAACACGTCGTGTACTCCTGACAATCCTTCGGGCAATTCCAATTTATAGGCAACCTCTCCCATGCGTTCCAAAACTCGGTAGGGCCCCACAAATCTCGGGGCTAGCTTTCCTTTAACTCCGAAAGGTTTGACTCCTCGCAGAGGCGATACTCTCAAGTATGCTCTGTCTCCGATCTCATAGGTTATCTCCTTACGCTTCGAGTTTGCATAACTTTTCTGCCTGGACTGAGCTACCTTCGGTCTATCTCGAATCAACTTCACCTTCTCCTCAGACTCTTTGATCAAATCTGGTCCAAACAAC
The DNA here is from genome assembly GCA_902687465.1 of Secale cereale. Lineage (NCBI taxonomy): Eukaryota > Viridiplantae > Streptophyta > Magnoliopsida > Poales > Poaceae > Secale > Secale cereale. The sequence goes on from LR738709.1 coordinate 150,880,519, forward strand.
TGTCGGTCTCCGACTTCGTCCCACGACAACGGAGTCCTACATCTCCTTCCGTATAACGCTTTGAAAGGGGCCATCTTCAAACTGGATTGATAACTGTTGTTGTAAGAAAATTCGGCATACGGCAAATTGCCGTCCCAACTAGATCCATAATCTAGTGCACAGGCTCTCAGCATGTCCTCCAAAATCTGATTGACTCTTTCAGACTGTCCATCTGTCTGCGGGTGAAAAGTTGTGCTAAACTCTAGCCTGGTACCCAAAGTTTCATGTAACTGATTCCAGAACTTTGAGGTAAACTGGGTTCCTCTATCTGATACGATGCTCCTCGGAACTCCATGCAGACATACAATTCGGGTCTGTATATCTTTGCCAACTTTGCACTGGTATAGGTAGTCTTTACGGGGATGAAATGAGCTACCTTTGTTAAACGATCGACTACGACCCAAATCGAGTCATAGCCAGAACGAGTTCTGGGTAGTCCCGTAATAAAATCCGTACCTAGCTTATCCCACTTCCATTCGGGTATTGGCAATGGTTGTAGCAATCCTACCGGCTTCTGATGTTCTGCCTTCACTCTCTGACATGCATCACAAACTACTACAGACTCCACAATATCCTTCTTCATACCGGTCCACCAGAAAATATCCTTCAAATCCAAATACATCTTAGTATTCCTTGGGTGAATCGAGTATGGTGAATCATGGGCCTCCTATAGAATCAACTTCCTGATCTCCGGGTCATTAGGCACATAAATGCGGTCCCCAAACCATAAGGTGTCGTGTTCATCCTCACGAAATCCTTTAGCTTTTCCTTCGCTCATCCTCTCCTTTATAGAGGCAACCTCTTTGTCGGCTTTCTGAGCTTCTCGGATTTTATCCATCATGGTAGACTAGATTTCTAGTGTTACTATGTAGCCTTTCGGAACTATCTCCAAATGTAGTTCTCGTAAGTCCTCGGCTAAATCCTTTGGAAACTTCCATCATTAGGGTATTGACATGGCTCTTACAGCTTAGCGCATCGGCTACTACGTTAGCCTTTCCGGGATGATAATGCAATCTCATGTCGTAATCCTTAATGAGTTCCAGCCATCTCCTTTGCCTGAGAATCAGCTCCTTCTGAGTGAATATATACTTCAAACTCTTGTGATCCGTATATACTTCACAATGGTTTCCAATGAGAAAGTGTCTCCACATCTTCAAGGCATGCACTACGGCTGCTAACTCCAAATCATGAGTGGCATAGTTCAACTCATGAGGTTTCAGTTGTCGTGAAGCATACAAAACAACTCTTCCTTCCTGCATAAGAACTGCTCCAAGTCCTCGACGTGAAGCGTCGCAGTACACCTCGTAATCCTTATGTTGATCTGGTAGAATCAACACAGGGGATGAGACCAAACGTTTCTTTAATTCCTGGAAACTGGCCTCACATTCTTCTGTCCAACTGAACTTGGTATCCTTCTTTAACAACTCCGTCATTGGCTTTGCAATCCTTGAGAAATTCTCGATAAATCTCCGGTAGTATCCTGCAAGTCCAAGAAAACTTCGGATCTCTCCAACTGTTGTCGGTGCTTCCCAATGGGTCACAGTGTCCACCTTGGCGGGATCTACTGCTATTCCTTCTCCAGATATAACGTGTCCGAGGAATCCGACTTTCTTCAAGCAAAATTCACATTTCCTAAACTTGGCATATAACTGATGTTCTCTGAGCTTCTCCAATAACAAACGCAAATGCTCTGCATGCTCCTCTTCATCCTTCGAGAAGATCAATATATCATCTATGAACACTACGACGAACTTATCCAAATACTCCATAAACACTTTGTTCATCAGGTTCATAAAGTATGCCGGTGCGTTAGTCAGACCAAAAGACATAACGGTATACTCGTACAACCCGTACCTGGTGGTAAAGGCCGTCTTAGGTATATCCTGCTCTCGTATCTTCAATTGATGGTACCCTGATCGCAGATCGATCTTGGAAAATACCTTAGCTCCTTGCAATCTATCGAACGGATCATTGATCATCGGCAGTGGGTACTTGTTCTTGATCGTTACTTCGTTCAGCCCTCGGTAATCAACAACCATTCTTAATGATCCATCCTTCTTCTCCACTAGAAGTACGGGCGAACCCCAAGGCGAAGAACTTGGGCATATGAATCCTTTATCCAGTAACTCCTTAATATGTTTCTTAATTTCCTCCAAGTCCTTTGTGGGCATCCTATAAGGTCTCTTAGAAATTGGCCCGGTGCCTGGCAAAAGCTCAATCAAAAACTCTATATCTCTGTCAGGTGGCATTCCTGGCAGTTCTTCTGGAAATACGTCAGGGAAATCCTTCACCACGGGTACTTCCTGAACAACTCCTGATAAGGAATTTAATCTGTTCCTCTTCGGCTCATGCCGGGATACATACTTGATCCTTCTCCCTTCTGGCGTAGTAAGTAAAATGGACTTACTGGCACATTCAATATTCCCTTCATACTTAGATAACCAATCCATGCCTAATATCACATCCAATCCTTGAGATTCCAATACTATTAGGTCCGAAGGGAAAATGTAGTTACCAATCCTTAATGGCAACTGATCACACCATAACTTAGCCATATACTCCGCTCCTGGTGAGGTTACTAACATGGGCGACCTAAGGGCTTGGGTTGGCAGCTTATACTTATCCACAAATCCCCTTAAAATGTATGAATGCGATGCACCAGTATCGAAAAGAACGAGTGCAGTAAAGGACTTAACTAAAAACTTACCTATTACTGCATCTGGCTGAGCTTCAACCTCCTCCACGCTAACATGATTCACTTGTCCTTTGTTGAAGGGGTTGGGCTTCTTCGCGGCGCTTCCATTGCCGTTCCCATTCTTAGCTTCTGGGCAGTCAGTGGCATAATGTCCATTCTTCCCGCACTTCAAACAAGTGACATGGCTGAAATCCTTCTTGGTGGGTGTGGATGGTGTAGGGCGGCTCTGGTTACCATTTGCTCCATTTCCATATCCATTCTTGATGCCATTGTGATTGTGCGAGCTACCTCCTCCATGGGTATGCTGAAACTTTCCTACCGTTTTAAGGGTAAAACGGGGCTTCTGCTGTGCTCCAGAATTATACCTTCCTTGCCCATACTTCCTCTTGCGACTTTTAATCTGTTGATGCTTCCTTTCAATCATTAGGGCACGATCAACCAGCTCCTGGTAGTTATTGAAAGTTGCCACCATCAACTGTACACTCATCTCATCATTCAGCCCTTCCATGAATCTCTCCTGCTTAGCGGCATCTGTGGCCACATCATTTGGGGCATAACGAGATAGGGTACTAAACTCATCCATGTACTGAGCCACAGTACGGTTGCCTTGGCGCAAATTGCAAAACTCCTGCTTCTTCATACTCATAGCTCCAGTTGAGACATGTGCGGTACGAAAAGCTTGCTGAAACTGATCCCAAGTCACATTGGCTATGGGGTAAGTGGCTGTGTAATTCTCCCACCATGCTGCGGCTGGTCCAGACAACTGGTGTGTGGCAAATCGCACCTTCTCAGCATCCGAGAAATTGGCGGTGGTCAAATCCCTTCCAATCTTGTGTAGCCAGTCATCAACCACTATTGGTTCGATGCTGCTAGCAAACACTGGTGGTTGCAACCTTAAGAAACGTGTCAGGTTGTTCACGGGTGGTGGTGGTGGAGGGTTGTTGTTGTTGTTCTGGTTGTTCTGAGTGTTCTGGACAAGAAGATGCATCAGGGTGTTCTGCTGCTGGATCAACTGGGTTAGCTCAGGGGGGAACTCAAATCCGGGCTCACGTCTTGGAGGCATCTGATGGGTGTAGAGGGAAGAGATTAGAATAGAAAAGAGATCTAAGGGAAAATCACTACCCATATGCACATGAGGCAAAACACACAATTTATCACACCAAAATCAATTTCAAACAAGGGCTTACACGGATCTAATCGTTACAAAAGTGCTCTAAGTCTACGAAAGGGAAAAACTACTAGTCAAGGGAAGGTCTTCTAAAAATTTGATCGACAGAGGATTCCATGATATCTGCTCTAGCTTCATCTTCATAGTCTTCATCTTTGCTGTCATCAGGTTCCGAATCTGAGTCGTCGATGATGATGTAGTCTTCCGGTGGAATCTCCTTGGGTTCTTCTTCCTCGTCTTCTTCTCCCATGAGTATCCCTAGCTTCCGGGTCAAGTCATCATTCTTCTCCACAAGTATTTGCATCTCCTCCTCATATCCGTCGCGTGTAGACTTGAGTTCTTCCTCTAGCTCCAAATTCCTATTTAGGGCTTTCTTCAAATCTATCATCCCTGCACATATCTGGTGCTCCTGGCGACGAATGTGATGGTTCAACTCTGGATGAAGGCTGCAATGGACCTATCCTTCGAGGTGCTGATCATATCCCAATTCTCATCTCGGCGTCCACAAATCTGGTAGATAGTGTCCTTTAGCTCCTGCTTGTAGACTTCTCCGATCGTTCCCATAGCGATGTGGGCTGCCATGCTCCTGCCTAGTCTCCATGTAGGCGCATTAAAGGAAAATGCTATGAGTGCGGTGACGGGCTTGAACGTTCTTCCTGGAACTTGAGCTTGAATCAGCCAACGCTCCTCCTCAGGTAGAGTGGTATTGTAGGTTCCGGTGAAACTTGGTAGTCCAATATTTAGATATCTGGTGACTTCCTTCAGGTGTCGTCCAAATGGTGTATCATCATCCGGCTGCATGAACTTGTTCTTTGCATCCGCCATCCTAAAAGAGTAGAAAAGATGAGGAGTCAGAAAAGAGAAGAGTGAATAGTGCTCTAGGGCTTTAGCTTAGTGGTCGTGTCCTACAGTCAGCGTGTGCTCTGATACCATCTTGTAGCGACCAGACCTCAAACAGTCTAATCTCTGTGCATCAGTGTCATCCCTGGATCAGTAATGCTGACACGCACAGTACTTGAAGGATTTATAACAGAGTAGCAATCACACACTTATTACATCGATGGTTCCAACGATGAACTTATTACAATAAAAATGGCTTAAGGCCATCTAACACGAATAACAACGGAAGGCTTGGAAGATAAGTGAGTCCATCAACTCCAACGGCATCACTGAGTATAGAACCACGACGTAAAAGGCACCTTACTCGTCGTCTGAAAAGTCTGCAACATGAAATGTTGCAGCCTAAAAACGGGTCAGCACATGGAATATGCTGGCAAAGTAACACAAGAGAACAATGAAAGTAAAGCTATACTATATGCAATATGGCTGGTGGAAAGCTCTATGGTTACAGTTTTTTGCGTAAAGCCAGTTTTCCCTACTTCAAAGGAATAAATTTTAATTAACTATCATGGTAGTTGAAACATCGTTGAGAAGATAGACATCCTCTCAACCCCAATTAAAGTTCATCATTAAACCCAACAGTATTAATTAAAGTAACATGATGAGATGCACATGATATTCAAGTACTAGATACTCAAGACGTCCGTAACCGGGGACACGGCTAATCATGATCAGTTTGTACACTCTGCATAGGTTTGTTCACTTTCCCCACAAGACCCGATCTCCTCCGTTTGATTTCTCGCACTTCATGATGTTTGAGAAATGGATGACCGAGACACGGTCTTTCTAAGCACTAGCACCTACGACCGGGTGAACCGTACCAACCTACATCCCCTACATCTACTAGTCCACCACTGTAGATGTTCGCACAACCTACTCATACTATGCTAGAGCCCATAATAGCATTGTGGCTGCACACGGAAGTTTCTAGTATGAATAATCTCATGATCCCTTTGACCCTGGGTGGCGGTCCGAAGAAAAACAGGCAATCCCTAGAATACCCAGATGCCTCAATCCACCCAGATGTGTATTAATGTTGCCACCTTAAGTTGAACCATTAATTAACAAACTCACATCTGTCATGGATTTCACTCACCCAATCCACGTCTACGAGCATAGCATGGCCTAACAACAAACGTAGAAGTAACTCCCAAAGGTTTGAATGTAATGCAGGTAATAGGTACTACCTCAATCTACTTCCCAGTCCCACAAGTTAATTAATCCTACTCATGCAATGTGTGAGGGTTGACTAATGCAATGAAAACTGGGTAATTAGAAGGTATGCTCAAAGTGTTACTTGCCTTGCTGATGATCCGCAAAACCTAGAGATTCAAGGTAGCAAGGGGCGCACTCCGGGTACTCTATCGCAAACAAACAAGCACACAGTAAGTACTTAACTAATGCACGGATAAAACTCGAATAAAAGATCTAACCAGAAAGTTCAACTTAAGAACTACGGTTTGCAAAAGAAACGACAAAAGAAGAAACAACGAAAGACAAACGGTGAAAGAGAAACAACTACCGAACCAATCTAGATCTAAGTACAAATTTAGCTGAGGCAAACGCTTCAGCGACTAGGTTAAACGGAAAGAGAATTTCGATACGAAACTCCAGGCGCTTGAATCACCTGATTCTGATAAACGAGCGAAAAGTTAAACAAAAACGAAGATCGGATCAGAGATCGCGATGAGAAAATAACTGCGAAAAAGAAAACTAAAACAGCTTAACGAACAGACGTTCGTCATCTGAGACTAAACGGCGAATTCGTTCGTTGGAACGTACGAACGGGTGAACGTTTACTACTTAACTAAACCAGAAAAATAAAAACAGAAAACCGATCTAATAAAAAAACGACTAGGGGTTCTAAAAAAACCAACGGTCTTCTGGAAAAAACCGGCGGCGACTACCTCGTCGGGAACTACCGGCGGCGGCGGCTTCCGGCGACGGCGGGCGGCGGCGGGGCTGCTGCGGCGTGGCGGCAGCGAGAGGCGGCAGCAGCGGCGGCGTGCTGGCGCGGCCGCGGGGCTTGCGAGGGGCGGCAGCGGCGGCGGCGTGCTGTGCGCGGCGGCGGGGCTGGCGTCGCGGCGGCGGTGGCTTGCGGCGAGGGGCGGGATGCGGCGGCGGTGGTTGGAGGGGGTGGCTAGATTTATATAGGAGGGGGGTGCTAGCTTGGGGAGGGGGCAAGGCCATGGCGGCGGCGATGGAGTTCGAGTCGGCCACGGCGGCGACGCGGGGAAGGCGGCGGGCGGCGATGGGCCTGCTCGGCTGGGCCTCAGCCCAGTCGGGTCGGTCCCCCCTATTTTTTTTATATATACGCCGGCGCTAAAAAAACTCTAGAAAATAAAATAAAATCTAGAAATTTCCAAAACAAATTTTCACCGTCTAAATAAAATATTTAGAACTAGATGAACATTTTCTTGGCACTAAAATGCATTTTTTTTAAAACATGCAATTTTTCCTAATTCAAATAAAATCCAAATAAAACTTGTTTGATTTTTTTATTAAATATTCCGTATTTCTTTATTTTGGGAGAGTCATTTTACTCCCTCCCTCATATCTTTATGATAGAAATACTTGAAGAAGAAAATAAATAAAATCAAACGATCCTATTTTCAAAATTTGAGAAACCTCAAATATGAAAATTTAGAAATCCCCAACTCTCTCCGAGGGTCCTTGAGTTGCTTAGGATTTTCTCGGATCACCAAAAGCAAGAAAATATGATATGCATAATGATCTAATGTATAACATTCCAAATTGAAAATTTGGGATGTTACATGATGATGATGATGAAGGCCTCCGTGATGGATCCCCCTCCCGGAACAGGCTCCAAGATGGGATCTCCACGGGAACATAAGCTACGTCGGTGGAATTAGGGTTTTCTCTCTGCGTATGGAGTTTCTGGGGTACGTAGGTATATATAGGAAGAATGGGGGCACCGGGGGCCACACGGACCAGCCTCGAGGCAGGGGGCACGCCCTGGGAAGGGGGGCGCGCCCCCCACCCTCGAGGGCATGTCTTCCGTCCCCTGACTTGGTCCTGAAGTTTCCCGAGCGTGATTTTCTCCAAAAATATCTCTCGCAAAGGTTTCATTCCGTTTGGACTCCGTTTGATATTCCTTTTCTGCAAAACCCTGAAATAGGCAAAAAAACAGCAATCTGGACTGGGCCTTTGGGTTAGTAGGTTAGTCCCAAAAATGATATAAAAGTGAATGACAAAGCCGATAAAACATCCAAGACTTCATAAATTATAACATTGAACAATCAAAAATTATAGATATGTTGGAGACGTATCACATAACCACAAGCAAATTAAATCAATCATAGCAATTCACCCATTACTGATAGGACAACGAAAATCTAATCAGACATCATAGGATGGCAACACATCATTGGATAATGATATGAAGCATAAAGCACCATGTTCAAGTAGTGGGTACTGCGGGTTGCGGGAGAGTGGACCCCTGTAGATAGATGGGGGAAGGTGATGAAGATGTTGGTGAAGATGAGGGAGGTGTTGGCGTAGATCGCCGTCGCACGATGATGGCCCCGATGGCGTTTCGGCGCCACCGGGAGAGAGGGGGGAGAGCCCCCCTTCTTCTTCTTCTTCTTCCTTGACCTTCTCCCTAGATGGGAGAAGGGTTTCCCCTCTAGTTGTTGGCTTCCATGGCATGGGAGGGGCGAGAGCCCCTCCAAGATTGGATTTGTCTCTCTGTCTCTCTCTGTTTCTGCGCTCCCGGATTCTAGCCTTTCACCGTGTCTTATATTCTTGGAGATCCATAACTCCGATTGTGCTGAAATTTTAACACGATTTGTATTCGGATATTGGCTTTCTTGCGGCGAAAGAAGGGCACCAACTGCCTTACGGGGTGGCCAAGAGGGTCAGGGGCGCGCTGTTGGGGATGCACATAACAGGTAGGCCCACAAAGGGTCGAAATATCATAAAGCATGGGGTCCACACAACATGTGGGTCCAAATAAGTTTCATACAGACATACTATCCACTCGGACAAGCAACGTACTATCCAGTCGGACAAGCAACATACCGTCCACTCGGATGATAGTCGACCACTCGGTCGACTGACTCACTCGGATATGCGAAGACCAACAGTCGACAAGGCAGTCGAAGCATCATCTGACATTATGGCATCAATGCCCCACTTTGTAACATAGGAGGTGAGGGGTGGCGCACTCTATATAAGCCACCCCCACCACTAGACTAGACGGGTTCTCATTCTTCCCCTCTCTCTCTCTCTCTCTCTCTCTCTCTCTCTATCGCCATTAATCTCAGGACTGAGCTAAGGCATGAGGATCCGTTCCTCCCTCTCTCACACATTGTAATCTCCGGATACATACACAGATAAACAAAGCCTCTCCGAAGCACGAGACGTAGGGCTGTTATCTCCACCGCGAGAGGCCCAAACTCGCTAAAATCATCATGTCATCCATATGCATCTCGATAGATCATGCTCCTTTACCCTGTCCCTTATTATCGTCGGAATCGTTCCCATGACAGTTGGCGCCCACCGTGAGGCATGGCGTCTATCGAGCCATGATGCAAATAGTTTATTCTTCAATATTCGGCAGCAGATCAATGAACATTGCCGGAGAAATCGGCCGCTGGAGTTCCGGACATCGGGCCATTCGTACAAACCAAAGGACCAGGGAAGTATACATTCTGTCTAGTCTGTTTACAACAAATTGTGTAACAATAAGTTTGTCTTTTCCTCCTGTAGGATCAGGCACACCCATGCATGATCGATCATGAAGCAGAGAAGAAGAGAAAAGGACAAGTATTCCCGATATGTCTTGCCTTCCCACAGAATCATCATCAATGGAAACCACCACAAAAGATCACCGGTGTGGTCCCCCGCGTCGTCTCCAGCCTCGTCCACGACACCGTTGGTGAGCTCGTACACACGCCGCGCGGTCCGCCGCATCGTCTCCGGCCTCGTCCATAACGCCGTCGGTGAGCTCGTACAGACGCCCTTCGGTGCGGTCCGCCGAATCGCGTCCGGCCTCGTCCACGACACCGTTGGCGAGCTCGTACAGACGCTCTCCGGCGCGGTCCACCGCATCGTCTCCCGCCTCGTCCACGACACCATCGGCGGGCTCGTACAGACGCCCTCCAGCGCAGCCTGCCGCATCGTCTCCGGCCTGGCCTCGTCCACGACGTCGTCGGCGAGCTCGTACAAACGCCATCTGGCGCGGTCCGCCACGTCGTCTCCGACCTCGTCCACGACACCGTCGGCGAGCTCGTACAGACGCCCTCCAGTGCGGTCCGCCGCATCGTCTCCGGCCTCGTCCTCGACGCCATCGGCGATCTCGTACAGACGCCCTCCGGCGCGGTTCGTCGTGTCATCTCCAGCCTCATTTACGGCGCCCCCACTCACGGCCACCTCCTCTCGCCGGCGTCAATCGCTCGGCGGCTGGGCTTGTGTTTGTCTCGCATGCATCCGGGCTCCTCTAATCGCATATCCCACTTGTGCACGTTGGGGAAGGGGAAGAAAGGAAATTACTTTGATTGACAAATCAATGACAATTAGTGTGCGGCCCAACGGAAGAAAACTGCCGTTACATGCAGTAGGCGTTGGGGTTAATTGGGCCAGAGTTATTGAATGTCGTGAATGAGCCATGATTCTGGACGTGTGTAACTACTATGTCAACGCATTGGGGCATTTGTATTCAGCAAAAAGCATCGTCATGGTCAGACTGGTGAATGGGCAGGGTGGTTTGCTGGGTCCTGGGCTCGGGTGGCACCGCTACATCGGGTGGCGGAGGACGATTGCCCCTCATCTGCGTCAACAAGACCCAACTCCCTCCGGCACCAACTACTCGACAGCAACGTCCACCGAAACGGTCGCGGTCTTCCCAGTCACTCGGAACATCGGTTTGGCTTCCCGACATGGCGCGGACGCCAGAGGCCGGCCATGGTCCGGCGCACGGCGGCTCGACAATGACCTCTGCTATGAAGGCGTAGCGCAGGCACCTGGGTCATTCACACCCTCAACGCTGGGGCTGCTCCTCCCTTCGGTGTTTGCCGCCCTACAGCAGCCTCCAAAGTGGAGACACTCGACGCTGCATCATGAGTATCGAGCAACTCCTGGCCCCAACGTCGAGTTGCTCCGCTCTCCCTCTTCAGCACTCGACAGGGATGGAACCAAAGGAAACGTCATCCATAACCACTCGGGGGAAAATATCAAGGATATTCGGCTTCCCGTCGCTCGGAAAACAGAACTTTCGGACATTCATCACTCGCATGCTCCGTGCGTCCCTACTCCGCTGGATGCGTCTATATCACTCAGACGCCCCGTGCGATGCGGGACACATCTACTTCAATCGACTGCCCCGCGCGTCGCCACTCCGTGGAGCACGTCTTCACTTCGACCGCCCAGCGCATCGTCAATCAGCCGCCCCGCGCGTCGCCGCTCGGTTGGTCACCTCATCACCACTCGACTGCTCCATGTGTCGCCTCTCGGTTGGTCACCTCATCACCACTCGGCCACTCCGTGCGTCGTCATCGGTTGGTCACCTCATCACCACTCGGCCGCTTCGTGCGTCGCCATCGGTTGGTCACCTCATCATCACTCGGCCGCTCCGTGCGTCGCCTCATGGTTGGTCACCTCATCATCACTCGACCGCTCCATGCGTCGCCATCGGTTGGTCACT
>LR738709.1:150895364-150924214 GCA_902687465.1 Secale cereale
TGCATGTCTTCTCCAGTTGGCCGCCCCGCGCATCGCCACTCGGTTACGCAATTCCTCGCCACTCGACCGCCCCGCGCGTCGCCATTCGGTTGTGCACGTCTTCTCCATTCGGCCGCCCCGCACGCCGCCGCTCGATTGTGCACGTCCTCACCACTCGGCCGCCCCACGCGCCACCGCTCGATTGTGCATGTCCGCACCACACGGCCACCCCACGCGTCGCCACTCGGTTGTCCACGTCTTCACAACTCGGCTGCCCCGCGCGTCGCAACTCGGTTGTGTACGTCTTCACCACACGTCTGCCCCGCGCATCATCACTCGGTTCTACACGTCCTCACCCCTCGGCCGCCCTGCGCGTCACTATCAGTTGGACGTGTCTTCACCACTACATCCAGATCAGTCCGCCTGATTCAGTTCCAGACTGAGCTTATTTACCATGCCAAGTGCGTGAAGATCCATCCGATTGACTCAATTTCGGAATAAAATATATTTACCATGCCGACTGCATGGAGGTTCGCAAGAAACTTAAACCCTCGGCCAGACTCATCCAGTCCGACAGAGGCTCGGGGGCTACACCCAGTGGGTGCACTCAGCGTACCCCCACTGGAAGAGAAGCCAAAAAGAAACATTTTGCTTGATCAAGACCAATACCAGATCCTCAAGTACTACTCGACATCTGAGTCGGAGAGGAACAAGTTCGATCAGTACCAACTAAGAAGATTCTTAGTTCTCTCAGACCCCCGCCGACTGCCCGTAGTCGACGGTGGTCTCAGGGACTACACCCAGTGGGTACACTCAGCGTGCCCCCACTAGAGTAATCTCCACTCGGTATGGCCTGACCGTTCCGAGTGACGAACAAAAACCAAAACGTTCTAAGGCTCCGACTGACTACAGGAAAAATTCCTATAAGGTGAGTTTAACACTCCTCCGTGGACCTGTTTTGAGCCTTCTTCTAGGACTCAAAGCGTGAAACTCATGAGTTTGGGTCTACTTATATTGACGTTCCTCGGGAAAAGAATGGCATCTCTCTGAGAGAGAAGACCATGCGTCAATCTTGTTACCCAGATTTAATGACACACCAGTACTCTAATCACGAGTTAACCTCTTCCGAGAGATGAACAAATGTCACCAAGTTGTTCCTCGTGGGCACTTACCCCATATCAGTCGGGAATCGCAGTGCCGGAATCCATTGAGATTTTGTTCAAACCTTGGTTGTCTGAATGCACGATGACGGGTACCGAGTATTTTCATAATCGCTCAGGCCAAATTGTGTCTTTCACAAACTCGTTATGCAAAATCGCAATCGATTTGGGGGCTAATGTTGGGGATTCACATAACAAGTAGGCCCACAAAGGGTCGAAATATCATAAAGCATGGGATCCACACAGCATGTGGGTCCAAATAAGTTTCATACAGACATACTATCCACTTGGACAAGCAACGTACTATCCACTCGGACAAGCAACATACAGTCCACTCGGATGACAGTCGACCACTCGGTCGACTGACTCACTCGGATATGCGAAGACCAACAGTCGACAAGGCAGTCGACGCATCATCTGACATTATGGCATCAATGCCCCACTTTGTAACATAGGAGGTGAGGGGGTGGCGCACTCTATATAAGCCACCCCCACCACTAGACTAGACAGGTTTTCATTCTTCCCCTCTCTCTCTCTCTATCTCCATTAATCTCAGGACTGAGCTGAGGCATGAGGATCCGTTCCTCCCTCTCTCACACATTGTAATCTCCGGATACATACACAGATAAACAAAGCCTCTCCAGAGCACGAGACGTAGGGCTGTTATCTCCACTGCGAGAGGCCCAAACTCGCTAAAATCATCGTGTCATCCATATGCATCTCGATAGATCATGCTCCTTTACCCTATCCCTTATTATCGTCGGAATCGTTCCCACGACACGCGCCCACCCCCCTGGGGTGCGCCCCCTACCACGTGGCCCCCTCGTTCATCATCTCGCGTTGATTCTTCTTCCCAAAAATCACATATATTCCAAAAAAATATTCGTAAGTTTTCATCCCGTTTGGACTCCGTTTGTTATGGGTTTTCTGCGAAACAAAAAACATGCAAAAAATAGGAACTAGTACTGGGCACTGGATCAATATGTTAGTCCCAAAAATAGTATAAAAAGTTGCCAAAAGTATGTAAAAGTTGTATGATATTGGCATGGAACAATCAAAAATTGTAGATACGACGGAGACGTATCAGGCCACCACAGGGCCCCTGCACGTGCACCCTGCCAAATTCAACACCTAACTCCTCGCAAGACACCCTCAATTGGGTCCGCAGGCTCCCCAGGAGTCTGACGCCCTCATGAGCCTCAGAGGGCCGCCTTGGGGGAAGAATGCTTCCATGCCACGAGAACTCGCTCAAGACCATCAGCACCAAAGATAAGTCGTGACATCTACCTTGGTCGAGAGCCCCTTGGCTCACGGCGGCACCTCCTACAACCTATCCCAAGACCATGTCTTCATTTAATATATTATAGAGGAAATCTCCTCCTAATATGCACTCACGCCCTCCGGGGTAGTATTCGAAGGTTTCTTGCATACAAGATAGGAAAAGAAATGAAAGCCTAGTGAGGCACATTGCCTTCAGCATCATCACCATCATCGCCGTCCACATCACCCTCTTCGGCTACAAGCACGTCCACGCCGCCCTCAAGGGCAAGCTCTTCGACCAGATTGTCCACATGGTTGTTCACCCAATTCGCCAAAACGCCATGAATGGCCCCGGGCACGGGGGCTATCACAGCATCGAAGTCAAAGTCAGGGTTGAGGCTGAGAAGGTGGTTGAAGACACGTGAGAATGCACGTCCAAGGAGGCCTCGACTTATTTCCTCAACAAGCTGGCGAGCTCTTGTGGCCCGATCCTCCAGACGGGTCACGACTTGGGTGAAGAAGTGGAGGTCGCCAGCATCATCATCCTGATGAGGCCGAGGGACGCTCTCTTCGCAGATCATGTCTAGGGCCTGGTTGGCCCTGACCCTGAGACCTTCGAACATTGAGGAGCGTTCATGCTGCATCGTCCGACGTCGGCTTGCTTCGTCCACAGCCAGGCCCGCGAGGCACGCGGTGTCTGCGACCTGCTGCTGGAGCGAAGACAAGTCAGTTTGGGCGGAGGCCTGAGCCTGCTTGGCGGCCATCTCACGCTGCTCTGTGGAGGCCAGCTTCGTCCTGAGCATGGCGGCCCTGCCTTCCAGCTCGGCCTAATGCTTCTGAAAGCTGGTCTCCTGAAGCCTCAACTCCTGGTGGTATTCTTCTGCGAGAGCCTTGCGAACCTCCGCCACCTTCTGATCAATTTCTTGTTGGATCCTGGTTTCCTGGGTAGTGATGGCATCCTCAGCTGCGGCAACCTGGTGCTCCCTCACATCCAGCCGCTCAAGCTCCAGGCTATGCTGCAAGACCCTAAGCGTTAGTGCTTATTCGTGCGCCTGGACTTCCTTCTTGTCACGGGGGGCCTCCCTTGGCGTCACCAATGCGGCCCTACGCGCCCGAACTTGCCGCTCAAGGGAAGCGCTTGAAACTTGGAGCTCCCTCTCCCACTCCTCCGCCGTTGCACGGCGGCGGTCAGCGGTGCTGGCCACCTCTAGGGCACGAGCACTGGCCTCAAGAGAAGTTGCAAGGGACACTGCGGCGTCCGCCCTGGCGCGCTTGTGCTGATGGTGCCCAAGGTTGATGATGACCTTCAGCTTGTGCCACTCGCGCGCCAGGCGGAGGTTCTTTGACTCAAGGTGAGCGTCGACATCGACAAGTTCACCCTCGAGTCAACCCAGCGCGCTCATGGCTTCCCAAAAAAGGTCATGGCGAATGGCATTGCGTCCGCGTGTGAGCTCTAGTGCGTCATCGAGCCCTTCCTCAACACCGGGGGTAACCGAGGAGGCACCGAGCGGCCCGCTCATATCCTGCAGGGGGCTGGTGCACGGCGCTCCCCCAGTCATTTAGTTGGCCCCAGCAGAGGGGCCGAGTAACGCGGCTCCGCCGCTTGAATAAGAAGCCACTGTCGGGGCCTCCCATCCACTAGCAAGGACTAGTGGAGGAGCCCTCGGCACACCTTCATCACCTCGAGAGCAATCGTGGACCAAGGATGCAGGGGGTGCAGTCTTACGGCATCCCCGTGATGCATTCGTCTCACGAGACATCTCTGTACCTCGCGCAGGTGCCTAGTGCGGGGGCCTTGGAGTCGCGAACGATCCAAGGGCTCGCGGAGGATGAGCCCCAGAAGTTTTCGCCGCCAGGACCGGAGAAATCCTGAGAAGCCATGGTTAGGGAAGGACGCATCACGCGAAGAACCACAAAGATAAGGCACTTACTCGTCTATTGCTATGTACTTCCTCTGTTTCAGGGGCCGGGGACCATCACCATTGCAGCCCAGGGCCCTTTCCTCTTTTGGAGTGCTTCAAGGTTCGGGCGAAGCAGGCCAAAGATTGGAGCATGGCCCTTAACGGTTGGGATGCATGCTGCCGCCTCAGGAGAGTTTTCCTGGGCCTCAAGGGCAATCTCCTAAGGAGCATCAGGCCACACTTGCTCGCTGGCGGCCACCTCGGGAGTGATCACCGGGGCCTCAGGAGCGGCTACCACCGGAGCATCTGGCGACATCTGCTTCCCATCGGGCGCCCCAGGGGCACCCAAATGCTCTCTCCCCCCGGCACCCATGTCTGGGGTGCGCATCGTAGGATCGACAAGCACGGGAGCCACCAAGATGGGATTCTCACGAGGCCCTTCAAGGCCCCTCGTGCGCAACCCCCACTCATCGAAGAGGGGCATATGCTTCACAAAGTCCTCTTTGTTCGAGCAGTTGTACAAAAGGCATCCCTCCTTTGGAAGCGTGGCAGGTGCTGGGTTGCCAGTTAGGAGCTCAATCATTGCGTGCAGCGTCTTGGAAGGGAGCGAAGGCACCTGAAGCCTCATGGGGTCCTCGGGGCTGGTGAAGGCCCACAGGGGCCGAGAATGGCGCTGGAGCAGGGCGATGCGCCGCCTGACAAATTCCCACACCACCATTGGCGCGATCACCCCGACCCTCTTCAGCTTGGCCAGCCTGGTCCAAACAGGAGCAAGCCAATGATCGACCACGGCCTGGAAAGCCATGCACCCCGAGCGTTGCCAAGCGTCGACTAGGTGGAGCAAGAAGATGTGGCGGAACAAGGCGACAGATGGGGCGACCCCCAACATGGCCTTGCACAGGAAGGCAAAAGTGGCGAGGAGGATGATGGATCCGGGTCCAGATGTAGCACCTGGATCTGGTAACGCGAGAGCGTGGCATTGAAGAAATCAGAGAAAGGAGAGACCAAGCCAGCCAGGAGAGCATGAAGATAGATGGGGATCTCGGTGGCCTCCATGTCCGCCACGGACCGGGAGGCGGACCAGATTGTCATCGCCTTCCACTCGTTGGAGTCGGTGGCGAGGGCCGGTTGGACCTTGTCTAACCCCTCCTGGTTGACCATTGTAGACCGATCAAGCGCGGGCTCCAAGCCCGGTCGGGATTCGGCGGGAGTGCCAGTTTTCCCCTTCTTCTTTGACCTGGGAGCCATGGAGTCAAGGGAGGATTGGCGCTGGCACTGAGTCTAGAAGGGAAGCCGTAAGTTCGCAAAGAGGAGGGGGGCCAAGTCTAAGCGCGATGGTCAAGTCTGGCAAGGGCATGCTTACAGGCAGCCGTTAAGTCGAGCACTTGCCAAGGCTACGTGGGGGAGTGGAGGTGCCCACCTCTCATCAGGCCCCACACGTCAACCAGGCCACAGGCGGTGGGGGCCCGTGGCGCTTCGCCCGTCCCCTTTGGATTCACCTTGAAGCCAAGTCCGAGCACGCCTTGGGCCCAGGGGCTACTGTCGGCGTCCTGGGAACCGGGGTACCTAGACTTGCCTGCCCGCGTCCCACGACGTGGCCCCTTCACCGGCCTGGTTGTTGGGTTCTACCGTAGGATTCGTCGACTACAAATTAAAATTTTCCTACACGAAGAATATCCAGGAACATGCTAAGGGAGATGGATCAGAGATCGTTACCACTAGAAGCACAGTGCCGTGCAGCGGAAGTAGAGTTGGGGCAGTGCGTCTCCAGAGTCGTCTCCTCCTTGTCGGTCTCCCATGTAGCCGATTAGATCCCACGAATAGGTTCGCTGGAGCGGCGCAAGTGCACCGCCTCTAACGGTATCCGCGCGTGCAGGAGGAACGTTGTGCGGTGGACTGCTAGGTCCGATCACACAACCGACGGCGAGTGGAGGTGGCTTGTTGCAACACATGCAAAGCCCTAATGATGGCATCGAAGCAATCAATCAATGAGTGTGCCACACCACCACTATATATAGGCATCCGTCGTGGGCTCAACACTTGGGCCTCGCACGGACCCTAAAGCCCAAAGTTTGTTCGGTCTATATCCGAGTCTGAGTAGGACCAAATCTGACTCGTGGAGTCGGATCCAACCTCACAGGTTCCTTCCCTTAAGTGCGCGACCCCTTGGGTTCAAGTCGGCTTGGTCACAGTTCGGATCACCTCCGACCTGTACGGTTGGTAGCGGCCTCTAGCAAGGCGTGCCGACCACCAAGCAGACTATGAAGCTGGTTAGGCGAACCTGTACATCACACTTCCATTTTTTTCCACATGATATATATTGTCGGGCTCAAGGCGAGTCTGTCATCCTTGTGCTAGCCCGACCTCTTTCTCGTTCCAGTGATGCCGACCCAAACCGGATTATCTCATAATCCTTGTCACATGGCCATGCTTATTCTGGTCGGATCACATAAGGGGCCCAGAGTATATCTCTCCTGATCGGAGGGGCAAATCCCATCTTGCTCGACCACGTCTCGCAGCATGGGTCTGGACAAGCCCGAAACCTACCTTTGTAACTACCTAGTCACGGAGTAGCGTTTGGTCGACCCAAAGCAAGTCTGTTACCATCCCGAGTACGTGCATCAGCTCAGGTCTTAGGACATAGAACGTATGTTGTACTAGATACTCATAGATGACATACCGCTGCGTCTCATAGTTGGGTCTGTCCGACTCGGACCTTATCTCGATTCGGATCCGACTACGTCGAATCCGACCAGACCTTTCCAAGTCCATTTTATCCAGTTAGCATCCAATGCTCCCTGGCTAGTGAGACCGAGCTGTCCACCATGTCATATGCTAGTCTAGTCCGACGTGTGTCCACACATCACTTATGACTAGGGACCATTTAGGATGTATCATACAACACAAGATCGCACAGACAAGTCACGTACTTGCCAACAAGTATCACTGATTACATCCAAGGACTATCTTTATTCATAAACACATAGGAAATATCGTCATAAATGATTGCCTCTAGGGCATATCTCCAACACTGGTACGACCCTTCTTCAGCATCAACACACAAGATCCTCGCGAGAGGCCAAGCCTCGCAAGGCGGACGACGCCAAGGCCTGTGGAAGGAGCAGCCTCCCTAGGCTGGCTCTTGAGGAGCAGAGATCTCTATGCAAGCCCCCACCTCATGAGGTTCAGATGACGCAAGCTGTGACGACCAAGGCCAGGCGGGCGCTAGCTGGCGTAGTACAGCAAGTTTCCCTTTTGGTGCTAAAGAAGCAAGTGCAGGCACAGAGTCCCGAGGAATCAGCCAAAGGTTTCCATTTCCATGCAACAAGACCAAGATCACGAGGACGACGGGACAGAGGTCATCGCCGAGCCCACCATGGTGTCACGACCAGAAGCTTTGCAGGCGAAGACCACCTTTCGTCAAGATAAGATGTACTAGTTGTCTCCCTTCAAATTTGGCCGTTGTGGGATCCCTTCCTGCCTTCATTTGGGGAAGAGGACCAATGCCACTATAAATATAGCCTAGCCACCACCATAGTAGGGACGGATCATTCAGACCACACTCACCACCAAAAGCAAGAACACACCTCCTGAGGTTCTTCCATCACTATACTAGTTCATCCTCAGCCCACCTCGAGGCAATCCACAACAAAGTAGGAGTATGGTATTACACCGCGAGGTGGCCTGAACCTAGGTAAACTGCTTTGCCCCATTTCCTTCCTGTTCATCGAGCTAGATCATGAGAACGACGAGTAGGCAGACAGGGGAAGTTGAGTTCTTCGCACGCACCCTAGTGTTTGAATCTAACAAGGGTTTTTCGGAGCCCTGAATCCGACAAAAATTTCTAGGCCTCTTACCAATTTACTACAAAAAGATGTTCCATTTGTTTTTGATGATGATTATGTAGAACCCTTTGAAACACTTAAGAGCCTTAACCTCTGCACCTATTGTTCAACAACCTAATTGGAAATTGCCATTTGAAATTACGTGTGATGCTAGTGATTATGTTGTCAGTGTTTTTCTAGGATAAAGAGGTGATAAGAAATTAAATGTTATCCGTTACACTAGTAAAACTCTAGACAATGCCCAAAGAAATTATGCTACTGCTGAGAAAGAATTTTTAGTAGTTGTGTTTGCTTGTGATAAATTCAGGTCTTGCATTGTTGATTCTAAAGTAATTGTTCACACCGATCATGCTGCTATTAAATATTGCATGGAAAAGAAAGATGCTAAACCTAGACTTATTAGGTGGGTTCTCTTTCTACAAGAATTTGATTTGCATATCACTGATAAGAAGGGATCTGAGAACCCCATAGCTAATGACTTGTCTAGGTTAGAAAATATTCTTGATGACCCACTACCTATTGATGATAGCTTCTGTGATGAACAACTAGATGTCATTGATGATTCTTGGAACACTCCTTGGTATGCTGACAATGCTAATTACATTGTTGCTAAATTTATACCACCTAGTTTCACATATCAACAAAAGAAAAACAATCTTGTTTGATTTAAGACAATACTTTTGGGATGACCCACATCCTCATAAAGAAGGAGTAGATGGTATTATTAGACGTTGTATACCTGAGCATGAACAGGAAAAAATCCTATGGAAATGTCACTCTGAGGCCTATGGAAATGTCACTCTGAGGCCTATGGAAATGTCACTCCTTCTAGCGCCAGCTGCAGGTAAACATAACACGGTCTAGCCATAAATTTGGCATAAACCGTCCTCCCAAACAGAGCGTGATAAGGGCTCCGGATCTTGACGACTTCGAAAGTTATCATCTCTGACCTGGAATCATGCTCATCTCCAAAGGTAACTTCCAAGTCGATTTTTCCAACTGGGTAAGCTGACTTACCTGGAACCACCCCATGGAACACCGTGTTTGATTGCCTTAGTTTCTTATCTGTCAAGCCCATTCGACGGAAGGTCTCATAATACAGGATATTGATGCTGCTGCCACCATCCATGAGAACTTTAGTGAACTTATAACCTCCCACCTGTGGTGCCACCACCAAAGCCAAGTGGCCCGGATTGTCTACCCGCATCGGGTGATCCTCCCTGCTCCATACAATGGGCTATTCTGACCAGCGTAGGAATTGCGGGGTCGCCGGTTCAACCGCGTGGACTCCTGTTTTAAAACCTTATGATCTCGTTTACATAGACTCGTGGTGAACACATGATATTGCCCACTGCTCAACTCCTTCGGATTACTCTGATATCCGGATTGTGGTTGCTGTTGCTGACGCTGCTGATTACCCTGGTTGTTATGATTACCTTGACCCTGCTGTTGGTTGCCTTGGCTGTTGTAACCACCCTGACCATGCGGCTGATTACCCTGGTTATTATAACCTCCTTGACCATACTGATTGTTTGCCCTGCCTTGATAACCACCGTTATTTCCCCGATATCCTGATCCGGAACTGCTCCCCTGATGTCCCGGACCATAGAACCCTGGGCCTGAACCGCCATTCGGAGGCCTATCATTAGGATTAAAGCGGCCCATCATGGCTTCCATAAAGGGTCTGCATTCTCCTATAGTGTGTTTTGCCGGTCGTCCCCTCGAGCTATGCTTTGGACAAGGCTGATTTAACTCTTGGCTCCAGTTGATGCCTCCTCCGCCGGTTTGTGGAGGCGGTCTTCCCCTGTTGTGCTGGAATCCTTCTTGAACTTGGGTATTGGTCACGAAATCAGAGCCACCTTCCGCCTTTCGCTTACCTAAGAAGCTTGCAGCTGCCGGATTAACTTGCGCCGGTTTACCTGGTTTACTGACCTTTCCTGCCTTGTCTCCGTCAGCTTCTGGATATTTAGTATTGTCAGAGTCCCCATACTTCACCAGAGCACTCATGAGAGTTCCCATATCATTACAATCCCATTTAAGCCGTCCTAGCTTTAGCTTTAGATTCTCAAACCGGCAATTGTTCTCCAAAGTCACTATTGTTGTGCTGGGACTGATACCATTCGAAGAGTGCAAGATCTCTGACACTCGCCGCACCCAAGCACTTGTAGACTCCTGCTCTCCTTGCACACAGGCTGCTAGATCCACTACTGACATCGGCTGCTTGCATGTATCTTTAAAAATTTTGATGAACTGGCGATGTAGCTCTCCCCATGATCCGATGGAATTTGGGGGTAAACCCTTTAACCAGGTCTGGGCTGTACCTTCAAGCATCATAGTAAAGTACTTTGCACAAGCCGCTTCATCCACGTCCAGCATTTCGATGGCCATCTCATAACTCTCGACCCAAGCTTCTGGAGCCAAATCCGCGGTGTAATTAGGCACCTTACGTGGCCCTTTGAAATCTTTGGGCAGCTTCACGCTCCGTAAAGCGGGGATAAGACACTGTACCCCAAAAGAACTCGTTGTGACCCCTGTCTCCGCCGTGGTCGTGTGAACCGGCGTCGTCTGACGGATTTCCTCCCGGGCCACTGACCTAACCCGGTTTACATCCTAAGCTTGTGCAGCTGCGCCTGCCGGATTATCCTGTCTGTGCCTATGCCGCCTGCGTTCACTACTAGACACTTCTGGTTCCTCCCAATGCCTAGTGTAACTCCGGCTGTGACGTGGTGTTGAATGTAGCATCTCCCTGCTATGAGAATATGCTTGCTGCTGTACTAACGCCGTATTAAGCAACTCCTTGACCCGGCGTGCCTCCAATGCCACCGGAGACGTCCCTTCAACGGGTAAGGCGGCCAAACGTGCAGCAGCAGCAACGATGTTGTCCAAAGGATTTGAATAATGACCTGGAGGGGTAGGAACGTGAGGTGCAGACGTGATCTGCCGATCTTGCTCCGTAGTAGGCTGCTGAACCGGCTCATCCCTGGCTGGAGGTGCCCTCCGGTTTAAAGCCGGATCATTGCTGGTCCCAGCCCCGGGTGTTCTGAACAGATCCGTCGCTTCATAAACCGACGGTAGATGAGATTGATATTTCCGACTTCTTACTCCCTGTGTGGAGGCCTGTTCCATCCTTAGGTGAAAAGCCTTATCATTCAATTCTGCTTGCCTTATCGCTATCATAGCCTTCTCTGCCTTCAAATCATCCCTTGCTTGATCAACCTGAGCCTTTAGCTGAAGTAGCTCTGCATCATGTTGCGCCTTGTCTGCTGGAGCCACCTCTGCCACAGCTTTGGCCGCGAACTCCTCGACTAAGGTGGATAGAACGTCAGTAGGTGAGAGGGCCGGGCCACTCCCCCCTACACCAGCTTCTGCTGTCGCCCCATTCATCGTGGGCTGTGAACCGGCCATAAAGACAGCCACCCGGTTTGGCGGGTCAAAGGGGTCCGGAATACTGTTCTCGTCGGACTCACCCTCAGACCGGCCGTCCTGCAACTGATACAGAGATTCAGTCTCTCCGGATGAGGACCCGTCGTCGGAGTAGACAACTGTTTCTCCGCCGGATTCTGATCCGTCCTCGGTTTGGACCCCGTGAACCGCTCCAACGAAAACGTGCTTCATGGTGGGCTGAATCCGGGCCGATCTCGCACGCTGAGCCGTCTCGATGATGTTGGAGAAGATGTCCGGCTCAGGTCCCGGTTCGCCGATCTTGCTGATGAAGACTTGAATGCCACAGAAGGGAACCCGGTACCCGTATTCGATTGAATCGGCCTCTGGTCCCCAACCCACGTCGTCGATGTAGATCCGGCCGCGGCGACTCTTGGTCATCCGGCCAGCAACGTAGCCCTTGAGCCCTTCAAAGCTGCCCTTCAAGAACTCGAAACCATCGTGCGGAGGCCCCACGGTGGGCGCCAACTGTCGTGGAATTAACACGGCAGATGTCCGGTTTAGCGGACTTGATGATGGAACCATCGCACGGGTTAGCTTGAAGGGGTTAAAAGCACACAAAGGACACAGAGGGTTTATACTAGTTCGGCCCCTTCGATGAAGGTAAAAGCCTACGTCTAGTTTGGTTTGGTATTGCTTGGGCGTCGATGAACAGGGAGCGATTTGCTTGCCTGTCTCGACGGGTTGTTTCTTGCTTGTCCCTCAACCGCCGCCGGGTCGTCCCTTTATATAGAGGCGACGCCCGGTCCGGTTTACAGAGTCCCGAGGCCGGCTCATACTCGTGTCCGCCTCGGTCTTTGTCTTTTCTTCCTTATCTCTCAAGTTACATCATCGGGCGGTTTACAAACCATAACTATGTACATGGGCCCTAAGATCTTATGGGCCGTAGCCTTTACTAAATATTACAACCAAATATATTATAATAAACCGGTTTATACTAGCCGGTTCATACCTGCTAATCATATCCCTGACAGACACCATGTGGGAGATAGAACTGCACGGAAGGTATTATAGTCTGGATTTTATTGGCCTACTCTTTTGAAAGATGATCGTAAGTTTGTCCTATCTTGTGATGAATGTCACAATTGGTAATATTGGTAGACGTCAAGAAATGCCTATGAATTATTCACTTGTTATTGAACCATTTGATGTTTGGGGCTTTGATTATATGGGACCTTTTCCTTCCTCTAATGGGTATACACATATCTTGGTTGTTGTTGAATATGTCATTAAGTGGATATAAACTATTCCAACTAGTAGTGTTGATCATAACACTTCCATCAAAATGCTTAAAGAAATTATTTTCCCGAGGTTTGGGGTCCCTAGATATTTAATGATTGACGGTGGTTCACATTTTATTCATGGTGCTTTTCGTAAATTGCTTGCTAAGTATGATGTCAATCATAGAATGGCATCCCCTTATTACTATCAATCTAGTGGTCAAGTTGAATTAAGCAATAGAAAAATAAAGTTAATTTTTCAAAAGACTCTCAATAGGTCTCAAAAGAATTGGTCTAAGAAATTAGATGATGCACTTTGGGCCTACAGAACAGCTTACAAGAATTCTATGGGTATGTCTCCATATAAAATTTATGCAAAAGCATGTCATTTACCTCTTGAGTTAGAACATAAAGCATATTGGGCAATTAAAGAACTCGACTATGATTTTAGACTTGCCGGTGAAAAGAGGTTATTCGATATTAGCTCATTAGATGAATAGAGAACCCAGGCTTACGAAAATGCCAAACTAGTTAAAGAAAAAGTTAAAAAAATGGCATGACAAGAGGATTCTGAAATGAGAATTCAAAGTGGGTGAATATGTTCTATTATACAATTCTCATTTTAGATTTTTTTTTTGCAGGAAAACTTCTCTTAAATGGGAAGGAACATATATCATTGAAGAAGTTTATCGGTCTGGAGCTATTAAGATCAATAATGCTGAAGGCACTAATCCGAAAGGTGGTCAATGGAGAAAGAACTAAGCACTATATTTCATTAATGTTGAAAGTAACATTATTCAAACCATGACACCAGAGGAATACATAAAACAGACCTTCTAGAACACTCCAGAACCCTAAAAAGGAAGAGGTACGTGATACGGTAAGTAAACCGACTCCTAAAATTCCACAAAAATGTATCCTACTAGTTTGGAATATTAGAAAAAATTAAAAAAAATGAGAAACATCCAGGAAGGCAATCCAGGTGCCTGCTAGGCACTAGGGCACGCCTACCCCCCACCCCCCGGCGCGCCTGGTGGGTAGTGGGCCCCACAGGGACCTTCCCAACTCTTTTTTCCTTTCATATACTTGTTTCCCGAGATAAAAATTCTTTATAAATACCCCAAATGATTTAACCACTGCGTCACGGAAATATCCTCTTCTCTTGTTCGATGCTATTTTTCTGACAAATCTAGATCGCTATAGCTCCACCAAGCTCATCCAAGGACAAGTTCTATGAGAGGGTCATCAACCCCTACCTACTAGAGGTGATGAAGCACTCTCAAGCCATTGAGATGTGTGAGGGGGTGCTCCACATCCGGGATTTTCAATGTCCCAAAAGACGGGGAGCGTGGAGGCCAGGCTCGAGTCGATGGAGTAGGAAGTCTTCAAGTGCCAAGGGATGGTGGAGCGTGGACTGAGTGCCAACCACTCCATGATCACGAAATTCACCCATGACCACACGATGGATGGCCAGTCCTTGAAGTACATCATCTTCAACTTCAACAAGCAAATCAATTGTCTCCAAGGCCAAATTTATGATCTTCAAAACCAAAACTTTGAGTATGAGGCAAGATTCAAAGGTATGAGTTTAGCTGCAACTTTCAAGGCTTCGGAGACTCGTGCATCCTCGTATGATAGTGGACCTATGTCGTGGAAGCCGAAGGACTAGCCCTCTCCTTCCTCACCGCCATTATCACCAAAGAAGGAGACTTGAGTACACGGGTATGGGCACTCCCCTTGGCTTTCGCCAAGCTTGGGGGAGATGCCCCGGTATCGTATCACCATCACTTTTATTACCTTCACCAGTTTTTAGTTTGATCCTTAGTTATTTCGTGGTCCAGTTCAATAAAAGTTTAGTATGATCTATTTTTTGAGTGCTAGTTCGTGATCTTTCTACCTATGTAATCGAGTTGAGAGTTATATATTAAAGATTAGTTTCAGTTTTTGTTTCTTTACTTTTATGTTTCAATCAAAATAAAGGAAATAATTAAAAAGATCATATGCTAATCTTATGGAAAGTAATGACATTACATAAGAAAGAGTATAAGTGGTCAAATTTATTGAAAATTGACAAACATGCAATTGGTCAATGGTGCAATTCATGAAAGAATTAATAAGGGAAGAGAAGATTCACATGCAAATATACTATCTCGGACATCTTTTATGATTGTGAGCACCCATTAAATATTTTATGCCAAATTGTTGACGTTGGACAAGTAAGACACCATAATGATTTATGTTTGTTCATATTCACATAGAAGTTATATTGTCATGGATCCTCCAACATGTGTTGCTCGCTCAATATCTTTGCTAGCCAAAAGTCCGCACCAAGTAGAGATACTACTTGTGCATCCAAAACCCTTAAACCTAATTTCATGTCATGAGAGTCCACTATACCTACCTATGGATGGAGTAAGATCCGTAAAGTAAGTTGTCATCGGTGCATAAAGCAATAAAAATTGCTTCTAAATACATTTGATCTTTTATTGTAAGGGAAAATAAACGTTACACAAACATACGATGGCAAAGTAATAAAAGCGATGAACTGCATAATAAAGGTTGCTATCATAAGGGGCAATATAATGTGACTTACTTTTGCATTAAGGGATTGTACATCCAAAAATTAAAGCGCATGACAACCTCTGCTTCCCTCTGTGAAGGGTTGATGTCTACTATGCAATTTTATTCTTGTAGACACGTGTTGGGCCTCCAAGCGCAGAGTTTTATAGGACAGTAGCAATTTTCCCTCAAGTGGATGCCCTAAGGTTTATCAATCCGTAGGAGGTGTAGGATGAAGATGGTCTCTCTCAAACAACCCTACAACCAAATAATAAAAAGTCTCTTGTGTCCCCAACACACCAAATACAATGGGAAATTGTATAGGTGCACTAGTTCCGCGAACAGATGGTGATACAGGTGTAGTACTGATAGTAGATATTGATTTTTGTATTGCGAACAATAAAAAACAGCAAGGTAGCAAGTATCAAAAGTGAGCACAAACGATATTGCAATGATGGAAAACAAGGCCTAGGGTCCGTACTTTCGCTAGTGCAATCTCTCAATGATGCTAATATAATTGGATCATATAACCACCCCTCAACGAAACCACCTCAAAGTTATTCTTTCCATTCAATCTATCAAGAGTCCGTACTAAGACAAGATAAAGTTATCCTTTCTGATCTATCTATCAAGAGTTCATACTAGAACAACACAAGGTTATCTTTTCCAATCGATCTTTCAAGAGTTCGTACTAAGATAACATAAAGTTATCCCTCCCGATCGATCTATCAAGAGTTCGTACTAAGATAACAACAAATGAGAGAAACAAAGACAAGAACGTGCATCAACCCCTATGCATACATTACCCCAATGTCACTTCGGGAATCCACAAGTTGAGTGCCAAAACATATATCAAGTGCATCAATACGATACCACATTGTCACCACGTGTATTCAATTGCAAGACATATATCAAGTGTTCTCAAATCCATAAAAGTATTCAATCCAAAGAAATCTCAAAGGGAAAACTCAATTCATCACATGATAGAGAGGGGAAAACACCATATGATCCGACTATATTAACAAAGCCCGCGATACATCAAGATTGTGCATCTCAAGAACACGAGAGAGAGAGAGAGAGAGAGAGAGAGAGAGAGAGATATTAAACACATAGATACTGGTATAAACCCTCAGCCCCGAGGGTGGACTACTCCCTCCTCATCATGGTGGCCGCCGGGATGATGAAGATGGCCACCGGTGATGATTTCCCCCTCTGGCAGAGTACCGGAAAGGGTCTAGATTGGTTTTCGGTGGCTACAGAGGCCTGCGGTGGCAGAACTTCTGATCTAGGTCTACCTCGAAGGGTTTCAGAATATCTGGGAATATTTGGGAATATTTCAGAATATTTCAGAATATCTAGCCGGTGCGGGAGGCCACCGAGGTGGGTACAACCCACCTGGGTGCGCCAGGGGGGCCTGGCATGCCCTGGTGGGTTGTGCCCCCCTCGGGGCATCCCCTAGGTGCTGCTTCATCCCATTGGGTGTCTTCTGGCCCATAAAAATTCTCCAAAAAGTTTCGCGGTGTTTGGACTCCGTTTAATATTGATTTTCTACGATGTAAAAAACATGCAAAAACAGCAAGTGGCACTTGGCACTATGTCAATAGGTTGGTCGCAAAAAATGATACAAAATGACTATAAAATGATTGTAAGACATCCAAGAATGATAATATAACAGCATGGAATAATCAAAAATTATAGATACGTTGGAGACGTATCAGCATCCCCGAGCTTAATTCCTGCTCATCCTCGAGTAGGTAAATGATAAAAATAGAATTTTTGATGTGGAATGTTGCTTATCATGTCATATCATATTCTTTTCTTTATAGCATGGGCATGTGGACTTTTATATGGTTCAAAGCAATAGTCTAGTTTTGACATGAGATTTAAATACTCAAACATATCAACAAGCAACCATGTCTTTCAGAATATCAAATGCTAAAGAACGTTATCCCTACAAAATCAAATAGTCTTGTCATGCTGTGTCTTCCCAGCTCAAAGTATAAATCATGTACTACCCCGGTGTCAGCCAAGCAATTGGTTCATACTTTTTAACGTGTTTCAGCATTTTCAACTCTAACGCAATACATGAGCGCAAGCCATGGATATAGCAATATAGGTGGAATAGAATGCGGTGGTAGTAGACAGAAGAAGGGAAGAAAGTCTCACATCAACTAGGCAAACTAATGAACTATGGAGATGTCCATCAATAGATATCAATGTGAGGAGTAGGGATTTGTAGAGGTGCCAGAGCTCAAAGCTTAAACCGAGAGATAAAATTACTTTGGGAGGTATACTTTTCCAACCAACGAAAATGACTCAAGGTTCCCAACACTTTCCATGCTAGATATATCATAGGCGGTTCCCAAAACTAAAATAAAGTTTATTCCTTTTCCACCAAACTTTCACAAGCCATGGCTAGCCAAATCCACGGTTGCCTTCCATGCCAACACTTTCCAAGGAATTTATTATTTGACAACATAAAGTAAATTTGTTTTTCATTTCAGGACTGGGCATCCCTAATACCTTTGCCTTACTCTCATGCAATGACAAGTGGATAAACGCTCATCGTGAGAATAACACATCTAGCATTGAAAATATTGGCCACCCCTCACCGCCTCGCGAGCGGTACGGGCACACAAAAGGGAAATTTATTTTGAAAATTAGAGATTGCACATACAAATTTGCTTAGAGCGGCAAGGGAGTACCGCATATAGGTAGGTATGGTGGCTATTTTGAGGAAGGTATAATAAAGTTTATGCATCGATGAAAATTGTGCGGTACAAGAGAGGCTAGCAATTATGAAAGGGTGAGAGTGCGTATAATCCATGGACTCACATTAGTCATAAAGAACTCATATACTTATTGCAAAATTTTATTAGCCCTCGAAGCAAAGTAATACTATGCATGCTCCTAGGGGGGAGGTTGGTAGGAGTTAACCATCGCGCGCCCCCGACCTTCACACAAAGATAGAACAATCAAGGATAAATTGTGCTCCAACTTCCCGGCATAACGAGAGACTATACGTGCATGCTTCGGGAATCACAAACCTTAACACCAATATCTTACTAAAGCACAATTACTCGTCAATATGACTCACATATCACACCATCATGTCTCAAAACTATTACAAGGAGTCAAGTTTATTTTGTCTAATGATCTTCATGAAAGTTTTTATTATATCCTTCTTGGATATCTATCACTTTGGGACTCATTTTCATGTGTTGATTTCGATAATCTCAAACAAATATAAGTGAAGATCATGAGCATAATTTCTTTCTCTCAAAATAATTTAAGTGAAGCAAGAGAGAATTTCTTCGAAAATAATAAAGCACACCGAGCTCAAAAAGATATAAGTGAAGCACGAGAGCAACGGTGTTAGAAAAGAGCTTCGTTGACGGGATGTGAATGCCACTTATCTAGCTTTTCCGACAACTATTTGGGGGCTCTATTTTATTTAAATACTTTTGGATCTAAGTATTTTATTAAAACAGCAATAAAATGACATTTCAAGAATAGCACATCTCCTGTGAGAAGCAAAAACTTAGGATCAACCGATACTAACCAATAATTGTTGATGGAGAAAGGTGGGATGCCTATCGGGGCATCCTCAAGCTTAGATGCTTGAGACTTCTTGAAATATTATCTTGGGGTGCCTTGGGCATCCCCAAGCTTGAGCTTTTGTGTCTCCTTAATTCTTCTCATATCACGGTTTCCCTAAATCTCAAAAGCTTCCTCCACACAAAACTCAACAAGAACCCGTGAGATAAGTTAGTATAAATAATTGCAAAACCTTATCATCATCTACTGTAGCAAATCACTAAAATTATTATTCAACATTCCATACTAAATTCATCTGCATATTTAATACTCCTATCCTCAAATAGAATCATTAAGCACGCAAACATATGCAAACAATGCAAACATAACAGCAATCTGTCAAAACAGTATAGTCTGTAAAGAGTGGAATCGCTATCATACTTCCCTAGCTCTAAAAATTCTAAAAAATTAACATGTTACAGATAACTTAATCATGCTAATTTTGTAAACAATTCAAGAATTTCTCACATTCTGACTATCCAGAAGAATCCAGACAATGATAGAAAACTTTTTGTTTTCAAACAGCAACATGTATACTTGCAAAATAAGCATGGTAAAGGATACCCTTGACACTTTCATTGAAATAAAAGATGCAAAACATTATTTTAAATACCATCAAGCAAATTCTAACAAAATAAATTGACACTCCAAGCAAAACGCATATCATGTGACGAATGAAAACATAGCTCCAAGTGAGGTTATCGATAATGTTGGAGACGAAAGAGGGGATGCCTTCCGAGGCATCCCCAAGCTTAGTTGCTTGTATTTTCCTTGAATATTACCTTGGGGGTGCGTTACGCATCCCCAAGATTAGGGTCTTGTCACTCCTTGTTCTCCTCGTATCGACATCTCACCAATAACTTGAAAACTTCAATCACACAAAACTTAACAAAACTTCGTGAGATGGGTTAGTATGATAAAACAAATCATTCACTTTGGGTACTGTCAAAGACAAGATTCATAATTGTTCTCACACAATGCTTACTATATCATATCATTTCTACAATTTATATTGATAAATATAAGCCATAGAAACTAGAAAAGAAGCAAACTATGCATTGAAAACAGAATCTGTCAAAAACAGAACAGTCTGTAACGATCTGAACATTCACCATACTTATGCAACTCTAAAAATCTTGAAACAAATATGACTACATGGTAAATTTGTATATTAAACTTCTTAAAAAATAATCAACTGAAAATCACTCTTCTTTTAAAAATGAGAATTTTTCTCGTGAGCGCAAAAGTTTCTGTTTTTCAGCAAGATCAAATCTACTATCACCCAACATGATCCTAAGGCTTTGCTTGGCACTTTATTGAAACAAAAGCTATAAAATATGATCACTACAGTAGCATAATCATGAGAACACACAAAAACAGTAGGTATAAGTGTTGGGTTGTCTCCCAACAAGCGCTTTTCTTTAATGCCTTTTAGCTAGGCATGATGATTTCAATGATGCTCGCATAAAAGGTAAAGATTGTAACATGAAAGAGAGCATCATGAATCACATGGCAAGAACATTTAAGCCTAACCTACTTCCTATGCATAGGGATTTTGTGAGCAAACAACTTTTGGGAGCAAGAATCAACTAGCATAGGAAGGCAAAACAAGCATGACTTCAAAACTTTCAACACATAGAGAGGAAACTTGATATTATTGCAATACCTACAAGCATATGTCCCTCTCTCATAATAATTTTCGGTAGCATCATTAATGAATTCAAAAATATAACCATCACATAAAGCATTCTTTTCATGATGCATAAGCATAGAAATTTTTCTACTCTCCACATAAGAAAATTTTATTCTCATGAATAGTGGTGGGAGCAAACTCAACAAAATAACTATCATGAGATTGAAAATTAAAGTCATGGTAACAAGTTTCATGGTTATAATTATTCAATATAGCATACATGTCATCACCATAATCATCATAGATAGCAACTTTGTTATCATAGTCAATTGAAACATCCTCCAAAGTAGTGGATTCATCACTAAATAAAGTCATGACCTTTCCAAATCCACTTTTATCAATATAATCATCATAAATAAGAGGCATGCTATCATCATAATAAATTCTCTCGTCAAAACTTGGGGGATTAAAAATATCATCTTCATCAAATATAGCATCCCCAAGCTTATGGCTTCGCATATCATTAGCATCATGTATTTTCAAAGAATTCATACTAACAACATTGCAATCATGCTCATCATTCAAATATTTCGTGCCAAACATTTTATTGACTTCTTCTTCTAACAATTGAGCACAATTTTTCGATCCACCATTTTCAAGAAAGATCTTATAAAGATGATAAGTAATATGATGCAACCTAAATTCCATTTTTTTTGTTTTCTTTTACAAAACCAAACTAGTGATAAAACAAGAAACTAAAAGGTTTGATTGCAAGATCTAAAGATATACCTTCAAGCACTCACCTCCCCGGCAATGGCGCCAGAAAAGATCTTGATGTATCCAACGCAACTTTATTCTTGTAGACACGTGTTGGGCCTCCAAGCGCGGAGTTTTGTAGGACATAAGCAATTTTTCCTCAAGTGGATGACCTAAGATTTATCAAACCGTAGGAGGTGTAGGATGAAGATGGTCTCTCTCAAACAACCCTGCAACCAAATAATAAAAAGTCTCTTGTGTCCCCAACACACCAAATACAATGGGAAATTTTATAGGTGCACTAGTTCTGCGAAGAGATGGTGATACAAGTGTAGTATTGATAGTAGATATTGATGTTTGTAGTGCGAACAATAAAAAACAGCAAGGTAGCAAGTATCAAAAGTGAGCACAAATGGTATTGCAATGATGGAAAACAAGGCTGAGGGTCCGTACTTTCGCTAGTGCAATCTCTCAACGATGCTAATATAATTGGAACATATAACCACCCCTCAAAGGAACCACCTCAAAGTTATTCTTTCTGTTCAGTCTATCAAGATTTCATACTAAGACAACATAAAGTTATCCTTTCCGATCTATCTATCAAGAGTTTATACTAGAATAACACAAGGTTATCTTTTCCGATCAATCTTTCAAGAGTTCGTACTAAGATAACATAAATTTATCCTTCCCGATCGATCTATCAAGAGTTCGTACTAAGATAACACCAAAACCGAAGAAACAAAGACAAGAACGTGCATCAATCCATATGCATAGATTACCCCAATGTCACTTTATGAATCCACAAGTTGAGTGCCAAAACATATATCAAGTGGATCAATACAATACCCCATTGTCAACACGAGTATTCAATTGAAAACATATATCAAGTGTTCTCAAATCCATAAAAGTATTCAATCCAAAGAAATCTCAAAGGGAAAACTCAATTCATCACAAGATAGAGAGGGGAAAACACCATATGATCCGTCTATATTAACAAAGCCCGCGATACATCAAGATTGTGCATCTCAAGAACACGAGAGAGAGAGAGAGAGATTAAACACATAGCTACTGGTACAAACCCTCAGCCCCGAGGGTGGACTACTCCCTCCTCATCATGGTGGCCGCCGGGATGATGAAGATGGCCACCAGTGATGATTTCCCCCTCCGACAGAGTACCAAAAAGGGTCTAGATTGGTTTTTAGTGGCTATAGAGGCATGCGGCGGCGGAACTTCTGATCTAGGTCTACCCCGAAGGGTTTCATAATATTTGGGAATTTATAGGGTAAAGAGCCGGTGCGGGAGGCCACCTAGGCGGGCACAACCCACCTGGGCGCGCCAGGGGTGCCTGGCGCGTCCTGGTGGGTTTTTCCCCCCTCGGGGCACCCCCCAGGTGCTGCTTCAGCCCATTGGGTGTCTTTTGGCCCATAAAAATTCTCCAGAAAGTTTCGCGGTGTTTGGACTCCATTTAATATTGATTTTCTACGATGTAAAAAAACATGCAAAAAAACAGCAAGTGGCACTTGGCACTATGTCAATAGGTTAGTCCCAAAATATGTTATAAAATGACTATAAAATGATTGTAAAACATCCAAGAATGATAATGTAACAGCATGAAACAATCAAAAATTATAGATACGTTGGAGACGTATCAAGGGCCTATCTTTTACTTTTATGTATTTACCTTGTATGCAAGAGTCAATAGTATTCTCCTCTGTTCCTTTTTATTTTTCTATTTTTCAAGCATTATGTGGTGGGGAAAGATCTAGGAACATATATCCAGCTGAATGTGAGTGATCATGAGTTATTATTGTTGACATCACCCTTGAGGTGAATAAGTTGGGAGGCGAAACTATAAGCCCCTATCTTTCTATGTGCCTGGCTGAAACTTTTTGCTCCATATATATGATGTGAGTGTTAGCAATCACAGCATACTAAATGATGGTTGATTATGTGGACTTGCTAAAAATCTCCGACATGAGACCCTTCCTGAAAACATGATGAATTGCAATTGCATTATTGACTAAGAACATAGTTTGTTAGTTTTCAAGAAAGTTTATGCGTTATACTTTGATATTGTCATGAATTATTATTGCTCATAAGAAGTCATATAATAATAGTAATTGTTGTTATAATAATGATCATGATGCTACAATATATGTATTTTGTTTTTATCGACACCTCTCTCTCTCTCTCTCTCTCTCTCTCTCTCTCTCTCTCTCTCTAAACATGTGGACATAATTTTGTATGTCGGCTTCCCCTTGAGGACAAGCGAGGTTTAAGCTTGGGGGAGTTGATACGTCCATTTTGCATCATGTTTTATTACCATTATGTATAGTGTTTTTATTCAATATGACACTTCGAGGAGTAATGCTAGTGACTTTTCTCTCATAATATGCAAGGTTTACACAAAGAGGGAGAATACCAGCAACTGGAATTCTGGACCTGATAAAGCTATGTCATAGATACCTATTCTGCACATCTCCAAATGAGCTAAAATTTTACGGAGATTTATTTTGGAATATATAAAATATATTGGAGAAAAGATATATTGAAGGAGAAAACCTAGGTGCCTACACGCGCCTACCCCCCCCCCCAGGCGCGCCCTGGTGGGTAGTGGGCCCCTGGACCACTTGAGGCGACCATCTTCAGGTATATATTGACATTTGACCTAGAAAAAGTAAGGAGATGAATTTTTGAATGGAGCGCTGCCGTCTCGAGGCGGAACCTAGGCAGAAGCACTTTTGCTCTCCACTAGAGAGATTCCGCCGGGGATACTTCCCTCCCAGAGGGGTAATCGAAGCCATTGTCATCACTAACAACCCTCTCGTCGTGGGAGGGACAATCTTCACCAGCACCATCTCATCGCAAACCCTAGTTCATCTCTTGTATTCAATCTTTATATGAAAACTTCATATTGGTACTTGTGGGTTGCTAGTAGTGTTGATTACATCTTATAGTTGATGCTAGTTGGTTTATTTGGTGAAAGATTATATGTTCAGATCCATTATGCTATTTAATACCCCTCTGATCTTGGACATGAATATGCTTTGTGAGTAGTTACTTTTGTTCTTGAGGACATGGGAGAAATCTTGTCATAAGTAATCATGTGAATTTGATATTCGTTCGGTATTTTGATGATGTGTATGTTGTGATTCCCTTAGTGGTGTTGTGTTAGCATCGACTACATGAAACTTCACCATATTTGGGCCTAAGGGAATGCATTGTGGAGTATTTATTAGATGATGGGTTGCGAGAGGAACATAAACTTAAACCCTAGTTTATGCGCTACTCTGTAAGGTGTTGATTTGGATCCACATGTTTAATGTTATGGTTAGATTTTATCTTAATTCTTCTTTCGTAGTTGTGGACGCTTGCGAGATGGGCTAATTATAAGTGGGAGGTTTATTCAAGTAAGAACTACACCCAAGCACCGGTCCACCCACATATCAAATTATCAAAGTAGCGAACATGAATCAAACCAACATGATGGAAGTTACTAGGTGAAATTCCCGTGTGTCCTCAAGAACGCTTTGCTTATTGTAAGAGACTGTTCCGGTCTGTCCTTTGACACAAAAGGACTGGGCTATCTTGCTGCACCTATTGTTACTATTTCTACTTGTCACTTGTTACACATTATCTCGCAATCAAACAACTTGCTACCAACAATTCCAGTGCTTGCAGAAATTATCTTGCTGGAAATCGCTTTTCATTTCCTTCTGCTCCTCGTTGGGTTCGACACTCTTACTTATCAAAATGACTATGATTGATCCCCACTACTTGTGGGTCATCATCGTCCAGGGGTACACATTGCGCCTTCAGGTTGGCTACGGGGGTGTGCGTTGCAGAGCTAAGCGGTGGAGAACCGAAATCAAAGGAAAACCGCTCTGGTTTAAACTAAACAGAGAAAACCGGTTGTTTTGTTTTGAAATAAACCGGGTTAACTAAACTGGTATGCTACGTCTAATCTAAGCCATTGAACAAGATCTAACGAAGGGCAGCTCACCGCGATGGCGAACGGCGGCGATGGCATCAATGGCAATGCGTGCTCTCTTCGACGATCATCGGCATTGTTGAATGGCACGGGTGGACGCAATAGTTGACGGCGAGCTCAGCGGTGGTTGAGGCGTCATTGGGGGTGGTCGAAGTCGACGGTGGGGAGCTCGGGCGGCGACGACAACTTCAGTGGTCGACGGTGCGAGTGTTCCGGTGGTGATAGAGCTCTAGGGAGTAGGTGGGGAGGTTTGGACGAAGATGGGGAGCACGATGGTGGTGTCAGGGGAGATCGGAGTGGGCTAGGTGGAGCGGTGGCACTGCAATGGCGCGGCGGCGGCTCTTGGCTGAGGCGAGCAATTGCGGGTGGCGGCGGGGGGTCTCCGGGGTTCGGCAGGAGTGGGATGGGTCGAGGGAGAGGTGGCTTTTATAGGGGTGAGTCTTTGGTGAGGGGCGATGTCAGAACGGAAAGGGAGCGCGAGGGGATTTAGTCCGCGGCGGCGCCGGCGAGGGAAGGAAATAAGAGAGATGAAGACGGAAGATGAGCGCGGGCGTGGATCGGGCAGTCAGGTGGGTCCCGCTGTTAGTAGGAGAGGAGGAAAAGGAAAGGGGTGGATGCCTCATCAGAAAGGGATTCGGGCGCGCGTGTGGGCTGACGGGTTAGTTGGGTCGGGGGAGAAGATAGAAAGAGAGATGGTCCACGGTGCTTAGAGGACTTCGGCCATATATAAAAATAACCAGTGGTTTAAAAAATAGTTAGAAAGAAAAAGAAAAGAAAAGAAACAAAATGAAATAAAAATATTATATAGGCATATACTATATCAAAATTTTGACAAAAATAAATCCGAAAACATGAACTTTTTGCAATTTCAAATAAAGTTTACACAAATTCAAATAATGCAAACAGTGCTAATGTTGCATTTAAAATTAAATTAAATTATTTCAAAATACCAAATGATTTCAAATTTCCTTTCCTCCAATTTTCTATTATAGGGAATGATGTTACCCTAAATTCCATATACTTTATTTTTGGAGAAAAATAATTTGAATAAAAACCAAATAACTCCCAATTGGATCTGAAACCAATTTCTAATATGTTCTCTTTTCCCTTGGCCAAAAATATATCAAATGCCTCTCAATATTTGAAGTGTCATATTCCTTATCTCTTTTTGAATATTTCCAAAGGTATTGAAATTTGAAAATTAAAATAACTCCAAATTGAAAGTGGGTTTCAAAATACCTTCAAAGGGACTTTCAATTTGGTTATTTTAAACTTCATATTTCATATAATTTGAAGAAGTCGATTTATCTTCTCTTCTAAAAATCATTGAGTTGCATAAAGTTCCTGAATTTCAAATATTTTCAAAGGGAATTCAAATCTTTTCAAAAACCCTTTTCATTTCAAATGGAAGAAGGCATGTTGTCTTCACTCTAGGGTTTTGCATTGGAAATGAATTTGAATTCATGGAGATCAAAATGTAAAGTGAGAGTTTGGGAACGTAATTTCATTCCCTCTCATTCAACTTTCAAAAAGTTTCAAATTTCACACAACAATAAAGCATACAATCAAAGCTATTTATTTAATATAACATTCCAAAATTTAGAATTTTGGGATGTTACAAACTATCACCCTTAAAATGAATCTCGTCCTAGAGATTCGGAGAGCCTAGAAAGAAGGTTAGGTTTGTGGGGTCTCCTTGAAACTCCATTGGTCATCACTAGGTCTGGGGTGCTACCACCCTTTAAAGCATGGTTATGGTTCCAACAAAACTTATGTACTCCATCCTTTGGGTTGGCAATGTCGGTCTTCTCAGATCTTCGGGATAACTCCTACACTGGGGCTCTTGCGGTACGGGCATAACCTTTTCCTCCAATCCTTGGGTCCTTTCATTCATGGTGAGTTTCTTCTGAGACTGGGTCTTCTCAGCAAAAAAAAAGATCAGAGTAGGAGTGAAAAACAGCTCTCTTGGCCTCCTCCTCTGAGAATGGGGCCTCCAATAGCTCATTTTCCTCACGCTTGACCTTTTCCTCGGCAAAGAAGAAATCAGTGTTCAAGTGGAATGTCGTTCCTTCATTTTTTAAAGGTCTTTATAAAAGTTACTAGCTACTTTAAGCATATTTATATTATTAGTGGCAGGACCATGAGGGCCATCCAGAGACTGGATGAGGGTCTTCCTCCTCTGATTGGCCACTGTATAGAAGTATTCAGTGTTCATGCCACCTTCTTTAATGTCCCTATCTCTAGATCTTTGTTTGGCCTTAACCTCCTCTTGAAGCCAAATTTTCTTCAGTTCAGATGAGACAAACCTGAATCTAGAAAATTCAGTTTCAGAAAGAGTCACAGTCTTTGCTTTGATGTCTATCTTGTCAAATTCTTCCGACAATAATTTTTTATATCTCCTAAGTTGAGCCTCTTGATTGGAACTCCATCCCTTGGCGAGCCTCCTCGGTTCTCTAACCTTATCTTGCTAGTTGGCAATAGAAGAGGAGCCTGTGTGGATTTTACTCCAAATTTTGGCCACCAATGCAGAGAAGTCCTCTCTAAGTAGCAACCATTTCTCCATCTTATAGATATTGCTCTTAGGGTTTTGGTTGACCCATAATCCCAAATAATGGGAGCATGATCACTGTCAATCATTGTAATGCCCCGGATGTAATACTTTCCCTTTTGGGCTATAATATATCTCCGGCTTCATCTATTTCCATTCCGGGTTCTTTGTCTTTCGGGTTTCGTCATTTTCTTGTGTGCGTGTGTGGCATTCATTCATATCATGTAGACATGTGCATCGCATTGCATTTGTGTTGTCGGTTGCATCCGGTTCCACGCGTTCCTTCCCGTTGTCTGTTTCGCGTTCCGGAGCTCCCTCACGTGTCCGTGACGTCCCGTAGGCCTACTTTGGTGTTTGGGCGTTTAACGTTACCGGTGTGGCGCGAGACTTGTCGTGTGTTGTTGTTTTTTTGTGTGCAACCCGCCTCTCAAATCTCGTCGCGTTTGGACTCCGTTTGCTATCCCAACAGTTATTCGTGTGGGTCCAAAGTGCCTCCACTTGTGGCCCAGAAAGACCCCTACAACAGCCCACTACCCTCTCCTAGGCCCATCTAAACTACCCCCGTGATCGGATCCGTCGGATCGCGATCGGAGGGCTCCTAACACCCCTACATCCCCCCCTAACCCTAAAATCTGCTATATAATAGACCCTAGGTCTATTTTTAGGCATCTCTAGTTTCTTCCTCCTCCTTCCCCTAATTTTTTTCTCAGATCCACCAGCACCTCTCTGCCACTTGGCCTTCCTCCCGAGGGAACTAGCAGCCGCCGTTTCCTCTCGATCGAAGCGACCGATCTAATCCGATCTGGATCCCGCAAGTCAACGCTCGAGGCGCCTCCTTCGATCGGCCAGGCGAGGCGACCGCGTCGGCCCAGGCCTCCCCTCGTCGGGTCTACCTCCGCTTCGGTCCTACTGGCCCCGAGGACCACATCGCCAGGGTCCTTCGTCGCCAGTCCCCCCCCC
>LR738709.1:150924322-150958564 GCA_902687465.1 Secale cereale
CCCCCCCCGATCCACCAGGCCAGGCGCGGGCCCAGGACCACATCACCGACGAGTCTCCAGGCCAGGCGCCCCGCGTGGGCCCCTCCGTCCCTCATCCTCGTCGGCCCGCTCCACCGCGCCACTTCCCGATCCGCGCCGGGCCAGCCTCCCGTCGCCTGGGCCGCATCCGCCTCCCGTGGGCCGAGCGCTCCGCCCCGGGCCTCCCTCGCCTCCACGAGGCCCAGACCGCCAGGCCGCCAGGCGACCGCCGCCTCCAGGGCCTCCGCACCGCGCAGGCCTTCGCCTCCCTCCGGGCCGCGCCCCTCCACCGAAGCCGCCGCGCGGGCCGGATCCGCACAGTCCCGGGCCCGATCTGCCTCCTCTGGCCCTTTTCCTTCAGATCTGAGGAGGTTGACCCTAATTTCATCTAAGTCCCTGTTCTTTTGTTCTGTGATGCTATGTTCAACTGTTGGTAACTTTTAGTGTGTTTGTCCGATTCGCGCAAATAGCATGTCCAGACGTTCGTGGTGAATAGCACTTCGTTTTATCTTTTGGTGTCATGCATGATAGAAGTCATCTAGATGCTTGTTTTCCCGTTGCAAGAGTGCATCCCGGTATAATTGCTGCTATGTGGTGTTTTTATGCCATCTTTGCCATGGGATATCTTTTAGCTCGTATGTCCGAATGATGCAAATGACATGTCCACGTGTTCGTCTTGCCATGCTCTACATGTTGTTGGTGATAGGTTGCATGTTAGATTTATTCTTGCCATGTTTATCATCGTTGCAAAGTGCCATGTGGCTGTGATGTTGTTTCACTTGTTATGAAATGCCATCTTGTTGACCTCGTTGCTATCATTGTGTTTATCTCCAAGATGCATGCTTGTGTGTTTCGGAATCACCATCATGTGTACTTTGATGTGGTGCTTACCACTTGCCATGTTTAGTTTCGAGGTGACTTAAACTTGCTCTTTTAGATGCCATGATGAAACTGCTGTTTTAGGACTTAGTGGTTTTTCACTAAGTCTGAAATCTGTAATGTTCCGATGCCATGTTCGTGTGATGTTCTAGGACAAAGCATGATAGTTTTGGAGTGGATCTTGATTGTTCCTTGTAGTATATATTGTTGGCTTTCCATTCATGTTCTCACATGCTTATTCAAGTGGCTGTAGCATGTTTATCTTTTGCTCCAAAGTTTCAATAAAAATTCTGCTGTCAGAATTTTATTGTCAAGTTCAATATGTCCAAGCTTATTGCTATTGATCCGTGGCTCCTTTGGGGGTGCACCTTTGGACTAATTTGCTGTAGGATATATCTAGTTTATGTTCATGTCCTTTGCCATGATGTTTGAGTGTTGTAGATTAATTATTTTGTGCTCCGAAGTTGCTATATTGCTGTAATTTTCAGCTTTCGCTCATTTCTTGTTTCGGGCATAACTTTTAGCCCGTAGCTCCGATTTCAGCGAATCTTATATGAAACTTGATTGATTTTCTGTGTAGATTCATAATATCTTATTGTTATCATGTTTTGAGTTTTTTTGCTTGAGTGCTATTTTCCGTGCTCCGTGTGCATCCTTAGTGCATCCATCATGCATCCATCATTTTCGAGTGCGCATTGCATCTTGTTGATTTTTGCTTGGTGTGATTGTATTGTTTAGAGCCGGAAGCTGAGACCGAGTACGAGTACGAGCACGAGGTTACCAACGAGGTTGAGCACGAGGACCCTTCTTACGATCCGAACGACTTCACTTCAGGCAAGATGACCGAACCCCGATAACATTACTATCTTTGCCTATTGCTAGTAGTTCCGCTCTATAGTTTTGCCTCGATTCCCATGTCTTTCTTGTCAGCCTCCTACTTGTAACCATTACCATGTTTAACCACCCTACTTATGCAAACCGTTGCTTGGCTAAGTACGCTTCGCTCAGCCCTTTTTATAGCATTGCTAGTTGCAGGTGAAGATCGAAGATGCTTGCTTCATGTTGAAGTTTTGTTGGGTTATATCACACTATATAAATGCTTAAAATGAAATCATCTATATATTGGCAAGGGTGGAAGGCTAAGCCTTTTGCTTGGTGATTTGTTCCACTCATGCCGTTAGGAACCGTATAAACCGGTGTTATGTTCCTTGTTTTTGCGTTCCTAACACGGTTGGGGTGTATGGGACCCCCACGATAAACCGCTAAGTGCTAAGTCTTTTCCAGCAAGTCCCAACATTGGTACTATTCGCCTAAACAACTAAAACTTTCCGAGGGAGTAATTAACCCGAGGCTTAATTAATTCAACCCCCCTGGGCCAGTGCTCGATTTGAGTGTTGGTCCAAACTAGAGTCGTGTGTGGGGCCCCCCTTGGCAACTTGGGTATTTCGGCCACTGTACGCTGTGCTCATCCGGTCGTGGCCTGAGACTAGATACGCGCGGCTACTATCAGGGCGTCGGCACGCCGGGAGGATTTGCTGGATTAGCCTTACCTTAGATCGGAGTATCTTGAGCACGGGATTCCGAGAATACTCGGGTCTTCCCACTTTGGAGTTGCGACTCCGCGGATCGTGGGCTTGTAATGGGTCAAGTTGGAACACCCCTGCAGGGTTATGAACTTTCGAAAGCCGTGCCTGCGGTTATGTGGCAGATGGGAGCTTGTTAATATCCGGTTGTAGATAACTTGACACAATGTTTCTATTACACTACCAGTGTGTGTTCCGTGACCGTCAATTTCCGAATAGGGATTCGGGAGTTGAACACGGAGGGGTTATGTTTGTTGAGCTTAGTTAGGATCACTTCATGATCATCTTCTCGTCTGAGGCTTTCTCTTCTCGCTCTCACTCACGTAAGCTAGTTGCTAGTTGCTGCTGCAGACACTTATTCTTTTCTTCAGCCTTATCCTCTCCCAAGGCTTAAATAGTCTTGTTACCCGAGAACGGGATTGCTGAGTCCTCTGTGGCTCACAGTTACTTCACCACACCAGATGCAGGTCCAGTTGTGAGCTA
The DNA here is from genome assembly GCA_902687465.1 of Secale cereale. Taxonomy (NCBI): domain Eukaryota; kingdom Viridiplantae; phylum Streptophyta; class Magnoliopsida; order Poales; family Poaceae; genus Secale; species Secale cereale. Next base: position 150,927,286 of record LR738709.1, read on the forward strand.
TCCAGGTGATGGCACCGAGCTAGACTGGGAGTACGACGAGGAGCGTAGTCGATACTATGTTCGTTATCCGGATGATCAGTAGTGGAGACTTCTACTAGGATTCGATCCGACCTATGGATTTTATTTAAGTTTGGTATCTTGACATTTGGATTTTGCCCTTAGAGGGTTGTGATATTCTTAATGTATGATGTTTGAGACATGTATTGTATTTGTGTGACGTGGCGAGTGTAAGCCAACTATTTATGTTTACAATTCCCCTCTTTTACATGAGATGTGCAAAGATTACCAAACTTGAGATCATTCTAGGATGGACTTATGCCTTTAAGTCGTGCCTCGACACGTAGGAGGTATAGTTCCATCCTGGGCATTACAAGTTGGTATTCAGAGCCTTCTCCGACCTAGGAGCCCCCACTGTTTGATCGAATCGTTGACGGTCGAGTCTAGGCACACACTAAAAATGTTTTGAGTCCTATATATTATATCGGAGAGTAGGATTTCTTTGCTTCACATCTCCTTTCTCTCTGGTGAGGACTCCTGACGTCTACTCTTGTCTCTTCTATCCTCAAAAATTGCACCAATTTTTTTTTAGGAATCCCGCGAGTATTCTGGGATTGTTTCGATGTTCTTGTGACGAGGATATTGATCTCGATGCCTCCTGTCATTAGGGGTTGTGGCAGTGTCCCGGGGAGTTGAGCTTCGGGGTATTGTCGTCACAAGCATATCGCGGCAGTACTAAATACTTAAGACGGCCGACATCGAAAATCTCTCCTATACGGCCGGTGGCAAGATAACCCCGACCTCACCCAGTACTGGGGAGGTAGTTCGGGAGTATTGCCATAGCTTGTTATAGTGGATGCTTTTCGAAGGTCCGAGGTAAACAGTTTCCGAGAAAGACTGGTTATGTGTTGAAGGATGGATACACCTGGATGTAGGTTTAGAGTTGATTGCGCGGTGCTTCCCGTGTATCCCCAACACCTGATTGCATAACTGGAATCTTTTGGAAATTAATAGGTGGGTTTTATCCAGTAGATCGTAGGCATTCTTCCAACGAATGCAGGTTAGCGAGTTCGGGGTTCTACATTGAGTGAAGTGGTTTATGACCGATGTTACTATCAGGAGTTGCATCTTAAAGGGTCCTTGGCTATGCTGATCCGGGGATTGCAAAACCTTTTCGTAACGCGTTCATATGCTTTCAGCACAAAGATGTTAGAACGAAGCTCCTATCTTGTGTTTGTTCCTTCCGTACCTTGTTGTTTTCTTATTTTACCTTTTGTCCCCTATGTGGCTTCTCGTGAAGATTGATGTTATCATTTAACTGAGAATTTCATTCGTTCCTCTTGTTCAAATGATTTCATTCGTTCCTATTGTTCGAATGATTATTGTGAAGACTTGTTGCAATTCATTCCATTGATTCAGCTTATACCTTCTGTCAATCAATTGCTGATTCGTGGTCATCTATTTCAGGATGGCTCCGAAAAGAGTTCCCAACGCTAACCCAAAGGCGGAAGAGGTCCCAGATCGTCCTCCTTCCCCTCCTCCTCCGTCTGAGGCTTGGAGAGCGATTATGCAGACTACAGCTCAGAACACCCAGATGTTGATGCAGATGATGCAACAGATGCAAGCTAATCAAGCTAATCAGGGTGTTCCAGGGAATCAAGGCAATTTCTTCAACCAGCAGCACCATGCTACTCTCAACCAATTCCTGGCCAATAATCCAAAAGCTTTCAGTTACTGTGTCGACCCTCTTGATGCTGAAGATTGGCTAACTGATATCAAGAAGCATTTTGAGTGCAGTAATGTGAAGGAAGAGGATTATGTGAAGTTCGCAGCATTCCAACTCAAAGATCAAGCAGCTGACTGGTGGCAGCAGTACAAAGACTCCAGGCTAGGTCAAGTGATCTCTTGGGAGAATTTCTGCAAGGATTTTCGCTCTCACCACATTCTTACAAGTGTCATCGAGGGTATGCGTGAGCAATTCCGCAACCTGAAGCAGGGCTCTATGACAGTCTATCAGTATAATGTCAAGTTCCAAAACCTCGCTCGTTATGCTAAGCAAGACATTCCTGATGCTAAGAGCAAAATCTACCAGTTCCGTGGAGGCCTGAAAGATGAACTTCAACTTGCTCTCACCTTGTTCGAGCCGGATGAATTCGACAAATTCTATAACATGGCTTTGAAACAAGAGGCGGCTCAGCTTAAGATGGAGGCTTCTAAAAAGAGGATTCGAGATGCAGTCCACTCCTCCTCATCTTCTCAAGTCGTTGCAAAGCAGCAGAAATTCTGGCTTCCTCCTCCTCCAGTGATTCGAGCTCCTTACAACAACTCCAACAACTCCAAAAGCAACAAGAACTCTGGTGGGCGTGGTTTCTCCCACCCACCCAACCCGAACAACAAGTCGAAGAAGCAGTTTCAGTCTCAAGGCTCCAAGTCAAGTGGTTCTCATTTCCGTCCTCTCTCAGAAGTGGTGTGCAACAGATGTGGCCAGAAGGGTCACTATGCCAACAGATGTCCGAACCCGAAGCGCCTTCCACCTCCTCCGCCTGTGAGTTCAGCTATTGTCAAGCATGATCCAAAGTCTGCAAGGGTCAATCTAATGAGTGCAGCTGAAGCGGAGAATTCCTCTGATGTGATTTCGGGTAACCTCTCAGTTAACTCTTTTCCTGCAAAAGTCTTATTTGATTCAGGTGCTTCACATTCCTTCATGTCAAGACCTTTTGCATTGTCACATGATATGCCATTGCAAGCTTTGCCGAGACCGATGTCTGTGCTTTCTCCGGGTTTGCTTATGAACTCCAACAACTTTGTTCCGAATGTGGCTATTCGCATGGGTGATTATCGCTTTCTGGCTAATCCGGTGGTTCTTGGTAATTCTGACATCGACCTCATCCTCGGAATGGATTGGCTTTCTCAGCATGATGCTCACATTGATTGTGCACAGAAGGAAGTCGAGATGACTCATCCTCATGAAGATGTGATTATCTTTGCCTCCAGGGATAACACTATCAGGCTTTTCTCTCTCAATGATAAGGGCGAAATTAATGCCATAACTCAAATTCCGGTGGTGAACGAATATCAAGACGTCTTTCCTGAAGAACTTCCAGGCATGCCTCCACACCGTCAGGTGGAATTCGTTATTGAACTCGAGCCTGGTACTGAGCCAGCATGCTGGCGTCCGTAAAAGCTCTCTCTAGACGAATTGAAGGAATTGAAGAAGCAGCTCGATAAACAGGAGAGTATGGGTCTCATCAGGCCTAGTACGTCTCCTTGGGGCTGTGGAGTCTTGTTTGTCAAGAAGAAAGATGGCACGGAGCATCTCTGTGTTGATTACCGGCCATTGAACAAGAAGACAATAAAGAACAAGTATCCGCTCCCCAACATCAACGAATTCTTCGAGCAGCTCAAAGGAGCTAAAGTGTTCTCTAAGCTCGACCTCCGAATGGGCTATCACCAAATTCGCATTCGCGAGGAAGACATTCCCAAGACGGCCTTCAGAACGAGCTACGGTTCATACGAGTATACCGTCATGTCTTTTGGTCTCGCCAATGCTCCTCCTACCTTTTCGAGGATGATGCACTACATCTTCAACCCCTATACTGGCGAGTTTGTGCTTGTGTATCCGGATGATATTCTGGTGTTTTCCAAGAATGAAGAAGATCACGAAAAGCACTTACGTCTGGTTCTTGATCGACTCCGAGAGCATAAGTTCTATGCCAAGTTCTCAAAGTGCGAGTTTTGGCTCGATAAGGTTTTGTACCTGGGCCATATCATCTCAGCTGACGGTATTGCGGTTAATCCCGAGAAAGTTGAAGCAATTGTCAACTAGGAAGCTCCTCAAAACGTCAAGCAACTCCGCAGTTTTCTGGGTCTTGCCAGCTATTGCAGAAGGTTCGTTGATAACTTCTCCAAGATTGCCAAGCCTCTTTCCAACTTGCTTCAGAAGAATGTCAAATACTTTTGGTCTCTAGAGTGTGAAGTGGCATTCAAAACTCTCAAAGAAAAGCTTGTCTCTGCTCCAGTTCTGACTCCTCCAGATGAGTCCAAGCCCTATGAAGTATTCTGTGATGCTTCTCTTCAAGGTCTTGGTGGTGTGCTTATGCAAGATAAGAGAATTGTGTCATACACTTCTCGTCAGCTCAAGCCAAGTGAGAAGAACTATCCCACACATGATCTCGAGCTAGCAGCTGTGGTACATGCTTTGATTACGTGGAGACATCTGTTGTTGGGCAGAAAAGTCGACATCTTCACCGATCACAAGAGCTTGAAGTACATCTTCACACAGCCGCATCTGAACATCCGCCAGACTCGTTGGGTTGAAATGATCCAAGAGTATGATCCCAGCATTGAATACACTCCTGGCAAGGCGAATGTGATTGCAGATGCTTTGAGCAGAAAGGCATATTGCAACAGCCTTCTTATCAAGCCGTGCCAGCCTGAGCTTTGTGAAGCATTCAGGAAACTCAACCTCCAAGTTGTTCCGCAGGGTTTTCTTGCAAATCTTCAAGTTGCTCCTACCTTGGAAGATCAAGTCCGTGAGGCCCAACTCAGTGATACCATGGTGAAGAAGGTGAAACATGCTATTGCTAAGGGCATTCCAAAATACAAGTGCTTCCGTGTTGATGAGAGAGATACCTTGTTCTTCGAGGACAGACTCGTTGTTCCCAAAGGTGATCTCAGGAAGCTCATAATGGAAGAAGCTCATGATTCTCTCCTTTCCATTCATCCTGGCAGTTCCAAGATGTATCAAGATCTCAAGCAATCTTACTGGTGGACACGCATGAAAAGGGAAATTGCCCAATTCGTGAATGAATGTGATGTTTGCAGAAGAGTGAAAGCAGAACATCAACGTCCAGCCGGTCTTCTCCAACCTCTTCCTATTCCCGAGTGGAAGTTCGACCACATTGAAATGGACTTCGTCACTGGCTTCCCTAAATCCAAGCGAGGGAATGATGCTATCTTTGTGGTGATTGACAAGCTTACCAAAGTCGCTCACTTCCTTCCAGTCAAAGAATCCATCAATGCAGCTCAATTGGCAGAGTTGTACACTTCCAGAATTGTGTCTTTACATGGCATTCCTCAAGTTATCTCCTCAGACCGTGGAAGTTTGTTCACTTCAAGGTTCTGGGACTCCTTTCAATCCGCCATGGGCACTAAGATCAGGTTCAACACTGCTTTTCACCCTCAGACTAGTGGTCAAGTCGAGCGTGTGAATCAGATTCTAGAAGACATGCTCAGAGCCTGTGTCATCTCTTTTGGCATGAAATGGGAAGACTGCCTTCCATTTGCCGAGTTCTCTTACAACAACAGCTTTCAAGCAAGTGCAGGCAAAGCTCCGTTTGAAATCCTCTATGGCAGAAAGTGTCGTACCCCTCTCAACTGGTCTGAAACAGGCGAATGTCAACTTCTTGGCAATGACTTGATCTCAGAAGCCGAAGAAATGTGCAAAGTCATACGTGAGAATCTCAAGGCCGCTCAGTCGCGTCAGAAGAGCTACTATGACGGCAAGCATCGTGATTTGGCTTTCAACATTGATGATCATGTTTATCTCCGTGTGTCTCTGATGAAAGGCACCCAAAGATTCGGTATCAAAGGAAAGCTTGCTCCTAGATACGTCGGGCCTTTCAAGATTCTTGGCAAAAGAGGCGACCTAGCCTATCAACTTGAGCTCCCTTCAAACTTCGCCAATGTTCATGATGTGTTCCATGTGTCTCAACTCCGCAAATAATTCAAGGCACCTGAGCGCATGATTCCGTTTGAAGAGATTGATCTTCAACAAGACATGTCCTACCAAGAGCATCCCGTTGCCATTCTCGAAGAAACCGAACGCAAGACCCGCAACAAGTCCATCAAATTCTTGAAAGTCAAGTGGTCACATCACACCGACCGAGAAGCTACCTGGGAACGAGAAGATCATCTTCGTTCCGAGTACCCTTCCTTTTTCCAGTCCTAGATCTCGGGACGAGATCTTTTTGTAGTAGAGGAGAGTTTGTAATGCCCCGGATGTAATACTTTCCCTTTTGGGCTATAATATATCTCCGGCTTCATCTATTTCCATTTCGGGTTCTTTTTCTTTCGGGTTTCGTCGTTTTGTTGTGTGCGTGTGTGGCATTCATTCATATCATGTAGACATGTGCATGGCATTGCATTTGTGTTGTCGGTTGCATCCGGTTCCACGCGTTCCTTCCCGTTGTCCATTTCGCGTTCCGGAGCTCCCTCACGTGTCTGTGACGTCCCGTAGGCCTACTTTGGTGTTTGGGCGTGTAACGTTACCGGTGTGGCGCGAGACTTGTCGTGTGTTGTTGTTTTGTTGTGTGCAACCCGCCTCTCAAATCTCGTCGCGTTTGGACTCCGTTTGCTATCCCAACAGTTATTCGTGTGGGTCCAAAGTGCCTCCACTTGTGGCCCAGAAACACCCCTACAGCAGCCCACTACCCTCTCCTAGGCCCATCTAAACTACCCCCGCGATCGGATCCGTCGGATCGCGATCGGAGGGCTCCTAACACCCCTAAATCCCCCCTAACCCTAAAATCTGCTATATACTAGACCCTAGGTCTATTTTTAGGCATCTCTAGCTTCTTCCTCCTCCTTCCCCTAATTTTTTTCTCAGATCCACCAGCACCTCTCTGCCACTTGGCCTTCCTCCCGAGGGAACTAGCAGCCGCCGTTTCCTCTCGATCAAAGCGACCGATCTGATCCGATCTGGATCCCGCAAGCCAACGCTCGAGGCGCCTCCTTCGATCGGCCAGGCGAGGCGACCGTGTCGGCCCAGGCCTCCCCTCGTCGGGTCTCCCTCCGCTTCGGTCCTACTGGCCCCGAGGACCACATCGCCAGGGTCCTTCGTCGCCAGTCCCCCCTGATCTACCAGGCCAGGCGCGGGCCCAGGACCACATCACCGACGAGTCTCCAGGCCAGGCGCCCCGCGTGGGCCCCTCCGTCCCTCATCCCCGTCGGCCCGCTCCACCGCGCCACTTCCCGATCCGCGCCGGGCCAGCCTCCCGTCGCCTGGGCCGCATCCGCCTCCCGTGGGCCGAGCGCTCCGCCCCGGGCCTCCCTCGCCTCCGCGAGGCCCAGACTGCCAGGCCGCCAGGCGACCGTCGCCTCCAGGGCCTCCGCACCGCGCAGGCCTTCGCCTCCCTCCGGGCCGCGCCGCCGGGCCGTGCCCCTCCACCGAAGCCGCCGCGCGGGCCGGATCCGCATAGTCCCGGGCCCGATCTGCCTCCTCCGGCCCTTTTCCTTCAGATCTGAGGAGGTTGAACCTAATTTCATCTAAGTCCCTGTTCTTTTGTTCTGTGATGCTATGTTCAATTGCTGGTAACTTTTAGTGTGTTTGTCCGATTCGCGCAAATAGCATGTCCAGACGTTCGTGGTGAATAGCACTACGTTTTATCTTTTGGTGTCATGCATGATAGAAGTCATCTAGATGCTTGTTTTCCCGTTGCAAGAGTGCATCCCGGTATAATTGCTGCTATGTGATGTTTTTATGCCATCTTTGCCATGGGATATCTTTTAGCTCGTATGTCCGAATGATGCAAATGACATGTCCACGTGTTCGTCTTGCCATGCTCTACATGTTGTTGGTGATAGGTTGCATGTTAGATTTATTCTTGCCATGTTTATCATCGTTGCAAAGTGCCATGTGGCTGTGATGTTGTTTCACTTGTTATGAAATGCCATCTTGTTGACCTCGTTGCTATCGTTGTGTTTATCTCCAAGATGCATGCTTGTGTGTTTCGGAATCACCATCATGTGTACTTTGATGTGGTGCTTACCACTTGCCATGTTTAGTTTCGAGGTGTCTTAAACTTGCTCTTTTAGATGACATGATGAAACTGCTGTTTTAAGACTTAGTGGTTTTTCACTAAGTCTGAAATCTGTAATGTTCTGATGCCATGTTCGTGTGATGTTCTAGGACAAAGCATGATAGTTTTGGAGTGGATCTTGATTGTTCCTTGTAGTATATATTGTTGGCTTTCCATTCATGTTCTCACATGCTTATTCAAGTGGCTGTAGCATGTTTATCTTTTGCTCCAAAGTTTCAATAAAAATTCTGCTGTCAGAATTTTATTGTCAAGTTCAATATGTCCAAGCTTATTGCTATTGATCCGTGGCTCCTTTGGGGGTGCACCTTTGGACTAATTTGCTGTAGGATATATCTAGTTTATGTTCATGTCCTTTGCCATGAAGTTTGAGTGCTGTAGCTTAATTATTTTGTGCTCCGAAGTTGCTATGTTGCTGTAATTTTCAGCTTTCGCTCATTTCTTGTTTCGGGCATAACTTTTAGCCCGTAGCTCCGATTTCAGCGAATCTTATATGAAACTTGATTGATTTTCTATGTAGATTCATAATATCTTATTGTTATCATGTTTTGAGTTGTTTTGCTTGAGTGCTATTTTCCGTGCTCCGTGTGCATCCTTAGTGCATCCATCATGCATCCATCATTTTCGAGTGCGCATTGCATCTTGTTGATTTTTGCTTGGTGTGATTGTATTGTTTAGAGCCGGAAGCTGAGACCGAGTACGAGTACGAGCACGAGGTTACCAACGAGGTTGAGCACGAGGACCCTTCTTACGATCCGAACGACTTCACTTCAGGCAAGATGACCGAACCCCGATAACATTACTATCTTTGCCTATTGCTAGTAGTTCCGCTCTATAGTTTTGCCTCGATGTCCATGTCTTTCTTGTCAGCCTCCTACTTGTAACCATTACCATGTTTAACCACCCTACCTATGCAAACCGTTGCTTGGCTAAGTACGCTTCGCTCAGCCCTTCTTATAGCATTGCTAGTTGCAGGTGAAGATCGAAGATGCTTGCTTCATGTTGAAGTTTTGTTGGGTTATATCACACTATATAAATGCTTAAAATGAAATCATCTATATATTGGCAAGGGTGGAAGGCTAAGCCTTTTGCTTGGTGATTTGTTCCACTCATGCCGTTAGGAACCGTATAAACCGGTGTTATGTTCCTTGTTTTTGCGTTCCTAACACGGTTGGGGTGTATGGGACCCCCTCGATAAACCGCTAAGTGCTAAGTCTTTTCCAGCAAGTCCCAACATTGGTACTATTCGCCTAAACAACTAAAACTTTCCGAGGGAGTAATTAACCCGAGGCTTAATTAATTCAACCCCCCTGGGCTAGTGCTCGATTTGAGTGTTGGTCCAAACTAGAGTCGTGTGCGGGGGCCCCCTTGGCAACTTGGGTATTTCGGCCACTGTACGTTGTGCTCATCCGGTCGTGGCCTGAGACTAGATACGCGCGGCTACTATCAGGGTGTCGGCACGCCGGGAGGATTTGCTGGATTAGCCTTACCTTAGATCGGAGTATCTTGAGCACGGGATTCCGAGAATACTCGGGTCTTCCCACTTTGGAGTTGCGACTCCGCGGATCGTGGGCTTGTAATGGGTCAAGTTGGAACACCCCTGCAGGGTTATGAACTTTCGAAAGCCGTGCCCGCGGTTATGTGGCAGATGGGAGCTTGTTAATATCCGGTTGTAGATAACTTGACACAATGTTTCTAATACACTACCAGCGTGTGTTCCGTGACCGTCAATTTCCGAATAGGGATTCGGGAGTTGAACACGGAGGGGTTATGTTTGTTGAACTTAGTTAGGATCACTTCGTGATCATCTTCTCGTCCGAGGCTTTCTCTTCTCGCTCTCACTCACGTAAGCTAGTTGCTAGTTGCTGCTGCAGACACTTATTCTTTTCTTCAGCCTTATCCTCTCCCAAGGCTTAAATAGTCTTGTTACCCGGGAACGGGATTGCTGAGTCCTCTGTGGCTCACAGTTACTTCACCACACCAGATGCAGGTCCAGTTGTGAGCTATCCAGGTGATGGCACCGAGCTAGACTGGGAATACGACGAGGAGCGTAGTCGATACTATGTTCGTTATCCGGATGATCAGTAGTGGAGACTTCTACTAGGATTCGATCCGACCTGTGGATTTTATTTAAGTTTGGTATCTTGACATTTGGATTTTGCCCTTAGAGGGTTGTGATATTCTTAATGTATGATGTTTGAGACATGTATTGTATTTGTGTGACGTGGCGAGTGTAAGCCAACTATTTATGTTTACAATTCCCCTCTTTTACATGAGATGTGCAAAGATTACCAAACTTGAGATCATTCTAGGATGGACTTATGCCTTTAAGTCGTGCCTCGACACGTAGGAGGTATAGTTCCATCCTGGGAATTACAATCATGGGCAGTGACCTACGAGTAGCTAGGTTTTTCTTATCTAATTTACTATTGCAAAAAAGCCTATCTATTATGGACATGACCACATCCACCTAGTTGTTGGCCCACGTGAATTTCTTGCTAGAAAGTTTGATTTCTAGTAACCTCCAAATTTCAGTCCAAGCATTGAAATTGTCACTCCTCTTATGATTGGTGTTGCCATTGCTTTTATATTTGGCTTATCTTACTAGGTTAAAATATCCCTCCATTAGAGTGGATGAGGGGTTTTCAATGAACAAGGAATGTGGTTCATAGATAAAAGCCTCCTTCCCCTCATCATAAGGAGAGCCATAAACAGTAACAATTCTAAAGTTAAATTCACTTCCTCTAAGTTTTAGAATACAGCTAACAGAGAAATCTAAACATGACGAAGAGATAACATAAAAAATATATGTGTCTACACCCATCAAGATGCCACCGGTAGAGCCTTTGGATGGAAGATTGTGCCAGGAAAAAAATTATATTACCAACTAGGGGTTAGAGATAAGAGTCAGGGGACTCTTCTTTCTTGGTTTCCTAGAAACCAAGGATAGATGCATGAGTCTTATTGATAGTATAAACTATTAAAATCTTCCTCCGTAGAGCAGAACCCTCTAACATTCCAAAATAGTGCATTCATGATAACTACTTTGTCTTACGGTGCTTGCCCGGTTTGTTTTTATAGACAAGATACCATAACTCCTCAGAGTTGATATCTGAATGGCTATCATCTAAAGTACTAGTACTTGTTGGGGAATGTTGCATCGAAAACAAAAAAAATCTACGCACACGCAATATCTATCCATGGAGATGCATAGCTACGAGAGGGGGGCAACATCTTCATACCCTGGAAGATCGCTAAACAGAAGCGTTTAACAACACGGTTAATGTAGTCGTACACCTTCATGATCCGTCCAAATCAAGTACCGAACGCACGGCACCTCCGCGTTCAGCACACGTTCAGCTCGACGACGTCCTCGCCTTCTTGATCCAGCAAGAAGGGCGAAGTAGTAAATGAGTTCCGACAGCACGACAACGTGGTGACGGTGGTGGTGAAACTATTTCCGCAGGGCTTCACCAAGCACAACGGATTTAGAGCGGAGGAGGAACTATAGGATTAGCCTAGATCTAATTAGTCAACTAGGACCAACAAGAACTAGAGGACGCTTCAAAACTTGTGCTCTAGGGGCTAGCCCTGCTCCTCTGTTTATATGTTGAGCTCCGGGGTCGAAACTTGGAGAGAGGGGCTCCCCAAAGTCGGTTTGCACCTCAAAGAAGAGTCCTTGTCGGACTCCATGGTTAAACGCCATGGTGCCTGGCGTTTACATAAACGCCACACACTCCGGCATCTAGCCCGGGGGGTAGACTACAGGAACCATGGCTGCTAGCCCCTGCCCTCCGAGAAAACCCTTTGCGCACTATCTTAAGGCCTAGTGGTCCTTACCCCTTGGCCCAACCATATCATCCTATATATCAATCTTTACCTCCAGACCATTCCGAAGCTCCTCGTCATGTCTGTGATCTCATCCGGGACTCCGAACAACATTTGGTTACCAACATACATAACTCATATAATAATATATCACCAACGAACATTAAGCCTGCGGACCCTATGGGTTCGAGAATGATGTAGACATGATTGAGATGCTTCTCCGGTCAATAACCAATAGCGGGACCTGGATGCCCATATTGGTTCCTACATATTCCATGAAGATCTTTATCGATCGAACCTTTATGACAACATAAGTAATTCCCTTTGTCCGTTGGTATGCTACTTGCCCGAATTTGAATCGTCGGTATCTTCATACCTAGTTCAATCTCATCACCGACAAGTCTCATTAGTCATTCTGTAATACATCATCTTGCAACTAACTCCTTACTAACTTTGCTTGCAAGCTTCGTGTGATGATGTATTACCAAGAGGGCCCAGCGATACCTCTCCGTTACACGGAGTGACAAATCCCAGTCTTGATCCATGCCAACTCAACAGACACCTTTGGAGATACCTGTAGAGCATCTTTATGATCACCCGGGTACGTTGTGACGTTTGATAGCACACAAGGTATTCCTGCTATATCCGGGAGTTGCATGATCCCATGGTCGGAGAAACATGTATTTGACATTAAGAAAGCAGTAGCAATAAATTGAGCGATCATATGCTATGCTAACGGATGGGTCTTTCCCATCACATCATTCTCCTAATGATGTGATCCCATTATCAAATGGCAGCTCATGTCTATGGTTAGGAAACCTTAACCATATTTGATCAACGAGCTAGTCTAGTAGAGGCTCACTAGGGACACGGTATTTGTTTATGTATCCACACATGCATTTAAGTTTCTGGTCAATACAATTCTAGCATGAATAATAAACCATTATCATGATTAAGGAAATATAATAATAACCATTTTATTATTGCCTCTAGGGCATATTTCCATCAGTACTTTGATCTCTATCTGCCCTAGGGGGATTTTGAGCTCTGAATCAAGACCAACAATCTTGTTAGAGGTCAAGGACACATGAGCAATAGTCTTGACCAACTTCTGAAGTGGTGATGGTATATATATCTATACTAATTTTAGAAGCTACATATTTAAATAAAGGATTTATAAAATTAGAGAAACTAGGCAGGTGACTGGTGATCTTACCCTGGTCCTTGGAGACCTCCATGTTCTGTACTTTCTTTAGTTGTTGTGCTTTGTGGAGGATAGTCCTAGTGTCTCCAATATGCCTAGAACTCATCCTAGGAGCTAGAAAAGGGCCCCCACTTCCCATTGTTGTAGGTTGTGTTGGATGGAAGAGCCAGGAATTCAACTTCATATTGTGTTCACTTCTCTCTCTCTCCTCCTTCATTGGTACCTGCAAAACTCAGGTCTTGATGTACTGCTTGCATCCCATTCCAGTCAGTGCCAAATTCCTCATCATCCCAGTTCTCCATTCTCTCAACAGATCAAAACCATTATGTAGGTCTTTAGATTCACCTAGGAGCAGATCAAAAGGTCTTGTTTTGGTGTTCTGTAGATTCTCTGGGATCTGGGTTTTAAGCAATGAGGTTGGATTAGGTGGGGCCATGGCATCATGGCATTGGCTTTGTGTAGAGGTTTTCGAAGGGTTCCCTTCCCCAAAACCAGTGTTAAACCCTTTCTCAGAGCCATCTTTTGGGTTCTTGTGGGTTGCATTTGCTCCAGAAGAAGGATATTTTTTCCTTTCCCGGGGTCTATAGATGTATGAGTGTTAGCGGGTGTTTATTTTATTTCCACCTCTCCATGAGATGCTGGAGGTTCCACTTCAACTAGAATTTTGTAAAGCTGTCTGAAATACCAAACAATCTTTCCCTAGGTATTTTGTTGTAGTCCTTGCAAGAAATTTTGACCCTAACAGTTTCATAGAAGCTTCAGAAGTTGTCCTACTAGTCAACATCCAGCAGCACCCAAAAATTGGAAGTGATTTGGTCAAGAAGAGACCATTCACACCATTTTGGGTTCAGCTTCCTGAGCTTGAGCCACACTTCTTGAAGATCCTCCTCAGCAGTAACATTTCCCAGACATACTTCTACCTTGACAATGGTGTTATCTTTTGTCGGACCAAAATAGGGGTACCCACACACCTGTTCAACATTGATCTCAGGGGGGATTTGACTAAGAATGTCCACTCAACCTAAGCATTGATGGGCCATGGCCAATTGGTTTTGTAGATGTCTACAAATTCTTTGGAGAGCTCCGGTTTAGTGAGGTCTCTAGATTCCACAAACACTATCCCAACATTCTTCAACAGCCCTTGGTGGTGTCATTGATGTCTGTCGCATCTAGGTGGTAGAACCCAGAACCAGACGCCACACTTCCAGAAAAATTACTTGATGAATGAGATTTCTTCCTTACTGGGCAATTGTCTACCTTGTGGTTGACCATTTTGCAGATGAAACAACTTTTTGGTTTGCCACACTTGTCCTTGTGTTGCCCCGGAGCGCCACACTTGAAACAGCTAATCGCATAGTAGGACATCAACCGTGGCTTTGTTGCTACACTTTTATGTCCAGGCTCTTGTCTCAGCTAAAATTGTTGGAACTCTTTTCACGTTGAGTTTCTCATGTTAAAATCTTTGTAACGAGATCTCATACTGATAAGTTTCAATGAACTTTCTTAGAGCAAATATATGCTCCCAACACTAACTAGCTAGTGCTCCTCAACTTGTTCTTCCAAATAGTACGACCATTCATACTCCCAATTACATTAACTCGCAATGTGAATCTGAACTAATCCGTACTCCCATCAAATACTAACTTATGCTCCTCAATTTGTACTTCCAAGTAGTACTAACATATGTGATTCCGACTGTGCATCCAACAAACACTAACGTATGCTCCCTACTTGGATAAGCATGTGCTCCCTATGTGTACTAACATGTGCTCCCACAAAGGGTGAAGTGCAACTATGATAGTGCTCCCGCGTGAGGCGCGCATATACTACACTTCGAAAGTACAAGTGTGATCCCATGTGAGAGCAAAAGTATGGTCTCACGTAACACCACAAAAACTAGAAATTAGAAAACCAAAATATGGAAAAGAAAAAATAGAACACCAACAAAAAAGAGAAAGAAAAATAAATCGAAAAACATTCCAATGGAAGAAGCATCCATTATATGGCATGACGATGCTGGAGCAGACCACGTCCCCATGCAAGGCAAAGTTCTCTCGCACGGGCAGCGTTATGTCTCGCTTATAGCTAGACCAAGTGTGCTCTCGTGTGAGGCTTCTCCTTAATAGGTCAACCTCATTTTTTTTACTTTTTTGTTTTCAGTTGTTTGTTTATTTTTTCTACTTTAGTTTATAGTTCCAAATATTATAAATAAATATATTACAGAAAAAACAATACATTGAAATATTTGAAAAAAATTAACCAAGCATTTGAAAATTATTAAATGTCTATAATGAAAATGTTTCTCATGTATACGAGAAATGTATGAAACAATTATACAATATGTGTAAAAAAAATTGATTATGTATTTAAAAATCTTAATCAAGCACCTAAAAATGTAAACATGTATTTTGAAAAAAAAATCAAGCATTTGAAAATGTTAAAATGTGCAAAGAAAATAAACATTTGACCATGTATTCAAAAAATGATAATCTTGTATATGAAAAATGTTAATCAAGCATTTGAAAAATGTGTATAGAAAAAAATGTTTACCATGTATTCGAAAATGTTAACCAAGCATTTGAAAAGTGTTAAATGTGTAGAAAGAAAATGTTTCTCATGTATATGAAAAATTTATACAAAAAATATACAATGCATGTGAGAAAAGTTGACCTTGTATTTAGAAAATGTTAATCAAGCATTTGAAAAATATTAATAATTATATAAAAAATGTAAATGTGTATAGAAAATATTGACCATGTATTAAGAAAAAACGTTAAGCTTGTACTTACAAATTGTTAATCATGCATTTGAAAATGTTAAAATGTTTATAGGGAAATGTTGACCATGTATTAAAAATGTCAATCTTGTATTTCAAAAATGTGAATCAAGCATTAAAAATGTTTATATAAAAATGTTGAGCATATATTTAAAAATCTTAAACTTGCATTGAGAAATGTTACCATCTATTGGAAAAAGGTTTTTGATGTATATGAAAAACGTAGAATGAAAATCAAAAGAAACAAAGAAAAAGAAACAATGAAACTCTAAAAATAAACCAAAGGAAAAGGGTAATGAAATCGAAAACGGATGAGCCTATATGCCGACGATGCAGTGATCTTCGCCAACCCAATCAAAGAAGAGGTTGATACCCTGTTGGAGTTGCTGCATTCTTTTGGAGATGCGACGGGACTGAAGTTAAACCAAGCAAAGTCTTCAGTTATCCCGATGAACTGCGATGGCCAGCTGCTGACAGAGGTTTTGCAAGGGTTTGGGGGATCGATCGCTAGCTTCCCCACAACCTACTTGGGACTGCCAATATCCCCTAAAAGGCTGAGGCTGGTACATTTCCAATTCCTCATAGATCGAGTAAGGTCACGTCTCGCGGGATGGAAGGGCAAGCTGATGTCTCTGGCAGGTCGACGCGTTCTGGTGCGTGCGGTGCTATCGGCGCTGCCTACCTTTGCTTTGACAGTGCTCAAGGTGCCGAAGAAGGTTCTGAAGGAGATCGACAAGGCACGGCGTCGTTTCCTGTGGGCTCAAGACGATGCGCTGACCGACGGAAAGTGCAAAGTGGCTTGGAGCGCGATGTGCTCTCCGGTGGAGAAGGGCGGGCTGGGGATCCCTGATCTGCACCGGTTTGGATCCGCTCTCCGGTTGCGCTGGCTGTGGATATCCTGGCAGCAACCGGCGAGGCCCTGGGCGGCCTTCCCCTTGCCATGCGACAAGCCGGACAGAGAGCTGTTCGCCAGTGCAACAACGATCACAATCGGCGACGGCCAAAAGACAGGGTTTTGGACGTGCCCCTGGCTCGATGGTACCCCGCTGAGTGCATCCTTCCCAAGCCTGTTCAAGCATTCACGACGCAAAAACCGAACGGTGGCTGCTGCGCTCGACAACGAGCAGTGGATCAAGGATCTTCGCCACGGCGACACGGCATCCATCGCTGTCGATTTCTTGCGCCTCTGGCGGCGGCTCCAGCAAGCAGGGATCACCCTCGACAGCCAAGTAGCTGATCAACTTGCATGGACAGCAGGAGGAGGCGTGGCTTACTCTGCCCGGGCAGCGTACAAGATGCAATTCAAGGACAAGCCGAGCACGAGCCATAGCAGCGTTGTTTGGAAATGTTGGGCGCCGGGGACTGTCAAGATGTTCGCCTGGTTACTCCACAATAACAGGCTCTGGTGTAACGACAGGCTGCAGAGGAGAGGATGGCCAAATGGATATTTCTGCAGTTTATGCATGAGGAGCCTGGAATCCGCACTGCACCTGATGTGGGAATGCCCCTTCTCCAGGACGATTTGGAGATCTGCTTCGACCTGGAAGGGCTGTGAGGCGTTGGGACTTGTCAAGCTACCTGCTCACAGCTCTCTGCAACACTGCCTGGAGATGATCAGGCACACTCCAACCGGCGAGAGGCGTGGGCTTAAAACCATGCTGCTTATGATCGCTTGGCACATCTGGAAGGAGAGGAATGCATGCGTTTTCAGAGGAAAAATGCCACGGCCAGACGACGTCCTCCAGGCTATCAAGCTGGACCTTGCGCAATGGAGACTAGCCGGAGCGACATGCATTGAGGCCCCGTTCGGGGACGCCACTGCGAGATAGCCAGTTTTGAAGGCAGTCGGGTCCTCTTTTTTCCTTCCCGTTTCTTTTTCTTTTTGTAGCTTGCACACTGCTCCTGTGGACCATGATCACTTGATCCCCTTGTTTTTCCCGTATGCTTTCTCCTAAATCAATGAAGCCGGCTCTAACCGGGTCTTTCAAAAAAAAATCGAAAACGGATGAAACAAGTGCAAAAAGAATGGAAAACGGAAAAATAAGGTTAAAAAAAAGAAAATAAAGAAAATAACATCGACAAAAAGAATGAAAAGAATAAAATTCATATAATACCGAGAAGGAAAATATGGAGCAAGGAAATCATATGAAAAAGAAAGAAAAGAAAAAATACCTCTAAAACTGAGAAAAACAGAGAAAAACAGAGAAAGACAATGAAAAATAAAGAAAAATAATAAACATAGAGATTCCTAGTAACATAGAAGACTAAACAAATGAAAGATAAAAGGAGAGGAAAAATAGAAAAAAATCGCACGAGAACCAGCAAACGACACAAAACCAATCGAGCTTAGAAAAACGGGAAACGGGTCAACCCAAAAACAACAGTGGAGAAAACCTTCGACGATATGGGAGCTATTCTCACTATAAGCAAGATATAACTCTCATGGTCGCATGTGGACTTCTAATCAACCCAAATTCATTGAGCGGGGAGGGGGGTGTTGAAAGCAACTTATCATCCCAAGTGTGGGATTTTGCAAGCTAAGTTGGTTACTCACCCATCACAACTTTGGTGAGCAATCATTGATGTTAGGGACATATTGCGGCACGGAGTCGTGAGGAGGATGGGTACTGGAGAAAGCACATTCACATAGGAACATAATTAGATTCCGAGGGAAAATACTTTGGCCTATCACATTCCTTGTGGTGGACTCACTAACATATGTATCTAAACTAATAAAGCATGAGATTCTTCATCATCGCAACATGGTGGCGTCATAGGCATTGCCTCTTTTGCATCGCTCATGGCTCGTGGTGGCACACTTTGCTTAGATCATTCTCTAGCTTTTTTACTAGTTGCTCACTTAGTCATGAATTTGTGAGCTCGAATACCAAGGCTCACAATTTAGCGAAAAGTGCCCTCTCACTTGGGTTGGTCGTCATGTTTGGTTAGGTAACCCTGGTGATCTTATTTTCATCCCTATAAACGTTGTGGCTAGTTAAATAAAGGCTTCACGAGATTGTCTCAAAAAAATTATGGGTTCACTTTTTCTAGACAAACTTGTGGCTTAGTTGTTCCCACGCAGATAGGACATTCTCCTACCGGAGCTCCAATTCCACCCTTCAACCTTGAAATTGACCCATGCCCAACCCATTTGCATAAGTGTCGTCGCCAGTAGCGCTTCAATGTGGTGAGAGCTCCTAGATAGTGCTTAAGTGTAGGGCTATATGTCGCCCATACCAATTTCTATGTCTAGCGGCCCAGCTCAGTAGTACAGTTTGTTCACTGCAGGCTGTAGTTTCCTTCAGATTTGGTTTTCTATTTTGTTCGTTTTATTTATTTTTTCTATAGTTTTGTTTGTTTTTCATTTGTTTTCTTTAGTTTTCCTTTTTTTCATGTTCCTTTGGTTTCCTTTTTATCAAATATTTTTTCTTTCTTTGTTTATTTGTTATACTTTGGTTTTCTTTTTTTCTTATCTTTCTGTTTCTTTTTTTTGTTTCTTTGTCGGTTTTTAGTCGTTTTCTAACTTTCAACACAAGTCTACATTTTTTCTCAATACACAATGTACACTTTTAGAGCAGACGCGAAACATTTTTATGATACACGTTGGACATTTAGGTACATTTTCTTACAATACATGTTTTCAACATTTTTCAATTACATGGTAACATTTTTTAAAAATACAGGTTGTGCATTTTTTTATGTAATTTTTTATACTATGCAAACCTCGTTTTTTGCATTGTATACGCATTTTTAGAAGAAAAAAAATCACAGACATTTTTGGAAACTTGTTGCTGCTTAGTCAAATGTCATGTATATTTTGTAATGGAAATAACAAAATTCTAACTTACATGAACATTATTTTACATCATATATAACATTTTCAAAAAAGTCTGGTCATTTTTATGCGGGTATGTTACGTATTTGCTCAAAAAATAAAATGTCACATAATGTTTTTTATTGGATACATTGTATACACATTTTTTAAAACGTTCCAGACGCATATTTCTCAAACACAGAATTTGTTTAGTGTCACGACCATTTTTTTGAAAGTCATCAACATTTATTAAAACTGTGTTAATATTTTTTTTCTAGGTTACTTTTTTCAAATTCTTGATTTCGCCATTTCTTAGTAAACTTAAGTTTTCTAACTATGTGCATCTAAAATATAAAGGAAAGTAAAAATAATAAATTTAATCCGAGTGGCCAGCCCATCACCGTGCCATGTTGGGAGGCAACGGTGTGCCTTACAGTAAGGGAAATGTTTCTGCCCGGTCAGCCGGCCGAACTTCGGCCGGTCGTTCATGCGTTGTAGGATTGAAACACTCCTAGCCACATGTTTTGTGGGTCCCAGCACCGCCTAGCCCCCTCCTATCCTTATCTTCTCCCTCCTGCATCTCTCTTTCTCATTTTTCTCTCCGTCGTCAGCCATGGGAGCGGCGGTAGTCCCACCTTGCTCATCTTCTTCCTCTCCCCCTCCCTACCCTCGAGCTGTAGAGGGCTATTGAAGCACTGGCGCAACACCCTTCAGAGCTGCTACAAAGGGGGGAGCTACGCAGCCAGGATGTGCTCGTCACCATGGTCGCTCAGGTGAGCTTGCCGTCGTCCTCGATGCTGCGACTGCACCGGCTGCTCCTGCCTGTTTTTTGCTGGGAAGGGGACGGAAGACAGGGCGTGCTGGAAGAGGGATGGCGGGGGTGCTAGAAGGGACCAGCTGTCGGAGCTACGAGCGGACCGACGACCCGAGACAGCAGCATACAAGCCAACTACAACCGCAAGGTTTGTTTTTGCAGTCAGAGGTGCTGGAACCGGCGACCTGGATGTTGGAAATATGCCCTAGAGGCAATAATAAAAGAGTTATTATTATATTTCCTTGTTCATGATAATCGTTTATTATCCATGCTATAATTGTATTGATTGGAAACTCAGATACACGTGTGGATGAATAGACAGACTTTGTGTCCCTAGTGAGCCTCTACAGGACTAGCTCGTTGATCAAAGATGACCGCGGTTTCCAGGTCATAGACATGAGTTGTCATTTGATAACGGGATCACATCATTAGGAGAATGATGTGATGGACGAGACCCAAACGTTAACATAGCTTTTGATCGTGTCAGTTATCGCTATAGTTTTCTGCATGTCAAGTATAAGTTCCTATGACCATGAGATCATGTAACTCACTGACACCGTAGGAATGCTTTGTGTGTGCCAAACGTCGCAACGTAACTGGGTGACTATAAAGGTACTCTACAGGTATCTCCGAGGGTGTCTGTTGAGTTGACATAGATCGAGACTGGGATTTGTCACTCCGTATGACGGAGAGGTGTCTCCGGGCCCACTCGGTAATACGTCATCTCAATGAGCTCAAAGTGACTAAGTAGTTGGTCACGGGATTATGTATTACGGTAACGAGTAAAGAGACTTGCCGGTAACGAGATTGAACTAGGTATAGAGATACCGACGATCGAATCTCGGGCAAGTAACATACCGACGAGACAAAGGGAACTGTATACGGGATTGCCTGAATCCTTGACATCGTGGTTCATCCGATGAGATCATCAAGAAACATGTAGGAACCAATATGGGTATCCAGATCCCGCTATTGGTTATTGACCTGGGAGTGTCTCGGTCATGTCTACATGGTTTCCGAACCCGCAGGGTCTACACACTTAACGTTCGGTGACGCTAGGGTTGTTAGTGAGAAAAGTGTATGGTTACCGAAGGTTGTTCGGAGTCCCGGATGAGATCCCGGACAAGACGAGGGTCTCCGGAATGGTCCGGAGACGAAGATTGATATATAGGATGAAAGGTTTCGGAGTACCGGAAGTGTTCCGGGGAGCATCGGGAAATCGGCGGAGTACCGGAAGGGTTTTCGGGGGGTCCGGAAGTGGTTCTGGGCCTAGTGGGCCACAAGGGGGAACACCACAGCCCTCAAGGGGCTGTGCGCCCCCCCTGGGCCCTCTCCTCATGCGGCTAAGGGGGTGGGACCCCCTAGGGCTGGCCGCACCCCTTAGCCTTGGGGGGCAAGGCACCTAGGGGGGGAAACCCTAGGGCCTGGCCGCCCCCCTGCCCTGGCCGCCGCCCCCTCCCCTTGCCCTGGCCGCCGGCCCCTAGGGGGGAAACCCTAGGGCGCCCTCACCTCTCCACCCCCCCTATATATAGTGGGGCAAAGGGAGGGCAGCCAACACAGTTTGTGCCTCGGTGCTGCCCTCCCTCTCCCGTTACATCTTCTTCTCCCGCGGTGCTTAGGCGAAGCCCTGCTGGAGTTCTTCTCCACCATCACCACCACGCCGTCGTGCTGCCGGTTCTCCATCAACCTCTCCTCCACCCCTTGCTGGATCAAGAAGGAGGAGACGTCCCCGAGCCGTACGTGTGAAGAACGCGGAGGCACCGTTGCTTCGGTGCTAGGTCTTCGGCGATCTGAATCACGACGAGTACGACTCCATCATCCGCGTTCATAACGCTTCCGCTTAGCGATCTACAAGGGTACGTAGATCACACTCCCCCCTCGTAGTTGCATCTACTAGATTGATCTTGGTGAACGGTAGGAAAATTTTTGTTTCCCATGCAACGTTCCCCAACAGTGGCATCATGAGCTAGGATCTTGCGTAGATGCTTTCTCGAGTAGAACACAAAAGGGTTTGTGGCGTTGATGTTTAAATTGCTGCCCTCCTTAGTCTTTCTTGATTCAGCGGTATTATAGGATGAAGCGGCCCGGACCAACTTTACATGTCCACGTACATGAGACCGGTTCCATCGACAGACATGTGACTTTTGTTGCATAAGATGGCTGGCGGGTGTCTGTCTCTCCTATCTTAGTTGAATCGGAATAGAACAAGGCGGTCCTTGTAGAAGGTTAAATAGCAACTTGAATATCACCGTTGTGGTTTTGCGTAGATAAGAAGCGTTCTTGCTAGATACCCATAGCAGCCACGTAAAACATGCAACAACAAATTAGAGGACGTCTAACTTGTTTTTGCAGGGTATGCATGTGATATGATATGGCCAATGACATGATGAATTATATTTGATGTATGAGATGATCATGTTGTAATAGTTAATATCGACTTGCATGTCGATGCATACGGCAACCGGCAGGAGCCATAGGGTTGTCTTTAATTTTTGTATGACCTGCGTGTCAATCTTCAAGCGCTTTGTAATGCTTTACTTTATCGCTAAACGGTAGCAATAGTAGTAAGAGCATGGTGGGCGCCGACAACCCCGATGGCGACACGATGATGGAGATCATGATGATGGAGATCATGGTGTGGGGCCGGTGACGATGGAGATCATGCCGGTGCTTTGGAGATGGAGATCAAAAGCACGAGTTGATGGCCATATCATGTCACTTATGATTTGCATGTGATGTTAATCCTTTTATGCATCTTATTTTGCTTAGGACGACGGTAGCATTATAAGATGATCCTTCACTAAAATTTCAAGATAAAATTGTGTTCCCCCCGAGTGTGCGCCGTTGCGAAGGTTCGTCGTTTCGAAGCACCACGTGATGATCGGGTGTGATAGACTCTACGTTCGCATACAATGGGTGCAAGCCAGTTTTGCACATGCAGAACACTCGGGTTAGACTTGACGAGCCTAGCATGTACAGACATGGCCTCGGAACACGGAGGACCGAAAGGTCGAGCATGAGTCATATAGTAGATATGATCAACATGTTGATGTTCACCATTGACACCACCTCATCTCACGTGATGATCGGACTTGGGTTGGTGAATTTGGATCATGTCACGCTCGAATGACCGGAGGGATGTCAATTTGAGTGGGAGTTATAATTAATTTGATTAGGTAATAACTCACTTATCATGAACAATAGTCTAAAATGTCTTTGCAAACTTATGTTGTAGATGGCTCGCGCAGGAGTTCCCCTGAATTTTAATGTGTTCCTAGAGAAAGCTAAACTGAAAGATGACGGGAGCAACTTTGTGGACTGGCTCCGCAATCTGAGGATCATCCTCACAGCTGCCCAAAAGGTTTATGTCCTAAATGCACCGCTAGGTGACCCCCCCGCTCCTGGAGCCTCTGCGGACGTTATGAACGTTTGGCAGACGCGTTCGGATGACTATTCGATAGTGCAATGTGCCATGTTGTACGGCTTGGAAGGAGGACTTCAAAGGCGTTTTGAACGTCATGGTGCATATGAGATGTACACGGAGTTGAAGTTCATCTTTGAGAAGAATGCTAAGATCGAGAGGTATGAGACCACCGATAAATTCTTCGCTTGCAAGATGGAGGAGAATTCGTCTGTCAGTGAGCACTTACTGAAGATGTCTGGGTACTATACCCGCATAGCTGATCTGGGACTTGTGTTCCCGGATGAGGCTATCATTGACAGAATTCTCCAGTCACTCCCTCCAAGCTACAAGAGCTTCGTCCAGTAGTACAACATGCAAGGGATGAATAAAACCATCGCCGAGCTGTTCTCGATGCTGAAAGTCGCTGAGGCAGACATCCAGAAGGAGTATCAAGTGTTGATGGTCAATAAGACCACCAGTTTCAAGAAGAATGGCAAGGGCAAGAAGGGTAACTCTAAGAAGGGTGGCAAAGCAGTTGCTAATCAAGTGAAGAAACCCAAGGCTGGGCCCAAGCCAGAGACTGAGTGTTTCTATTGCAAGGGGAATGGCCACTGGAAGCGCAACTGCCCCAAGTATCTGGCAGACAAGAAGGGGGCCAACAACAACAAAGGTATATGTGATATACATGTTATTGATGTGTACCTTACCAACTCTCGTTGTAGTGCCTGGGTATTTGATACCGGTTCGGTTGCTCACATTTGCAACTCTAAACAGGAACTGCGGAATAAACGGAGGCTGGCGAAGGACGAAGTGACGATGCGCGTGGGAAATGGTTCCAAGGTTGATGTGATCGCCGTCGGCACGCTCGCTCTTCGATTACCATCGGGATTAGTTATGAACCTGAATAATTGTTATTTAGTGCCTGCGTTAAGCATGAACATTATATCTGGATCTTGTTTATTGCGAGACGGTTACTCATTTAAGTCAGAGAATAATGGTTGTTCTATTTATATGAGTAATATCTTTTATGGTCATGCACCCGAAGTTAGGG
The DNA here is from genome assembly GCA_902687465.1 of Secale cereale. Taxonomy (NCBI): domain Eukaryota; kingdom Viridiplantae; phylum Streptophyta; class Magnoliopsida; order Poales; family Poaceae; genus Secale; species Secale cereale. The sequence goes on from LR738709.1 coordinate 150,951,990, forward strand.
GTTTATTCTTATTGAATCTCGATAGTGATGATACACATGTTCATAACATTGATGCCAAAAGATGTAGAGTAGATAATGATAATACCACTTTCTTGTGGCACTGCCGTCTCGGTCATATCGGCGTTAAACGCATGAGGAAGCTCCATGCTGATGGACTTTTGGAGTCTCTTGATTTTGAATCACTTGACACGTGCGAGCCGTGCCTCATGGGCAAGATGACAAGGACCCCGTTTTCAGGGACAATGGAACGGGCAAGTGACTTATTGGAAATCATACATACTGATGTGTGCGGTCCGATGAGTGTAACGGCGCGCGGTGGATATCGTTATTTCCTCACCTTCACTGACGACTTAAGTAGATATGGGTATATTTACTTAATGAAGCATAAGTCTGAAACTTTTGAAAGGTTCAAGCAATTTCAGAGTGAAGTTGAAAATCATCGTAACAAGAAGATCAAGTTCCTACGATCTGATCGAGGGGGAGAATATCTGAGTTATGAGTTTGGTGATCACTTGAGAAAATGTGGAATTGTTTCACAGTTGACGCCACCTGGAACACCACAGCGTAATGGTGTGTCCGAACGTCGTAATCGAACCCTATTAGATATGGTACGTTCTATGATGTCTCTTGCCGATTTGCCACTATCGTTTTGGGGATATGCGTTAGAGACAGCTGCATTCACTTTAAATAGGGCTCCATCTAAGTCCGTTGAGACAACACCGTATGAACTGTGGTTTGGTAAGAAACCTAAGTTGTCTTTTCTCAAGGTTTGGGGTTGCGATGCTTATGTCAAAAGGCTTCAGCCAGAAAAGCTCGAACCCAAAGCGGACAAATGTGTCTTCATAGGATACCCAAAAGAAATAGTTGGGTACACCTTCTATCTCAGATCCGAGGGCAAAGTGTTTGTCGCTAAGAACGGGTCCTTTCTCGAGAAAGAGTTTCTTTCGAAAGAATTGAGTGGGAGGAAGGTAGAACTTGATGAGGTTATTGAACCTCTGCTTCAACCAGAGAGTAGCGCAGCACAGAAAGATGTTTTTGTGGAGCCTGCAGAGGTTGAAGAGGAAGCCAATGATGATGATCAAGGAGCTTCTGATCAAGTTACTACCGAACCTCGTAGGTCGACAAGGGTACGCACTGCACCTGAGTGGTATGGTAACCCTGTCTTGGAGGTCATGTTGTTAGACAACGGTGAACCTACGAGCTATGGAGAAGCGATGGTGGGCCCGGATTCCGACAAATGGTTAGAGGCCATGAAATCCGAGATGGGATCCATGTATGAAAACAAAGTATGGACTTTGGAAGTATTACCTGAAGGGCGGAAGGCCATTCAGAATAAATGGATTTTTAAGAGGAAGACGGACGCTGACGGTAATGTCACCGTGTATAAAGCTCGACTTGTGGCAAAGGGTTTTTCACAAGTTCAAGGGATTGACTACGATGAGACTTTCTCACCCGTAGCGATGCTTAAATCCGTCCGAATCATGTTAGCAATAGCTGCATATTTCGATTATGAAATTTGGCAGATGGATGTCAAAACAGCATTCCTTAACGGTTTTCTTAAGGAAGAGTTGTATATGATGCAACCGGAAGGTTTTGTCGATCCAGGGAATGCTGACAAAGTATGCAAGCTCCAGCGTTCCATTTATGGGCTGGTGCAAGCATCTCGGAGTTGGAATCTTCGCTTTGATGAGGTGATCAAAGCGTTTGGGTTTGTACAAGTTTACGGAGAAGCTTGTATTTACAAGAAAGTGAGTGGGAGCTCTATAGCGTTTCTAATATTATATGTGGATGACATATTGCTGATTGGAAACAATATAGAATTTTTGGATAGCGTGAAGGGGTATTTGAACAAGAGTTTTTCGATGAAGGATCTCGGTGAAGCTGCTTTCATATTGGGCATCAAAATCTATAGAGATAGATCGAGACGCTTGATAGGACTTTCACAAAGTACATACCTTGATAAAGTTTTGAAGAAGTTCAAAATGGATCAATCCAAGAAGGGGTTCTTGCCGGTATTGCAAGGTACAAAGTTGAGTAAGACTCAATGCCCAGTAACTGCGGAAGATAGAGAAAAGATGAGTGTCATCCCCTATGCTTCAGCCATAGGCTCTATCATGTATGCAATGCTGTGCACAAGACCAGATGTCAGCCTTGCCATAAGTATGGTCGGAAGGTTTCAAAGTAATCCTGGTATGGATCACTGGACAGCGGTCAAGAATATCCTAAAGTACCTAAAAAGGACTAAGGAAATGTTTCTCGTTTATGGAGGTGATCAAGAGCTCGTCGTAAAGGGTTACGTCGATGCAAGCTTTGACACTGATCCGGATGACTCTAAGTCACAAACCGGATACGTATATATTCTCAACGGGGGAGCGGTAAGCTGGTGCAGTTCCAAGCAGAGCGTGGTAGCTGATTCTACATGTGAAGCGGAGTACATAGCTGCCTCGGAGGCGGCTAAAGAAGGTGTCTGGATGAAGGAGTTCATGACAGATCTTGGAGTTGTGCCTAGTGCACTGAACCCAATGACTCTGTTCTGTGACAACACTGGTGCCATTGCTCTAGCCAAGGAACCAAGGTTTCACAAGAGGACCAGACACATAAAGCGACGCTTCAATTCCATCCGCGATTCGGTCAAGGAGGAGGACATAAGTATTTGCAAAGTACACACGGATTTGAATGTTGCAGATCTGTTGACTAAGCCTCTTCCACAGGCTAAGCATGATCAACACCAAGACTCTATGGGTGTTAGATTCATTACCTTGTAATGCTAGATTATTGACTCTAGTGCAAGTGGGAGACTGTTGGAAATATGCCCTAGAGGCAATAATAAAAGAGTTATTATTATATTTCCTTGTTCATGATAATCGTTTATTATCCATGCTATAACTGTATTGATTGGAAACTCAAATACACGTGTGGATGAATAGACAGACTTTGTGTCCCTAGTGAGCCTCTACAGGACTAGCTCGTTGATCAAAGATGACCGCGGTTTCCAGGTCATAGACATGAGTTGTCATTTGATAACGGGATCACATCATTAGGAGAATGATGTGATGGACGAGACCCAAACGTTAACATAGCTTTTGATCGTGTCAGTTATCGCTATAGTTTTCTGCATGTCAAGTATAAGTTCCTATGACCATGAGATCATGTAACTCACTGACACCGTAGGAATGCTTTGTGTGTGCCAAACGTCGCAACGTAACTGGGTGACTATAAAGGTACTCTACAGGTATCTCCGAGGGTGTCTGTTGAGTTGACATAGATCGAGACTGGGATTTGTCACTCCGTATGACGGAGAGGTATCTCCGGGCCCACTCGGTAATACGTCATCTCAATGAGCTCAAAGTGACTAAGTAGTTGGTCACGGGATTATGTATTGCGGTAACGAGTAAAGAGACTTGCCGGTAACGAGATTGAACTAGGTATAGAGATACCGACGATCGAATCTCGGGCAAGTAACATACCGACGAGACAAAGGGAACTGTATACGGGATTGCCTGAATCCTTGACATCGTGGTTCATCCAATGAGATCATCGAGAAACATGTAGGAACCAATATGGGTATCCAGATCCCGCTATTGGTTATTGACCTGGGAGTGTCTCGGTCATGTCTACATGGTTTCCGAACCCGCAGGGTCTACACACTTAACGTTCGGTGACGCTAGGGTTGTTAGTGAGAAAAGTGTATGGTTACCGAAGGTTGTTCGGAGTCCCGGATGAGATCCCGGACAAGACGAGGGTCTCCGGAATGGTCCGGAGACGAAGATTGATATATAGGATGAAAGGTTTCGGAGTACCGGAAGTGTTCCGGGGAGCATCGGGAAATCGGCGGAGTACCGGAAGGGTTTTCGGGGGGTCCGGAAGTGGTTCTGGGCCTAGTGGGCCACAAGGGGGAACACCACAGCCCTCAAGGGGCTGTGCGCCCCCCCTGGGCCCTCTCCTCATGCGGCTAAGGGGGTGGGACCCCCTAGGGCTGGCCGCACCCCTTGGCCTTGGGGGGCAAGGCACCTAGGGGGGGAAACCCTAGGGCCTGGCCGCCCCCCTGCCCTGGCCGCCGCCCCCTCCCCTTGCCCTGGCCGCCGGCCCCTAGGGGGTAAACCCTAGGGCGCCCTCACCTCTCCACCCCCCCTATATATAGTGGGGCAAAGGGAGGGCAGCGAACACAGTTTGTGCCTCGGTGCTGCCCTCCCTCTCCCGTTACATCTTCTTCTCCCGCGGTGCTTAGGCGAAGCCCTGCTGGAGTTCTTCTCCACCATCACCACCACGCCGTCGTGCTGCCGGTTCTCCATCAACCTCTCCTCCACCCCTTGCTGGATCAAGAAGGAGGAGACGTCCCCGAGCCGTACGTGTGAAGAACGCGGAGGCACCGTTGCTTCGGTGCTAGGTCTTCGGCGATCTGAATCGCGACGAGTACGACTCCATCATCCGCGTTCATAACGCTTCCGCTTAGCGATCTACAAGGGTACGTAGATCACACTCCCCCCTCGTAGTTGCATCTACTAGATTGATCTTGGTGAACGGTAGGAAAATTTTTGTTTCCCATGCAACGTTCCCCAACACTGGATTGCTGGAACCGGTAATCTGGGTTACTGGAACCAGCTAGATAGATGGCTGGGATCGGCGCCTCTGGTGCTGCAACCGGCAATTTGTTTGCTGGAATCGGCTGGCAGAAAGCTGCAAACACATTAATCAATGCTGGAACCAGATGACTGACCATTTATGTTTGCTGGAACCGCCTTGTGTTTTTGCTACAACCCGCAATATTTTTTGTTGGATCCAGCGAGACTTTCTGTCGCAATTGTCCACGGCGACGCATGGTTTTGCTGGAACTGGTGATGTATTTTGTTGGTACTCATGATTTTTTTTGCTACAACCAGCGAAATTGGTTTTTGTTGCTGAGTTTTCTCTTTTTTTTTGTTGGAACATAGTTGTGAAAGTCGCCGTCGACGGCGAGTCATAGGTGGGGACGCCGGGAATGCTGCAACCACGGCGACCCACGCTGGAACCGGCCCGTGGAGAGTTGCAATCATCAAGACAGTACAAGCTAGAGTTCACCGGTGCCGGGCTGTGGTTTCCGGCGGCCGCACGTCGTGGAGCGGCAAGCTGGCAGCGCGACGGCCACACGGCAACGCTGTAGTTGGACGGCGAGGAGAGGCGAACGTCGCGCGTTGGAGATGTGCAGATGCGAGCTGGAGAGAGAAACTGAGAAAGGGGCATGCGCGTTGACCCACAGGGAAAGAAGATGAAAAAGACTATATCCAACGGTTTGGGAAGGGCCAATCGGACGGCAGCCCAGCGACCGGCTCAAGTTGGACCGGTCGACCGGCGCCTAGTAACCGCCGGTAACCGGCACATAGCCGACGTTGTGAAGCTCCTAGCTGTTCGGTCGCTCTCGCTAGAGCCGCTTGATCGCCACGTGGGCCCAGCTGACTGTGCAGTTCCGAGAAAAAAAATCTGAAAAATAGTAAAAAGCAAAACAATGAAAATTTTGAAAAGGCTACATAAATTATAATCATAAAACATAATTCAGAAAATTTGAAAATAGCTCTTGATTTTGAAAAAGAATAACGGGATGTAGGGAAAAAATTTACAAAAAAAAGCTTTTCCAAATATTCGCGAAGCAATTTCGTGAATTCTAACATTTGGAAAAAGTTCATGAATTTGAGAAATAAAAAGAGAAAAACGAAAACAAAAAAGTAGACAAAAACCGAGCCAACATTAAAAAAAGCTACGTCATTATTCAAAAATATTCTCCGGTATGGTTTTGACTTGATTTTGCTCGGGTTTTGTTTACTTGTTTCTTTTCATTTTTCTCTTCTTAATTCTCATAATTATGAACTTAGAACATTTATAAAAATTAACTAAATTTGTTGGACGTCTTGATATTTGATCGCTCAATGTTGAGCGTTCAAAGGGGCAGTGAGCGAGCGAATACACTACCTAATGGACGTTGTCCACCTATGACTCGTGCGAGTGCCCGGGGGCTTTAGGGCGCCCTAAGCGGCAGCACTATGTCTCACTTATAGTGAAACCTAGCTTGCTCTCACCTCAGGCGCCTGCCTACATGGGACGGCTCAGGTGCGCGGAAGGCCACAACCTCGTACTTTTTTAGTTTTCTTTTCTTTTTAACTTTAGTTTGAACTTTCAAATATTCTAAATAAAAGTATTACAAAAACACTTTACAGTAAAAAAAATAAAAAATATGTTAACCAAACAATTGAAAAATGTTAAAGGTGCATAAAGAAAATATTTCTCATGTATAAAAAAAATGTATAATTTACGTGAAAATTTTCAACATGTATTTAAAAATATTAATCGAGCATTTAAAAAAAAATACACAAGTAATTGAAAATTGTTACTCAAGCAGTTGAAATATGTTGACCATGTATTCAGAAATGTTAAACTTTTATTTGATAAAAGTGTTAATCAAACATTTGAAATGTTAAAATTTGTATAAAATGTTGACCATGTATTAAAAATGTTATTAAACTTATGTTTCAAAAATATTAATAAAGTATTTGATGTTTTTCTAAATCGATAGAAAAATGTTGATCGTGCATTAAAAAAATGTT
>LR738709.1:150958744-151061838 GCA_902687465.1 Secale cereale
AAAGAAACAAAAAAATGTAAAATACCATGTAAATAAAAAAATTTAAAAATGAAAACCAATAAAAATAAAAAAAATTGAAATGTAAACCAAAGAAAATGCAAAAGAATAAAAACAGTGAAACCTAAGAACAAAGCAAAGGAAACCGTGGAAAGAATCAAAGAAAAATGAAAGAAAATTAAAAAGAAAAAGAAAAAAACTTAATGATGAGAAAAAAAAAAAATACATACAGTGAAAGAAACGAAGAAAACTTGTGAAAGAACAAAAAACTGTGAAGAAGTCAGAACGAAAAAATGAGGAAAAAAACAGACCAAAACCACTAGGTGGAACATGGAGCAAGCGGTCTTAGCATGATAGGGGAGCGATGCGATCGAACCTGAGCAACACGTGACCAAGGTGAGCTAATGGGCCGACCCTATATGCAGGCGCTTCAGGCGACACAAGAGCTACAATCGCTATAAGTGATATATATATAGCTTTCGCGCGTCTTAAGGATGGATCGTTGCTTTCATGGTAAGAACTACGGATGCGTACTACTTAATGCTACTCGAGCTGTTTTCTTCGGGACTTTTTTCCTTTTTTGTGTTTCTTTCCGTTTTCTGCTCCGTTTTTATTCCATTCTTTATTTCATTCATTTTTTGCATTTTGTTTCTTCGTTTTTATCTATTTCCTTCTATTTATTTTGTTTCTATTTACTATTTTCTTTGTTCTTTTGGTTATTATTTAGATTTTTGTATATGTCAAGTTGTCAACAACATTTTTCTAATACACGTCTAGCATTGTTTCAATACAGATCATACATTTTTGTAATACATGGTCACCATTTTTTGTATATGGAGTTTTAATATTTTTCAAATATAAGATTAACATTTTTTGAATATATGGTCACCATTATTTCTATATATTTTTTAATACATGGTAAAAACATTAGTCTATATATTTTTAGCATTTTTTAAATGCTTGATTAATAGCTTGCAAATAAAAAGATTAAAATATTTTGAATACATGCTCAATATTGTTTTTATACACAATTAACATTTCCAAACGCTTGATTAACATTTTCAAACACTTGTTTCAACATTGTTTTTCGAATGCTTGATTAACATTATATATATATGATCAATTTTTTCATCATTTATTTAATACACGGTTAACATTTTTTCTATACACATTTAACATTTCTCAAATGCTTGATTCACATTTTTCAAATACTTGTTCAATATTTTTCCAAATGCTTGATTAACATTTTTATACACATGATAAAAAAATCATCATTTTTTAATAAATTGTCAATATTTTTTGTATACATGTTCAACACTGTTCAAAAACTTGTTCAACATTTTTCAAGTACTTGTTCAACATTTTTTAATAATTATTAAACAATTACCAATACTTGTTCAACATTTTTCAAATACTCGTTCAACATTTTTCTCATGGTTGCCATACAATGATTTTTGTAGTGCTTTTTATAATACAAAATCTATTTCAATCTGTGTTTATCATAACTTGCCATAGAACTAGTTAAGGCAAAATCTATTTTAAAGTATATAATATATATAGAATACTTTAAAATATAAACAAGAGTTCAAAAAATAAAGCAAAAGACTAAAACATAAAATAGAAAAAAAAATCATAGAAAAAAAGAGTCTGTGGCCTGCCGCGTGCATGGGCTGGCCCATTTCGGTCGCCCCTTGAGTGAGTCCGAAGGTGGGCTTGCTGAAGGCGAGACATATGATAGGGATCATTGCATGGAAAACATTTTTTTTCATACGAAACACCCAAGATCTATTCTCTGGAGATGCTAGCAACGAGAGGGGGTGTCTACGTACCCTTGTAGAGCGAAAGTGTTAAAGATCTAAAGATCGTGGTTGGTGTAGTCGTACTCCCTTCGCCATCTAATCTGATCCAGCGCCGAATGGACGACACCTTCGAGATATGCACACGTATGACTCGGTGACGTCTCCACCTTCTTGATCCTGCAAGGGAGGGTGGAGTGGTAGATGGGATCTAGGCCAGCACGACAGCGTCGTGGTGGTGGCAGCGAAACACCGGTTGGGCTTGCCAAGCGAAACACCGAAGGAGGAGGTGTAACGAGTGGGAGAGGCACCATTATTAATATCCCAATACTACCCTCGCATTACTGAGTGTTAAGTGTGTGATACGTCCATTTTGCATCATGTTTTTTACTGTTATTTTTAGTGTTTTTATCCATAATAACACTTTTGGGGAGTAATTCTAATGCCCTTTCTCTCATATTCTGCAAGGTTTACACAAAGAGGGAGAATACTAGTAGCTGGAATTCTGGACCTGAAAAAGCTACGTCAGAGATACCTATTCTGCACATCTCCCAATGGGCTGAAATTTTACGGAGAATTATTTTGGAATATATAAAAAATTACTGGAGAAAAGAGTTACTTGAGAAAGCCACCCGGGTGCCCACAAGCCACCAGGGCGCGCCCACCCCCAGGTGCGCCCTGGTGGTGCCCCCCTGGCCCACATCTGGGCACCATCTTCTGGTATATATTCACATTTACCCTAGAAAAAATAAGGGAGGACTTTCAGGACGGAGCACCGCCATCTCGAGGCGATACTTGGGTAGGAGCACTTTTGCTCTCTGGCGAAGAGATTCCATCGGGAATACTTCCCTCTAGGAGGGGGAAATCGATGCCATCGTCGTCACCAATAACCCTCTCACCGTGGGAGGATCAATCTCCATCAACATCTTCACCAGCACCATCTCATCTCGAACCCTAATTCATCTCTTGTATCCAATCTTTGTATCAAAACCTCAGATTGGTACATGTGGGTTGCTAGTAGTTTTATTTACATCTTGTAGTTGATGCTAGTTGGTTTATTTGGTTGAATATAATATGTTCAGATCCATTATGCTATTTAATACCCCTCTGATCTTGAACATGAATATTCGTTGTGAGTAGTTACTTTTGTTATTGAGGACATGTGAGAATTTTTGCCATAAGTAATCATGTGAATTTGATATTTGTTCGATATTTTGATGATATGTATGTGTTGTGACTCCCTTAGTGGTATCGTGTGATCGTCGACTACATGAAGCTTCACCATCATTGGGCCTAAGGGAATTCATTGTGGAGTAGTTATTAGATGATGGGTTGCTAGAGTGACAGAAGCTTAAACCCTAATTTATGCGCTACTTCCTAAGGGGCTGATTTGGATCCATACACTTAATGCTATGGCTAGATTTTATCTTAATTCTTCTTTCGTACTCGCGGATGCTTGCGAAGGGGGTTAATCATAAGTGGGAGGCTTGTTCAAGTAAGAATAGCACCCACCCACATATCAAATTATCAAAGTAGCGAACACGAATGAAACCAACATGATGAAAATGACTAGATGAAATCCTCGTGTGTCCTCAAGAACTCTTTGCTTCTTATAAGATACCATTCCGGCCTGTCCTTTGCCACAAAAGGATTGGGCTACCTTCTTGCCCCTTGCTACCAGTCACTTGTTACAAATTATCTTGCTAGCAAACAACTTGTTACCGACAATTTCAGTGCTTGCATAAATTACCTTGCTGGAAACCGCTTGTCATTTCCTTCTGCTCCTCACTAGATTCGACACTCTTACTTATCTAAATGACGACGATTGATCCCCTATACTTGTGGGTCATCATTGTGTGACCATACGGGTTCGAGAATCATGCAAACATGACCGAGACACCTCTCTGATCAATAATCAACATCAGGACATGGGTGCCCATACTGATTCCCACATATTCAACAAAGTTCTTTATAGGTTTGAACCATGATGTCGAGGATCCAATTAATCTCGTATACAATTCCCTTTGTCCGGCGATATGTTACTTGCCCGAGATTCGATCTCAGTATCTCCATACCTAGTTCAATCTTGTTACCGGCAAGTCTCTTTACTCATTCTGTAATACAAGATCCCCGTGACTAAACTCATTAGTCACATGCTTCCAAGCTATTCACGATGTTGTATTACCGAGAGGGCCCAGAGATATCTCTCGTCACATGGAGCGACAAATCCCAATCTCAGTCCATGCAACCCAACCAACACTTCCTGAGATACCCGTAGATCACCTTTATAATCACCCAGTTACAAAGTGACGTTTAATAATCCGAAAAGTATTCATCTGGTATTTAGGAGTGGCATGATCTCATGGTCCAAGGAACATATACTTGACATGAAGAAGGCTGTAGCAGTTAAACTAAGTGATTTTGATGCTAAGCTTACGGTTGGGTCTGTCCATCATATCATTCTCCTAATGATGTGATCCCATTATTAAATGGCAACTCATGTCTATAGTTAGGAATCCCTAACCATCTTTAATCAACGAGCTAGTCTGGTAGAGGCTTACTAGGGGAACAATGTCTGTTTATGTATCCAGACATGTATTTAAGTTTCCTGTCAATACAATTCTAGCATGGATAATAAACATTTATTATGAACAAGCAAATACGATAATACCATCTTTATTATTGCCTTAAGGACATATTTCCAACAGTCTTCCATTTGCACTAGAGACAATAATCTAGTTTATATAGTTATGAATCTAACGTACTCACCACCCTGATCTGGAGCCCTATGTGGTCCTGGTCAAGGAGAAGAAGTTTTTGACCTGGCCGAGGTGGCAGATCAAATCAGCATGAAGGGTGATGCTGCCAAATACAAACAGCTGGTCGGGGACGAAGATGACCCCACATTTGATGTCATTGTTGATCTAAAGACGAGCCACTTTTTAACCACACAGCGGGACCTGCATGGGCCACCAATTTGGTGCTAATACTGGCAGATCTCGGTAGGGGTCCCCGAGCTATAGGTCTAGGAACAATGGTAACAAAGGACAAAGGGAGACAATGTTTACCCAGATTCGGGCCCTCTCCAAGAGGCAAAATGCTACTTCTCGAGCTTGCATTGTATTCCCTCGAAGAGGAAAGGGTGAAGCATCACAGTAGCGTAAGTATTTCCCTCAGTTTTGAGAACCAAGGTATCAATCCAGTAGGAGACCACGCGCGAGTCCCTCGCACCTGCACAAACAAATAAGAATCTCGCAACCAACGCGATAAGGGGTTGTCAATCCCTGCACGGTTACTTACGAGAGTGAGATATGATTCTGCGTCTACTACTATTACTCCACACATCGACCCCTATCCAGCATTCATCTAGAGTATTAAGTTCATAAGAACAGAGAAACGCCTTAAGCAAGATGACATGATGTAGAGGGATAAACTCAAGCAATATGGTATAAACCCCATCTTTTTTATCCTCGATGGCAAGAATACTATGCGTGACTTGCTGCCCCTGCTGTCACTGGGAAAGGACACCGCAAGATTGAACCCAAAGCCAAGCACTTCTCCCATTGCAAGAACTATAGATCTAGTAGGCCAAACCAAACCAATAATTCGAAGAGACTTGCAAGGATATTATAAGCATACATAAAGGATTTCAGAAAAGAATCCAATATTGTTGATAGATAATCTTGAGCATAAACCCACAATTCATCGGATCTCGACAAACACACCGCAAAAAGATTACATCGAATAGATCTCCTCGAAGATCAAGGAGAACTTTGTATTGAGATCCAAAGAGAGAGAAGAAGCCATCTAGCTAATAACTATGGACCCGAAGGTCTGTGGTAAACTACTTACAACTCATCGTAGGAGCTATGGTGTTGATGTAGAAGCCCTCCGTGATCGGTGCTCCCTCCGGTGCAGCTCTGAAACAGGCCCCAAGATGGGATCTCATGGGAAAAGAAGGTTACGGTGGTGGAATTAGGGTTTCTTCATGCTCCTCGGTGTTTTCAGGGTATGTGGATATATATAGGAGGAAAAAGTACGTCGGTGGAGCAACGTGGGGCCCACGAGGGTGGGGGCGCGCCTACACCCCCTGGGCGCGCCCTGCCCCCTCGTGGGCACCTCGTTTCTTTTTTGACTTGTACTCCAAGTGTCTTGTGAAGATATCGTTCCAAAAATAACTCTCCCAAAGGTTTCATTCCATTTGGACACCGTTTGATATTCCTTTTCTACGAAACACTCAAATAAGCAAAAAAAAAAAAAACAGCAATCTGCACTGGGCCTTGGGTTAGTAGGTTAGTCCCAAAAATAATATAAAAGTGTATAATAAAGCCCATTAAACATCCAATACAAAATATATAATAGCATGGAACAATAAAAATTTATAGATATGTTGGAGACGTATCAAGCATCCCCAAGCTTAAGTCCTGCTCGTCCTCGAGTAGGTAAATGATAAAAACAGAATTTTTGATGTAGAATGCTAACCAACATAATTCTCAATGTAATTTTCTTTATTGTGGCATGAATGTTCAGATCCAAAAGATTCAAGACAAAAGTCGATATTGACATAAGAATAATAACACTTCAAGCATACTAACAAAGCAATCATGTCTTCTCAAAATAACATGGCCAAAGAAAGTTATCCCTACAAAATCATATAGTCTGGCTATGCTCTATCTTCATCACACAAAATATTTAAATTATGCACAACTCCGGTTTCAGCCAAGCAATTGTTTCACACTTTAATTCTTTCAAACCTTTCAACTTTCACGCAATACATGAGCGTGAGCCATGGATATAGCACTATGTGGAATAGAGTGGTGGTTGTGAAGAAGACAAAATAGGAAGATAGTCTCACATCAACTAGGCGTATCAATGGGCTATGGAGATGCCCATCAATAGATATCAATGTGAGTGAGTAGGGATTGCCATGCAACGGATGCACTAGAGCTATAAGTGTATGAAAGCTCAACAAAAGAAACTAAGTGAGTGTGCATCCAACTTGCTTGCTCACGAAGACCTAAGGCATTTTGAGGAAGCCCATCATTGGAATATACAAGCCAAGTTCTATAATGAAAATTCCCACTAGTATATGAAAGTGACAAAACAAGAGACTCTCAATCATAAAGATCGTGGTGCTACTTTGAAGCACAAGTGTGGAAAAATGATAGTAACATTGTCCCTTCTCTCTTTTTCTCTCTCTTTTTTCTTTTTTTCTTTTGGGCCTTTTCTCCTTTTTTTTCTTTTTATGGCCCCTCTTTTTCTTCTCCTTTTATTCTCTTCTTATTTTTCATCTGGAGTCTCATCCCAACTTGTGGGGGAATCATAGTCTCCATCATCCTTTCCTCACTGGGACAAATCTCTAATAATGATGATCATCACACTTTTATTTACTTATAGCTCGAAGCTAGAACAAAATATGACTATATGTGAATGATAATGATGAAGCGTGTCATATGAACGGAACGGTGGAAAGTTGCATGGCAATATATGTCGGAATGGCTATGGAAATGCCATGATAGGTAGGTATGGTGGCTGTTTTGAGGAAGGTATATGGTGGGTGTATGGTACCGGCGAAAGTTGCGCAGTACAAGAGAGGCTAGTAATGGTGGAAGGGTGAGAGTGCGTATAATCCATGGACTCAACACTAGTCATAAAGAACTCATATACTTATTGCAAAAATCTACGAGTTATCAAAACAAAGTTTTCAACGCATGCTCCTAGGGGAAGGGTTGGTAGGATTTAACCATCGTGCGATCCCGACCTCCACACAAAGGATGACACTCAATAAATAAATCATGCTCCAACTTCATCACATAACGGTTCACCATACGTGCATGCTACGGGAATCACAAACTTTAACACAAGTGTTTCTCAAATTCACAATTACTCCACTAGCATGACTCTAATATCACCATCCTTATATCTCAAAAGAATCATCAAGTATCAAACTTCTCATAATATTCAATACACTTGTATGAAAGTTTTTACTATACTTGTTGGAGATATAAGTATTTCATATGACCCGCTAAGGAGGGGCCGGGTTACCCAACGGCGGTTCATGGGCCCAGCCCAGAAGCATGTTAAAGATGGCGGTTTAGTTAACGGCCCAAAGCCTGCGACGGCTTAAAGCCTGTAAGTATCAACCGCCATATATGTGACTTGTGTTGTAAGGCATGTACTAAGAGTCACCGGGCCGGACACGATTGTATGAGCCAGCCGGGACTCCGTACGCTGCAGGGCGTCAACCCGTGTATATAAGGGGACGACCCGACAGCGGCTTAGGGCAAGAAACAACAGATCGAGGGCTAGGCAAGCGCATCCGCACCCTAGCAATCGATACCCCAACAATTCCACGTCAAACTGGATTAGGTTTTACCCTCACCGCAAGGGGCCGAACCAGTATAAACTCCCTGTGTCCTTTGTCTTGTTCTTAACCCCTTTAAGCTAACCACGTCGCTATGGCTCCGCAATCAAGTCCTTACCTTAGGACATCTACCGTGACACTTCCACGACAGTTGTCACCCACCATGGGGCCTGCGGCCTGTGGTTTCGAGTTTTTGAAGGGAAACTTTGAAGGGCTTAAGGGATACACCGTGGGCGGGATGACCAAGAGTCGTCGCGGCAAGCTTTACATCGATGACGAAGGCTGGGGTCCCGAGGCCGAATCAATTGAGTACGGGTACAGTGTCCCCTTCGGCGGAATTCACGTCTTCATCGCCAAGATCGGCGAACCGGGCCCTGAGCCAGACACCTGCACCGACATCGTCAAGCCGGCTCAGCATGCGCGAACCGCCCGGGTTCGGCCCGCGAAGAAGCGTGCCTTCGTTGGATACATCCAGGGCACTAGAGGCTCCGGATCTTATGAAGAAACAGCCGTTCTCTGTGACGGTGAGTCATCCAGAGGTGAGACTAACTCAATGTATCAGATGCAGAGTGGACAGCTTGGGGGCTCGTCGGACGGTAACAGTATTCCGGACCTCAGTGAGCCGCCAAGCAGGGTAGCGATTTTCATGACTGGCACCTAGCCGGCTCTCAGATCAACAATCATCGGGACCATAACACCCGGCGCTACAGCAGCTGTGGCAGGTGCAGACGGCTCAGCATGCCTGCCAACTCAAGCTTTGTCAAACTTGTTGGAGAATCTGGCGACTCTGATGCAAATGGAGATAACCCCAGAAAACCAAGATCAACACAAGACGACTGTGGATAAGTTGCCGCAGGAGATAGCACAAGCTAAGGAAGACCTGGCAGCAGAGAACACCAGGTTGACCGAAGAGCAGTCCGTGTTGGACGCTCGGGCCCAGCGGATTCAAGCGGAAGCTTTTCGGCTCTCGGTAGGTCAAAACGCTGCTAATGAAGCCATGAGGAGAAAGCAACAGAGTCGTCTCCCCTTTGGTTATGAGCCAAGAAATATTTTTTTGGACGGGGTAGGGGCAGTGATCCGCCGGTGTTAAACCGGACGGTAGAGGCACCCAGGACCGGCGGTCCGGTTCATCAGCGTACAACTGGATCTCTGTATGCAGATCAGAATCGCCCGGCCCCTCGTTACCCTCCGGTACCGGTAGGTCACTATTCCAACCCTCTGGATAACATGATAGCATCGACATCAAGGCTGGTGGCTTTGCCAGTTGAGGGCGAAACTCCGGCAGCAGTGGAAACCTAGAGAGCTTAGGAACTGCTTCAGACAACACTACAGCAGCAGCAGGCTTATTCTTATAGTCGAGACCGGATTCACTCAACCCCTCGTCCGAGTGCTAGCTACAGCAGACACGTTGACTCGCCAGAGGTTTCAAGGGCAGAGCGAAGCCGTAACTTGCCTCGTGGACATAACTCGGCGCGGCATGACGCCAGGGCACATGACGTGCCGGTTCAGGTGGACGATCATCAGTCGGCGCCATACTAACCGGCAACTTCAGTGGAAACAGGCAGGACTTCCCAGGATTGGGGCGTGCCGTGTCTAACGGCGGCTATACGGAACGAGCGGTTGCCTTAGGATTTTAAGGGCCCTCGTAAGGTGCTAAACTACACAGCAGATCACCCCCCTGAGGCTTGGATAGAGAGCTACGAGATGGTGATGGAGATGCTGGATCTTAGCGAAGCTGCATGTGCTAAATACTTCACCATGATGCTAGAAGGCACAACTCATAACTGGTTAAAAGGGTTACCCCTCAATTCCATTGGATCATGGACAGAGTTGAAGGCCAGGTTCATTAAGCACTTCAAGGACACGTGTACACAGCCCATGTCGATCGTGGATCTAGACTCTTGTGTTCAGAACGAGGGTGAATCAACAACTAGTTGGGTGCGCCGGGTTTCGACCATCATGCACTCCTTAGATAAGATCAACGCTGAATCAGCAATAATAACATTGGAGAAGAATTGCCATTTCCCTCCACTTAAGCTGAAGCTAGGGCGGCTTAAGCGCCATTGTAGTGATGTGGGGGAACTCATGGCGGCTCTCGTCAAGTATGCTGAGTCTGATAGTACCAAGGACCCCGAGTCGGAAGCGGAAAGACCGGGAAAGGGAAAAAGGGGTAATGACCCGGGAGGACATCAGTATAACCCGGTCAATCAGCACAGTGGCAATAAACGCAAGGCTGATGCTTTCATAGCTAATACGAGGGCACATAATTTTAATCAGTGTCGCAAGGGGAGTCCACCTCCAAGGTACAATATCGATGAGGTGATGAATCAGCCCTGTCCGAAGCACGGGTCGGAGGAAAAACCGGCCACCCATGCGTGGAAAGATTGTAGCATCATGCGATCTTACAGAGAGTTTATCCAGAACGGTCATGGACCAAACGACGTCTTAGGATCTGGTTTTCAGGGTCCGGGCCATGGTGGCGGCGGCTCTAGCTCCGGCTTTCAGGGCCAAGGCAGTCAAGGCGGCAACAATCAACAGAACAGCCAAGGGAACCAGCAGCAATCCGGTTATCAGAGTAACCCAAAGCAGCTGAGCAATGGGCAATACCACGTAGTCACCACTAGCCTGTGCAAACGAGACCAGAAGCTCCATAAGAGGGCAGTGAATACTGTTGAGCCAGCAGTGCCCCGTTACTTAAGATGGTCTGAGCAACCCATTATGTGGAGCCGCGAGGATCACCCGCCCCGAGTTGATAATCCGGGTCAGCTGGCCCTAGTGGTGGACCCTCAGGTCGGAGGGTACAAGTTCACCAAGGTACTCATGGATGGAGGTAGCAGCATCAACATTCTTTATTATAATATCTTCCGTCGTATGGGGTTAACTGATAAGAAGTTTAAGCCGTCGAACACTGTCTTTCATGGAGTTGTGCCTGGTAAGTCGGCGTATCCAGTTGGTAAGATTGATTTGGAAGTAACTGTAAGTGCATCTAGTGCCCCTTAGTGATTTGGTTGTATTAAAGACTTACAGGTTAAGGGACTAATGTGTTTATGAGTGTATACAGGTCTATAAGTCTACGAGGAGTTTGATATTTACAGAGAAAGTCGACCCCTAAAAATGAAGTTCTTCCACTAAAGACTTTGGAATTCTGAAGAGTTTCTGAAGACTTTGAAAGTGAAGAAATCGGTGTGACCTTGAAGACTTGGTAATCATTTGAGGAACATGAAGCATGACGACTTTTGTTTTCGTAGTTTCATTTTCTCCTTCTTCAGTCATAGGAAACGCCGTACTGTTAAAGGGGGTCGAGGAAATACTAAGGAAAAATTTCCATGTGATGCTCAACTCAAAATCCTACACCTACCAATCCCTTCGAGTGAAGCCATTGGAAATCTTATACACTTCAGTCATATTCTTCAGTGACAGACACGAAGCTCTTCTGGTCTCTGAGGAATTTGTTCTGACTGAGGAGTTAGGAATCCGCCCGTGCGGATTTCCTACACAGTGAGGAACATGATAGCCCTGAGGAAATTGATACTCATATTTCCGACCGTTGCTGTGCTACGCGCCAGCTGTTCCAAAATATCTACCTACCTAACAGTCATATCATTAAAGGGTATTTATGTCTTATCATGTCGGGCTGCTCCCTAGGCTATAAATATCATGTCGGGCTACCTTTGAAGACTGTGCTTCTTCCAGACGGTTAGGCGTCATGGTCTAGAGCATCCAAGAGGAATTGTGGATCGCCGAGTGACCGAGTTTGTGAAGGTTCGGAAGTCACCTGTGAAGACTTACCACGAGTGATTGGGCGAGGTCTGTGTGACCTTAGCTCAAGGGGAATACGATGAGGACTTGGTATCTTGGACTGTGTGTCCAGGACTAGGTGTCCGAGACTGTGTGTCCTTAGGTCTAAATACCTAGCCGCCCTAACCCGATGTACAACTGAGACAACAGTTGGAACTGGTCTAACAAATCATTGTCTTCACCAAGCTTACTGGTTCTATTTCCTCAACTCTTTCATTTCCTCATATCTGTGTTGTGTGCTTGTTCATATCTGTTTGAAGACTTTGACTGAATACTTTCTCAATTTCCGCAGTTCAATTTCTTCATTCTGTTTGTCTTCATTCTTTGTTATCATGTGTTTACGCTTTCTGTACTCTGTGCTTGTCTTCATTTCATCATGATGACCATGCTTGTGTTCTGTTATGTTTACTTCTGAGTACTTATTCCACTGCAAGTAGTTCTTCGCTAAGGAATTTCCTCACGCACAAATTCCTCAATGAAGAATTCATAAAAATCGCCTATTCACCCCCCTCTAGTCGATATAACGCACTTTCAATTGGTATCAGAGCAAGGTACTCCCTTGTTCTGTGTGATTTTGGTTTAACCGCCTAGAGTTCTAGTTATGTCGACCGCATTTATGATCAAGGTCTCCGCTGGTTGTCCTACCTTCGATGGGACGGACTACCCCTACTAGAAGAACAAGATGCTAATGCATCTTGAGGCAATTGATAACGATCTCTGGTATGTTGTGGAAAATGGTGTTCCCTCGGTCTCACCTTCTCTGAATGCTGCTGATGTGAAGAGATTCAAGCAACTCGACTCTCAAGCGAAGAATATCATTTGTGGCCATCTGAGCAAAGGACAATATGGAAGAGTGAGTGCTTTGGAAACCGCTAAGCTTATCTGGGATACGTTGTCCAAAGTCAATGAAGGAGTCTCAACACAGCGTGACTCTCGATTTGATGTTCTTCGCAATCTCTTCAATCGCTTCAAAAGACTTGACAATGAAAATGTTCAGCAAACCTTCGATCGCCTCACTGACATTTCAAATGAGCTTCAAGCACTTGGTGCCACTAACATCACTGACCATGAAGTGGTGATGAAATTGCTGAGATCGCTTGATTCCTCATTTGATACTCTGGCATTGATGATACAAGAGCGTGGTGATTACAAGTCACTTGATCCCACTGATATCCTCGAAAGGCTAAATACTCATGAGTTCC
Organism: Secale cereale; assembly: GCA_902687465.1. Lineage (NCBI taxonomy): Eukaryota > Viridiplantae > Streptophyta > Magnoliopsida > Poales > Poaceae > Secale > Secale cereale. Next base: position 150,971,902 of record LR738709.1, read on the forward strand.
AGCTTGCTGAAAAGAGAGATCTCCATGGTCCAAGGTATGGCAGATCACGTGCCCTGAAGGCCAAGGTCGTCTCTGAATCTGAAGGTGAAGATTCTGGTAGTAGCCTTAATGATCCTGAAGAACTGAGGCAGGAGCTAGCATTGCTCGTGAAGAGATTCCAAAGGTTCTCAAGACGTGGTCGCTTTGGAAAATTCTCAAGGAGAAATGATTCCTCATCCAGTGACTACAATAAGAGGCTATGCCACAAATGCAAGAAGCCTGGTCACTACATTCAAGATTGTCCTCAGTGGGAAAAGGAATCTAAGAAGAAGAAATACAAGGATTACAGTTCTGATGATGCAAAGAAGAAGAAGAAATCGTCAAAATCTTCATCATCAAAATCCTCAAGCCCGGGCATTCATTGGCAACAAAATGGACTCTGACGCTGAATCTGAGGATCATGAGGAAGAGGAGGAACCTGAGGAGTCCGAGTCTGGTGTGGCGAGTCTAGCCCTCGCTACTGCATTCTCAGCAAGTCTATCTTCAACCCTGAAGAAAATGGTTTCACCAACAAGGTTGATGAAGGCAATAATGACTATGCTCCCACCTATTGCTTCATGGCAAAGGGTGCCAAGGTACTCAAATATGCCTCCTCTGAATCTAGTGAGAATGAATCTGATGAAAATCTTAAGCCCAACTATTCTAAACTTGCTAAGATTTCTGTGCAACAACAAAAGGCTCTTGATAAGGTTCAAAACATGCTAGATAAAAGTGATGATATGTTGGGTGAAGAAATGGATCGATCTAAAATCTTGACTGAAAATCTTCAGAGACTTCAGTCCAAGTATGATAACCTTCAAGATCACCATAACACTCTCTTATCTGATCATGAGAAGCTTTCTTATGAATTTCTTCAAAGAAAGCAAGATCTTGAAAAGCTAAGAGTGAGTTATGAAGATCTTCATAAAGAGCGCGATTCATTACTTGCTCAACAAACCAGCGCTTCTCAGGAAGAATTCATTCCTCCATGCTTGAAATGCATTGAATGTGAAACTACTAATTCTTCACCTGAATGTTCAAATGCTTCTAATGCTACAAATTCTTCAACTGTCTCTGCTATCACTAATTCCTCATCTGAGGACATTGCTAGCATCACTGATGATGTAGGGCTGAAGGAATTGTACATGACAGACATGTACAAAAGTCTCAAAGGGCATCAGACTCTTTGTGATGTGCTTAAAAAGCAGATCCTCAACAAGAACCCTAGGAAAGAGGGTATTGCTGTTGAGAGGAAACTTAATGCTGATGGTACATATTGGAAGCCTGAGCAGTACCCCAAAACCTCATGGGTTGCTGCAAAGGGACCTCCAGTTGATCCATCCAATTTATTTGGCTTTATATGTGAATCTCCTCATTCTTCTGATGAGTCATTTGACTCCAACTATAAATTGTTCAAAAATCAGAATGGTGAAGTATTTGCTAGATATGTTGGAACTAACTGCAGGAATGGTCCCCCTATGAAGAAAATCTGGGTCCCTAAGAGGCACCTTGAATGTATTCAAGTGAATTTCCTCATGACACCTCATGTGAGGAATAGGAACCCCAGATCCAATTCTTCATATGGATCAAAATCATCTGATGGATTCAAATCCTCATATGGGCCAAATTCCTCACGTGGATCAAATTCCTCAAAAGGATCAAAATCCTCATATGAATATCATCATGCTAACAACTCTGTTTCACAGGGAAGAGCTAAGGGATATGAATATGAGCATTATTCTTATAACCATTATGTTCATCAGTCCTCGAAGAATTTCTCTGCCTATTCATATGCTTATCCTAACCCCTCTTATGTGAAACGAAATGGGCTGGCTTCTATGCCACCTTTCTCTTATGGAGCTCGCAGAGTGATGAACTCTTTGCCACCCCTTCAGATGTGGGTGGTGAAGAAAAAGAACTAATCTCTTTTGTAGGGTCAGGTCTCCAGACGTGCTCAAACGTCTGAAGAATTTGCTGGAGACCTGAAAATTGCCTGAAAGGATGCATGCTAATCATGAAGAGATGAACTCTCATTTCTCACGTCCTCATACTGCTTTATCTGTTGCATTGCTTGATGAAATTGATCTGATGATTTGATGTCATATTCTTTAGTGATGAAGTATATGAGTTTGTAAGCTGCACTAATTCATCTGCAGAATGATCAACCCAAAGCCTCTGAGTGGGTCCTGAATAGTGGATGTACAAATGACATGACTGGTGACAAGAATCTCTTGATGGATGCTCCCTTATACCATCTCATCTGAAGCATATCTTCGCTCCCAAAGGCAAAAGGCAGGTATTGGGTCTAGGTAAGGTTGCGATCTCAAAGGATCGACACATGGACAAAGTCATGCTTTTCGAGTCCTTAGGATACAACCTCATGTCCGTCTCAATGCTTTGCGATCTTGATATGGCTGTAGTCTTTGGCAAGTATCGTTGTGTTGTTGTCATGGAATCTGAGAATTCCAAAGTCTTCGATGGCTTTAGGAGAGGAGACTTGTATATTGTTGATTTCTCTACAGGACCTCAACCAGCTGTGTGTCTACTTGCAAAAGCTTCAGAAGGCTGGCTATGGCATCGATGACTTGGTCACACAGGCATGAGGAATTTGCACACGCTTGCGAAGAAGAAGCATGTCATTGGCATTGAGAATGTCAAATTCCTCAAGGATCACTTATGCGGAGCCTGCGAAGCTGGAAAGATGACCAAGGCCAAGCATCCAGCGAAGACTATCATGACTACTACTCGACCATTTGAATTGCTTCACATGGATCTCTTCGGTCCTAACCATTATTCTGCAGTTTTAAATGATGCTTCTGAATACGGCTTTGTTATTGTTGATGACTACTCTTGATACACATGGGTACACATTGTTCCTTACAAACATGAAGTGCAGAAAGTCTTCAAACGATTTTCCTCGAGGGATTCAATCAACTTTGGTGTGAAGATCAAGCACATCAGAAGTGACAATGGAACTGAGTTGAAGAACTCTGGTCTCGATGACTATCTTGATGAACTTGGTATTACTCATGAGTTATCTGCTCCTTATACTCCTTAGCAGAATGGCATCGTGGAGCGCAAGAACAGGATCTCGCTGAGATGGCTCACACTATGCTTGATGAATACAAAACGCCTCATTGTTTCTGGATTGATGCAATTGATACTGCGTGTCACATCATCAACAGAGTATATCTTCACAAATTCTTCAAGAAGACTGCCTATGAACTCCTCACTGACAAGAAACCCAATGTGAGTTATTTCAAAGTCTTCGGTGCTAAAAGTTGGATTACAGATCCTCATCACAACTCAAAATTTGCACCGAAAGAACATGAAGGGTTTATGCTTGGTTACGGAAAGGACTCGCACACCTACAAAGTCTTAAACAACGTTCTTCACAAGGTTGTTGAAACTGTAGATGTGCGGTTTGATGAAACTAATGGCTCGCAAAGAGAGCACCTACCTTCTGTGATAGATGAACCAGCACCTGAGGAAACTATCAAGTTCAAGGCTACTGAGGATGTTATTCCTACCGAAGAATCTGCTGAAGAATTCATTCCATAACATGAAGAACGTCGATCTAATGCACTTGAAGAAAATGCTGAAGAAAATGGTGCTGAAGAAAATGCTGATCAAATTCCTCGACGGCAACGAGCTCATCCTCGCGTTGCAAAAGAAGTGCAGATTGAGAAAATCATCAGCGACATCAAAATACCAGGTCCTCTCACACGCTCAAGAGCTTCACATTTATCTAACTTTTGTGGGCACTTTGCTTTTGTCTCTATCACAGAGCCCACTAAGGTAGATGAAGCATTTCTGGAGCCTGAATGGATTCAAGCCATGCAAGAAGAATTACATCAATTTGAGCTCAACAACATCTGGGAACTAGTCAAATGTCCAGATCCTCGCAAGCATAACATCATTGGCACAAAGTGGATCTACCGCAACAAGAAAGATGAAAATGGCCTTGTGGTAAGGAATAAGGCACGGCTTGTAGCTCAAGGCTACACACAGGTTGAAGGAATTGATTTCGACGAAACTTTTGCACCTGTTGCTAGACTTGAGGCTATTCGCATATTACTTGCTTATGCTAACCATCATGATATCACTCTATATCAAATGGATGTGAAAAGTGCATTCCTCAATGGTAAGCTTGAGGAAGAAGTATATGTTGCTCAACCCACAGGTTTTGAAGATCCAAAGAATCCTGACAAAGTCTTCAGACTCAATAAGGCCCTCTATGGCCTCAAGGAGGCCCCTCGGGCGTGGTATGATACTTTGAAGGAATTCCTCATGAAGAAAGGCTTCAAACCTGGTTCACTTGATCCTACTCTTTTCACTAAATCTTATGATGGTGAATTATTTGTGTGCCAAATATATGTTAATGATATTATCTTTGGCTGTACTGACCAATGTTATAGTGATGAATTTGCCTATATGATGAGTGAAGAATATCAAATGTCTATGATGGGAGAACTGAAATTCTTCTTAGGTCTTCAAATTCGTCAACAACGCAATGACATATTCATATCTCGGGAGAAATACCTCAAGGATGTACTGATGAAATTCGGCATGCACGATTGCAAAGGCGTCAAAATCCCTATGTCCACAAATGGCCATCTGTGCACTGATGAAAATGGTATTGACTTCGATCATAAGGTATACCGCTCCATGATTGGTTCTTTATTGTACTTATGTGCATCTAGGCCAGATATAATGCTTATTGTTTGCATGTGTTCCTGATTTCAAGCTACACCGAATCACACCAAAAGGCTGTGAAACATATTCTTCGATATCTAGCTCACACACCAACACTTGGATTATGGTACCCCAAGGGCTCGGCTTTTGATCCCATTGGATATTCAGACTCTGACTATGCTAGTGATCGTGTGGACCGCAAGTCAACATCTGGTACATGTCACTTCCTCGGAAGATCTTTGGTCTGTTGGTCCTCGAAGAAACAGAACTGCGTATCACTATCTACTACTGAAGCTGAGTATATTGCTGTCGTTTCTTGCTGTGCTCAATTGCTATGGATGAAGCAAACTCTCAAGGACAATGGCGTCAACGTGAAGAATGTGCCTCTCTTCTGTGACAATGATAGTGCCATCAAGATTGCTCACAACCCAGTTCAGCACTCGAAGACAAAGCACATTCAGATTCGTCGTCATTTTCTTCGTGATCATGTGTTGAAGGGCGACATTTCTATTGAGCATGTGAAGACTAAAGAACAGCTAGATATCTTCACAAAGCCCTTGGATGAGAAGAGATTTAGCAAGTTGCGGTGTGATCTAAATATATTAGAATCTTCGAATGTTCTTTGAATAGGACACTCATCCTAACACTTATGCAAAATTGATGACTTAGATGTGCAACACATGAAGAAATGTTTTTCTTCAATCAATGAAGAATAACACTCTAAGTGTGAATAAATTAATGAAGAATTTGATTCTTAGAACCCTACGACAATTGTACGTGGTGTTTGAAATCATCATTCTTATACGGTGGGTCGCGCCACCACCAAAGTTGAAAATCTTCAATTTGAGTTGTTCTGAAATTCCATAGTTGTTTATATTATTCAACTTTGCATTGTCTTCACCTTTTTCGTCTCTTTTCTTCATATATATATATATATATATATATATATATATATATATATATATATATATATATATATATATATATATATATATATATATATATATATATATATATGAGTTTATGTCCTCTACAGCATTCACTTATTGCTAATTCTTCATGCTGTTTTTCCTGCTAAGTGAATGTGATCGGACCCTTCCCCCTCTATGCTAAACTCAACCCATTCTATTCACAAATTCTTCATATGCGTTCTATTTGAAACTCGTTCAAAATCTTCACTGTGTCCTTGACAGCTAAAGAATTTGCGAACGCAATGTTAAAACTTATCTTATCCAAATTTTGGTTTTGCCGCTCAAATCGTTCCGCATCCCATGACAACACTTATCTATTCACCCACGATCTCACACAATCTCCACTTCTCAGTACGTGGGTGACACGTATCAAGCGAATGAGAAGGGTCAGGGGCACGTTCGTCCAAATTCTCCGGGCAAACAATTATTCATCTCCGCTATAAATACCCCCTCCCCTTCCTCATTTCACTTTTACTCCGCTCGTTCTCTCTCCCGCTCGAGCTTCTCCAACCCTAGCGCCGCCGCTACTTCATCGCTGCCGGTGAGGAAGAGCTTCACTGCCTCGACCTCGTCGCCGTCGTACTCACGCCGGCCGCGGATTTCTTCACTCCGCCATCGCCGTAGCTATCTTCCTCAGCCAAGTTAGGGCGTGGAAGATCTGCACAGACGGACTTCACTTCTCCAACCCACAGTTCATCGCGTTCTTCATCTAGGGTAATTAAAAGTTACTTTTACTGCCCTCTTTGATTAGAATGTTTTCTAAAAAATTCTCAAAGGTATTTTTCTTCAAATCTTCACACACTAAACACCTCACATGTCATCTGTTCTTGATTCTTTTCTCTAAGCTATGTTTTTCTTCAAGATTCCTCAATTGTTTGGATTTTCAATCTATACAACTCTGGAACCTAAGACAAAGAACGCTTAGTGAAATTCCTCAAAACTCATCTGGTCAAATTCCTCAAACTTGTTTTTTTACAAAACCTTCCGAGAATGCATATGACCTCTCCAAATTCCTCGCAACTATACTCTGTTCACAGGTACTCATGTCTGCTGCTGAATCACTAGGTTCTCATCAACTTAACTCATTTGCAGCATTCCTTGAAGAAAAGTTGCATACTTCTTCAGAGAATTCAATTGTTCAAATTCCTCGTCTGAAGAAAATGGCTGATGGAAAGAAGCCACAAAAGGGAGGAAAGAGGCCTGAGGTTAACACTGCTTTCGAAATCCCTGAAGACATATATGCTGACTATTGCACTCCTGATGAGGCAAAGTACGGAAAAGAGGACAGGAATCAGCGCAAGGTGCACATACAAAGAATAGAGAGGAGATGGGCAAGAGAGTGGAGGGAGTACAGTTATGTGACTCCCAAGTACATGAATAAATTCGCACTCAATCCTCCATGACCAAGACCTCCATTGGCACATGGCCAAGTTGCTGATCCCACTAGCCTCAAGCGCGGTGAGGATTATCCAGATGAATGGGCCAAGCGCTAGGCCAAGTTGGCCAAACAAGCAAAAGAAGCAGAGAGGAAATTCAACGAAGACTCTGCTGTTGCTGCTGCCACTTCCGAGGCCTCTGCTAGCAAGCCAAAGAAGGCCATGGCAAAGAAGTGTGCTCATAAGCCAAGTGCTTCTTCTTCAATGCCCTCAAGGCCAAGCTCCTCAGCAATGCCCTCACGGCCAGATTCCTCAAAGCCCTCACGGCCAACTCCTCAAACTGCTCCTGCTCCTCCAAAGTCCTCAGCTCCTTCGCCAAAGTCTTCAAATGCTCCGACAAAATCATCTGCACCTGTGCATCTTGCCACATGTCAAAGGACTGCGGGCATATCCATTGCCTCAGGATCCTTTGCAAGTTCCTCAGGTGCTCCAAGTTCCTCAGCTGGCCCCTCTCTGCTGAAGAAAAAGACCACTGCTGGACGAGGTTCTCGCCCAAGTCCTCACAAGAAACAAGTTGCTTTCCAAGTGTTGTCTGATGACGAAGATGATGATGAAGAACTAGTTCAAATCATCAGAGACGGGCAAGAAAGGAAGGCTAGAGCCAAAGGAAGCACTGTGCCACTGCTTTTGGATCCAAAGGTGATCCTCGACTGTATTGATCTCTGGCATCAGGATCCCAACACTCCTATGCATGACTTCAACCTGACTCCTGGCCAAAGTCATATGCTGACCGCCTTCATCGGCGAAGAAAAATGGAAATTTGAAAAGGCCGGGCAGACAAAGAAAGCGCAGTACAAGAAGGAGCGTCACCTGAAGAAAAATGTTGTCAACATGACAACTGAAGAACTTGTAAAGCTTCAGGGTGAAATCAAAACCCTCAGTGATGAATTCGACGCATATCGCGCAGACTGGATGGCCGCCAAAGTCAGATTTGTGAATTTGACAAAAGGTTTTTCTTCAAGTGCAGCTCGTCAAACGCACATTGAAATTCCTCAGGCTGAAGCATCTGCTCAGTCTATTGAAGAACTGATACGTCTCCAACGTATCTATAATTTTTGATTGTTCCATGCTATTATTTATGATGTTTTGGATGTTTAATGGGCTTTGTCATACATTTTTATATTATTTTTGGGACTAACCTACTAACCCAAAGGCCGAGTCCAGATTGCTATTTTTAGCCTGTTTCAGGGTTTTACCGAAAAGGGATATCAAACGGAGTCCAAACGGAATGAAATCTTCAGGAGAGATATTTTTGGAGAAAATCACGCACGGGAGACTTGAGAACCATAGAGTAGGGCTTACGTGGTTCCCACGAGGGTGGGGGGCATGCCCCCCAATAGGGCGCGCCCCCTGCCTCGTGGGCCCCACGTTTGGCCCCCGGTGCCCTCCTTCCTCCTATATATGCCTACGTACCCCGAAACCATCAAAAGAGGAGAGAAAACCCTAGTTCCACCGCCGTAACCTTCTGTTCCCGTGAGATCCCATCTTGGGGCCTGTTCTGGAGCTCCGCCGGAGGGGGGATCTACCACGGAGTGCTTCTACATCATCATCATCGCCTCACCATGAGTTGTGAGTAGTTTACCACAGACCTTCGGATCCATAGCTAGTATCTAGATGGCTTCTTCTCTCTCTTTGGATGTCAATACAAAGTTCTCCTCGGTCTTTGAGGAGATCTATTCGATGTAATCTCTTTTTGCGGTGTGTTTGTCAATATTTGATGAATTGTTGGTTTATGATCAAGATTATCTATGAGAAATATTTGGTTCTTCTCTGAACTCTTTATGTATGATTATAATATCCTTGCAAGTCTCTTCGAATTATTGGTTTGGTTTGGCCTACTAGATCTGTAGTTCTTGCAATGGGAGAAGTGCTTGGGTTCAATCTTGCGGTGTCCTTTCCCAGTGACAGTAGGGGCAGCAAGGCACGTATTGTATTGTCGCCATCGAGGATAAAAATATGGGGTTTATATCACTAAGTTTGAGTTTATCCCTCTACATCATGTCATCTTGCTTGAGGCGTTACTCTGTTCTTATGAACTCAATACACTAGATGCATGCTGGATAGCGGTCGATGTGTGGAGTAATAGTAGTAGATGCAGAATCATTTCGTTCTACTTTTCTCGGACGTGATGCCTATATACAATGATCATGCCTAGATAATCTCATAATTATTCGCTTTTTTATCAATTGCCCGACAGTAATTTGTTTACCCGCCGTAGAATATCACTATCATGAGAGAAGCCACTAGAGAACACTACGTCCCGCAGGTCTATTCTCAACATATCAATCTACAATCTACTTTACTTTTCTGCTTTTACTTTCTGTTCTTATAATCAAAAATACCAAAAATATCAAGCTATCATCTCTATCAGACCTCACTTTTGTAAGTGACCGTAAAGGGATTGACAACCCCTTATCGCGTTGGCTGCGAAGTTCTTATTCGTTTGTGCAGGTGTGAGGGACTCGCGCGTGGTCTCCTACTGGATTGATACCTTGGTTCTCAAAAACTGAGGGAAATACTTAAGCTACTGTGCTGCATCACCCTTTCCTCTTCGAGGGAATACAACGCAAGCTTGAGAAGTAGGAAGAAGAACTTCTGGCGCCGTTGCCGGGGAGGCTTAAGCAAAAGTCATATACCAAGTACCTATCACAAACCCTTATCCTTCACATTACATTTTTTTGCCTCTCGTTTTCCTCTCCCCCACTTCACCCTTGCTGTTTTATTTGCCCTTCTTCTATCGTGTGTTTATCGTTCGCTTGCTTCTTATCTGCCTGTGTGTTGCTTGCTTGCTTGTCATCATGTCTAGCACACCTATCATTATCAACACTCCCGAGAGTGAGGTCCTCAACTTTAAACAAAGGGAGGAAGAAAACTTAAAAGATGCCAGGTATAGAATTTGCAATGCTCAAAATAGATCTACTAGGAAGCTTTCCACTTTCGTGCTTCTTCGCAATTTTTATGTTGGCATAACTCTGTGGAATAGATTTATCCTAGATACCATTACCGGAGGGAATTTCTTGGGTAGCCATACTTTGATTCTTATAATGCTATGACTGAATTATTTGGCTCACCACCTCTTATGGTTAATGGGACCGTTTTAACTTTGGAGCATGTTATGCAAAGGTTAGAAATCATTGAAAACAAAGTTGCTACGGTAGAACTGGTAGAGAACTTGGATAGAAAAATCCATAATGAAATTACCCAATATGGATCCAAGGTAGGAGTTGTTCTGAAAAATCTTAAGGAAAAGGAACCCATAGTTAAAGAAAAGCTAGATCAGGATTTTACTAGAATCAATAAGGTTGAGGATATTATTAAGAATGTGGGTTCTGCTCTTTCTGCTATAAAAACTACTCCAAGTACTTTTACCACTAAATTATCTAAGTTCATGTATGTTCCTAAAGACAAGGGTGAAACATCTAGTAAAGGAATCACGGATCTCAAATCCATAAGGGTTAACCCTAATTTTGTTACTTTTGCAAGAGACCATTTTGACACCTTAGAATTTCTTGATTTCTTGCCCAAGAGTTTGATTATCAATAGGGACAAAGAAGTTCCTAAGAATCGCAAGTGCTTAATTAAAGAATTGTCGTCCAAGGATGGCAATACCTAGATCTATCCATCTATCGTGCCTAGCTAGGGGCGTAAAACGATATCGCTTGTTGGGAGGCAACCCAATTATATATTTTTTGTTTTTTCTTCTGTTTAGGAATAAATATTGCATCTAGCTTCTGTTTAGATGTGGTTTTTTGTTTTGTTTAGTGTTTGTGCCAAGTAGAACCTTTGGGAAGACTTGTGTGAAGTTTATGTGATCTTGCTATGAAAAACAGAATCATTAGCGCTCCCTAGAATGGTCATCAGATTTTACTGGAGCGTGATATTTAGTTGATTATTTTTGCAGATGATTAATAGACAAATTCCTCACGTTTACCAATTTAGTTTGAATTTTTTGGAGTTAAATAAGTATGCGAAACCTGCAGATTACTAAAGACTGTTCTGTTTTTGACAGATTCTGTTTTTCGTGTGTTGTTTGCTTATTTCAATGCATCTATGAGTAATATTGGGAAGTATGAACCATAGAGAAGTTGGAATACAGTAGGTTTAACACCAACATAAACAAAGAATGAATTCATTGCAGTACCTTTGAGTAGTGGTTTGCTTTCTTATACTAACGGAGCTCACGAGATTTTTGTCTAAGTTTTGTGTTGTGAAGTTTTCAAGTTTTGAGTATTGCTTTGATGGACTATGGAATAAAGAGTAGCAAGGGCCTAAGCTTGGGGATGCCCAAGGCACCCCAAGTAAAATTCAAGGAAAACCAAAAGCCTAAGCTTGGGAATGCCCCGGGAAGGCATCCCCTCTGTCGTCTTCATCCATCGGTAACTATACTCGGAGCTATATTTTTATTCACCACATGATATGTGTTTTGCTTGGAGCGTCTTGTATAATTTTAGTCTTTTCTTGTTAGTTTGCCACAATTATTCTTGCTGGACACACCTATTTGAGAGAGTTAAATATGGCCTAGGAATTGTTAGAACACTCTATGTGCTTCACTTATATCTTTTGAGTTGAATAGTTTTTGCTCTAGTGCTTCACTTATATCTTTTAGAGCACGGTGGTAATAATATTTTGAAGAAATTGTTGAACTCTCATGCTTCACTTTTATCCATTTGAGAGTATATTAAAACAACATGGTAATGTGCTTAGTCTATAAAACTAGTCTTCACATGATAGACATCCAATATCAATGTAGTAAAAACTTTTACACTAAAGTGCATTGAATATGATGAGAAGTTGGATGCTTGATAATTGTTTTGAGATATGAGGATAGTGATATTAGATTCATGCTAGTGGAGTTATCATGAAATTGAGAAAATTCTTGTGTTAAAGTTAGTGATTCCCGTAGCATGCACATATGGTGATCCGATATGTGATGAAGTTAGAGCATGAGGTATTTGTAAAGTGTCATCCTTTGTGTGGAGGTCGGGGGCGCGCGATGGTTAACTCCTACCAACCTCCCCCCTAGGAGCATGCATTGATGGCTTTGTTTTGATGACTCGTAAATTTTTGCAATAAGTATATGAGTTCTTTATGACTAATGTTGAGTCCATGGATTATACGCACTCTCACCCTTCCACCATTGCTAGCCTCTCTTGTACCGCGCAACTTTCGCCGGTACCATACAGCCACTATATATCCGTCCTCAAAACAGCCACCATATATATTCCTCAAAACATCCACCATACCTACCTATCATGGCATTTCCATAGCCATTCCGAGATATATTGCCATGCAACTTTCCACCGTTCTATTCATGTGACACGCATCATATTGTCATATTGCCATGCATGATCATGTAGTCGACATCGTATTTGTGGCAAAGCCACCATACATAATTTTCCATACATGTTACTCTTGATTCATTTCACATCTCGGTACACCGCCAGAGGCATTCATATAGAGTCATACTTGTTCTAGTATCGAGTTGTAATATTGAGTTGTAAATCAATAAAAGTGTGATGATCATCATTATTAGAGCATTGTCCCATGTGAGGAAAGGCCAATAAAAAAGAGATGGCCCAAAAATAATAATAGGGAGGGGCTAAATAAAAAAAAAGAGAAAGCCCCTCCAAAAAAATGAGAGAAAAAAGAGAAGGGACAATTGCTACTATCTTTTTCCACACTTGTGCTTCAAAGTAGCACCATGTTCTTCATGATAGAGAGTCTCATGTTTAGTCACTTTCATATACTAGTGGGGATTTTAATTATAGAACTTGGCTTGTATATTCCAACGATGGGCTTCCTAAAATGCCCTAGGTCTTCATGAGCAAGCAAGTTGGATGCACACCCACTTGTTTCTTTTGTTGAGCTTTCATACATTTTTAGCTCTAGTGCATCCGTTGCATGGCAATCCCTACTCACTCACATTGATATCTATTGATGGGCATCTCCATAGCCCGTTGATATGCCTAGTCAATGTGAGACTATCTCCCTCCTTTTTGTCTTCTCCACTACCACCTCTCTATTCCACCCATAGTGCTATGTCCATGGCTCACGCTCATGTATTGAGTCAAAGTTGAAAGGTTTGAAAGAATAGAGTATGAAAACAAGTGCTTGGCTGAAATCGGGGTTGTGCATGATATGAATATTTTGTGTGATGAAGAGGGAGCATAGCGAGACTATATGATTTTGTAGGGATAACCTTCTTTAGCCATAGTATTTTGAGAAGACATGATTGCTTTGTTAGTATGCTTGAAGTATTACTATGTCTTATGTCAATATAGACTTTTGTCTTGAATCTTTCAGATCTGAACATTCATGCCACAATTAAGAGAATTACATTGAAAAACTATGTTGGTTAGCATTCCACATCGAAAATTCTGTTTTTATCATTTACCTACTCGAGGACGAGCATGAATTAAGCTTGGGGATGCTTGATACGTCTCCAACGTATCTATAATTTTTTATTGTTCCATGCTATTATTTATGATGTTTTGGATGTTTAATGGGCTTTGTCATACACTTTTATATTATTTTTGGGACTAACCTACTAACCCAAAGGCCCAATCCAGATTGCTGTTTTTTGCCTGTTTCAAGGTTTTACCGAAAAGGGATATCAAACGGAGTCCAAACGGAATGAAACCTTCGGGGGAGATATTTTTGGAGAAAATCACGCACAAGAGACTTGAGAACCACGGAGTAAGGCTTACATGGTGCCCACGAGGGTGGGGGGTGTGCCCCCCTATAGGGTGCGCCCCTGCCTCGTGGGCCCCACGTTTGGCCCCCGGTGCCCTCCTTCCTCCTATATATGCCTACGTACCCCGAAACCATCAGAAGAGGAGAGAAAACCCTAGTTCCACCGCCGTAACCTTCTATTCCCGTGAGATCCCATCTTGGGGCCTGTTCCGGAGCTCCGTCGGAGGGGGGATCTACCACAGAGTGCTTCTACATCATCATCATCACCTCACCATGAGTTGTGAGTAGTTTACCATAGACCTTCGGGTCCATATCTAGTATCTAGATGGCTTCTTCTCTCTCTTTGGATCTCAATACAAAGTTCCCCTCGGTCTTCGAGGAGATCTATTCGATGTAATCTCTTTTTGCGGTGTGTTTGTCGAGATCCGATGAATTATGGGTTTATGATCAAGATTATCTATGAGAAATTTTTGGTTCTTCTCTGAACTCTTTATGTATGATTATAATATCCTTGCAAGTCTCTTTGAATTATTGGTTTGGTTTGGCCTACTAGATCTATAGTTCTTGCAATGGGAGAAGTGCTTGGCTTTGGGTTCAATCTTGCGGTGTCCTTTCCCAGTGACAGTAGGGGCAACAAGGCACGTATTGTATTGTTGCCATCGAGGATAAAAATATGGGGTTTATATCACTAATTTTGTGTTTACCCCTCTACATCATGTCATCTTGCTTAAGGCGTTACTCTGTTCTTATGAACTCAATACACTAGATGCATGCTGGATAGCGGTCGATGTGTGGAGTAATAGTAGTAGATGCAGAATCGTTTCGGTCTACTTGTCTCGGACATGATGCCTATATACAATGATCATGCCTAGATAGTCTCATAATTATTCGCTTTTCTATCAATTGCTCGACAGTAATTTGTTTACCCGCCGTAGAATATCGCTATAATGAGAGAAGCCACTAGAGAACACTATGGCCCTCGAGTCTTCTCAACATATCAATCTACAATCTACTTTACTTTTCCACTTTTACTTTCTGTTCTTATAATCAAAAATACCAAAAATATCAAGCTATCATCTCTATCAAATCTCATTTTCGTAAGTGACCGTAAAGGTATTGAGAATCCCTTATCGCGTTGGCTGCGAAGTTCTTATTTGTTTGTGCAGGTGCGACGGACTCGCGCGTGGTCCCCTACTGGATTGATACCTTGGTTCTCAAAAACTGAGGGAAATGCTTACGCTACTATGCTGCATCACCCTTTCCTCTTTGAGGGAATACAACGCAAGCTCGAGAAGTAGCAAGAACATGCCAGCACCATTGAAGAACATCAGGCCGCTGAAGAAAATGAGAATACCAGGGCTAATGACTACATTCCAGCCGCTGAAGAAATTGCCAGGGCAACCACTGGTGTTGCGCCCGAAGAAAATGTCAGGACAGCTGAAGCTCCAAAGGCTGTGCCTGAAGAAAAGGAAGAAGTCAGGGCAACTGCAACAGTTTTGCCTGAAGAAATTCAACCAGCTTCCTCTGCTCCTCCTGCGCCTACTCCAACTCCGATTCTTCCATCTGCATCAGATGTGAAGAAGACCAAGGCTGCAGAGTGTGCAGCTGTGAAGAAAAGGAAGGCATCAACTTCATCAGACTCTTCATCTCCGAAGAAGATGAAGCCTTTGACAAGCTCAGTTGACAACCCAATTGATGACATTCCTATTTCATCCATGCCATCAAAGGACCTTGTTCCATTTGATGAATAATATGTGATTACAAGTGAATCAGGAGAAGACATTCCCTCTGCTGCTTTCTCAGAGCAGACAGATGAAGAAATTGAAGTGGATGCAATCCCTTCAACCCCAATCATCTCCTCGCCTATGCCTCAGTTCACTTCTGAAGAGGCCGGCGTTGAATAATTGGATGAACAAGACTCAGACGTGGACATTGGGAGTGCTACTCCATTGATGAATGATGAATTTTGGGATAGTCAGCAGCCAAACTCCCCTCTGTTCATGCCGCTGCAACAAATTCCTCAGTCCCCGGCAGAAACTGTTCCATTGGGCTCTGAAGAAACTCATCCCACATTCTGTCCATGAAGACATTCCAGCCACTAGTGCTGAAGAAACTGCTGCTGCTGATGAATCCATGAAGACTGCCACGGAAGAGGAACCAGAAATTCCTCAGCCTGAAGAAACTGAGATTGCGAATCCGTAGGTTGTGATGCAATTGACTGACACTCCTCAACCCAAGCCAAAGGATCCTCTCTCACGGAAGCAAACTTTCAAGAAGGCTGATTTCTTCAATGAACACGTGTTCTTCACTGAGTACAACCCTTATGACTCCACTCGCATTAGGAAGAGGCATTTCTGGACTGCCATTCAGGCACATTTCTATTCCTCAGTGCTATTCAACAAAGACAAAGTCTTCGATCATGAGCACATTCCTCACGTGGATATGGAATCTCTGCCATGCTTCGTGCCAGTCCTCAGTGTTCTTCACGACGCTGGACTGTTGGGTTTTTACATTGATATCTGTGATTGGAATGAAGAACTTATTCTTCAATTCTATGCAACGCTGCACATCACTGGAAACTCTGAAGATGTGAATTCATGGGTGCTGGACTGGATGACCGAAAATACTCACTACAAGGCACCAACTTTTGAATTACTTCAAGTCTTGCTTCTCAGTCCTCCCACTGAAGCAGCTCGTTGCATGTACGAAGAAACTGAACTTACAGATCACTACATGCAAGTGCTGATGAAGCCTTTGAAGCCGGGTCAAGCCCCAAGGACCAAATTCCTCGTGAAGGAATTACTATTTCTGCCTCGGACTGTCTATCGCATTCTGACGATGACATTGAGTCCTATCAAGGGCCATGACTCAAATGATGAAGAAGTCGTTGGCATCATGAATAATCTGTTGTTCAACATCATCCATGGCATTCCCGTCAACTTCCATGATTTCTTCATGAGGACTATGGCAAATGTTGCATTGTCCCCTTGCAATCTGAAGCCTTCTGCTCCGTGGATTATGAGATTCATCAGGACAAGGTCTCCAGTAAACTACGAAGCTGATACACTGAATCATTGCAACTACTTGCCCCCGATTGAAGTCCTCAAACAGACATATTCCTCAGCTGATGACAAGGGCAAGGCTTCTGCTCTTATTGATGAAGGCATTCGTCCATTGGATGGTCAATTTCGCAAAGCTGCACCTTACTTCACCAATGATGACTCTGCCACCCATGACTCTGCCGCCAATGCTCTCAAGAACAATCCTCAAGGCACAGCTCCCAGGGTGATGATTGATCGTGAGCTTCTCCTCAGTCTTCACCAGAAGGTTGATCACAACCACAAATGGGTCAAGTGTCGGTTTGGTTCAATTCTTCACAACATGACTTCTACACACAGTGCAGTGAAGAAAAACCATTACTACCTCCATGAAACCCTCAACCGCACCTGGGCTGTTCTGTCTCACCTTTATGGCGAAGAAGATCTGAAGAAAATGGGTCTCAAGGATGACTTTGACTGGTCTGCTCCTCCACCGAAGAAATACAAGAAGGTCAAGGTTCCTCCCTTGGTGGCCAGCTCCTATTCTTCATCGCGCAAAACCGACGAGTATGAAGACTTGGACGACACTGCGGCAGGCCCTACATCAACCATCGACCCCAACAACGCTGGCGCTCCTTCATCATCTTGAGATTCTTCAGGGGCGTTAGTCCTCAGTTTCGATCCTTTTGGTCATTCGATGACAAGGGGGGGGGGGGAATTTGAGTTAGTCTTCAAGTGGGTCTATATATATGGGCGTTTTTTTGCTAAGTTACAACTCTCGTTCTTCTGACTTTGCTGGATCGAGTTGTAAACTTAAACTCTATGGTGACCTGATACTTTTGTTGTGGTGTTTCTGCATGCTTATTCCTCATTAATGTTTATGCACGCATGCTGAATTACATCAGTCACCATATTTCATCATGCATTTAAAATTCTTCATATTATATGTCAAATGCGTGTATGAATTACAAGATATAGGGGGAGATCTCCATGATTCTACTCTTCAAGTGTGCATTGCTTCAAAAGCAAATTCCTCACGATGCACATATTTAGGGGAGTTCTTCTATATCTTACAATCAAATTCCTCAATATCAGTATTTACACTTCATATGTCTATCCCCGTTGAAAACTTAACCTATATTGTCATCAATCACCAAAAAGGGGGAGATTGTAAGTGCATCTAGTGCCCCTTAGTGATTTTGGTGTATTGAAGACTTATAGGTTAAGGGACTAATGTGTTTATGAGTGTATACAGGTCTATAAGTCTGTGAGGAGTTTGATATTTACAGATAAAGTCGACCCCTAAAAATGAAGTTCTTCAACTAAAGACTTTGGAATTCTAAAGACTTTCTGAAGACTTTGAAAGTGAAGAAATCGGTGTGACCTTGAAGACTTGGTAATCATTTGAGGAACGTGAAGCGTGAAGACTTTTGTTTTCGTAGTTTCATTTTCTCTTTCGTGAGTCATAGGAAACACCGTACTGTTAAAGGGGGCCGAGGAAATACTAAGGAAAAATTTCCATGTGATGCTCAACTCAAAATCCTACACCTACCAATCCCTTCGAGTGAAGCCATTGGAAATCTCATATAGTTCAGTCATATTCTTCAGTGACAGAGACGAAGCTCTTCTGGTCTCTGAGGAATTTGTTCTTACCGAGGAGTTAGGAATCTGCCAGTGCGGATTGCCTACACAGGGAGGAACATGATTGCCCTGAGGAAATTGATACTCATATTTCCGACTATTGCTGTGCTATGCGCCAGCTTTCCAAAATATCTTCCTACCTAACGGTCATATCATTAAAGGGCATTTATGTCTTATCATGTCGGGCTGCTCCCTAGGCTATAAATAGCCGCCCCCTACAACCACTAGCTGGTTGGCTGCTCCGAGAGAAACTAACACTTGTCATAAGAGCAACCCATCCTCCGAGGACTTTGAGCAAAAATCATCAAGTGAGGAAAAACCCAAAACCAAACCCAAACACCTACAAATCCAAAAGTGATTGAGCATCACTGAAGAGATTGATCCTGAGTGGATCCGACACTTGTTATCTTTGAAGAATGTGCTTCTTCCAGACGGTTAGGCGTCATGGTCTAGAGCATCCAAAAGGAATTGTGGATCGCCGAGTGACCGAGTTTGTGAAGGTTCGAAAGTCACCTGTGAAGACATACCACGAGTGATTGGGCGAGGTCTATGTGACCTTAGCTCAAGGGGAATACGGTGAGGACTTGGTGTCTTGTACTATGTGTCCAGGACTAGGTGTCCGGGACTGTGTGTCCTCAGGTTGAAATACCTAGCCGCCCTAACCCGATGTACAACCGAGACAGCAGTTGGAACTGATCTAACAAATCATTGTCTTCACCAAGCTTACTGGTTCTATTTCCTCAACTCTTTCATTTCCTCATATCTATGTTGTGTGCTTGTTCATATCTGTTTGAAGACTTTGACTGAAGACTTTCTCAATTTCCTCAGTTCAATTTCTCCAGTCTGTTTGTCTTCATTCCGTGTTATCCTGTGTTTACGCTTTCTGTACTCTGTGCTTGTCTTCATTTCATCATGATGACCATGCTTGTGTTCTATTATGTTTACTTCCGAGTACTTATTCTGCTGCAAGTAGTTCTTCGCTAAGGAATTTCCTCACCCGCAAATTCCTCAGTGAAGAATTCATAAAAATCGCCTATTCACCCCCCCTCTAGTCGATATAACGCACTTTCAGTAACCTTTGGAGATGAACATGATGCCAGGACAAAAACTTTGACATTTGAAGTTGTGAGGATCCACAGCCCGTACCATGCTTTATTTGGCAGGCCAGCTTATGCTAAGTTCATGGCAAGGCCATGTTATGTTTATTTGCAGCTCAAGGTGCCGGGTCACAAGGGGAATATCACAGTGCATGGGAGTCGCACCATAGCTTTGGAATGTGAAGAAGGCGATGCGGCTTATGCAGAGTTGGTTTGTGCCACAGAGGAGCTCAAGTTTTACAAAGATAATGTTGACCGGGCAGATATGACATCTTTAAAGAAGCCAACTACAGAGCATGACCCGTTGCTGAAGTTTAAGTCGGCAGATGACACCAAGATGGTTGACTTTATTCCTGGCGACTCATAGAAACAGTTCAGTATCAGTGCCAATCTGGATCCGAAATAGGAAAACGCGCTCATCGAGTTCATCCGTGAGAACCGGGACATCTTTGCATGGAAGCCTTCAGACATGCCGGGTGTATCGAGAGAACTCCCTGAGCACACTCTTAATATTGCTCCGAAGTATAAGCCGGTCAGACAGTTTCTTCGCCGTTTTAATGAAGAGAGAGGAAGGCCATTAGTGAAGAGGTGGCCTAGCTCTTGGCGGCCGGGTTCATCGTAGAAGTTTTTCATCCTGAGTGGTTGGCTAACCCGGTTTTGGTGCTTAAAAAGAATGGCACGTGGCGCATGTGTGTGGATTACACAGACTTAAACAAGGCTTGTCCAGCTGACCCGTTCGCCCTCCCTCGTATTGATCAGATCATTGATGCTACGGTGGGTTGTGAGCGCTTGAGTTTTTTGGATGCATATTCTGGATATCACCAGATCAAAATGGCGGTTAAGGACCAGGGGAGGACGTCTTTCATCACTCCGTTTGGAGCCTTTTGCTATGTATCTATGCCTTTCGGGCTTAAGAGTGCCCATGCGACTTACTAGAGGTGCGTACAAAACTGCCTGCACGGTCAGATTGCATGGAATGTTCAAGCTTATGTGGATGATATCATGGTCAAATCCAGAAAGGTAACTCTGATTGATGACTTGAAAGAAATGTTTGACAATCTCCGGGTGTATAAGATGATGCTTAACCCGGCCAAGTGTGTTGTTGGTGTTCCAGCAGGCAAGCTTTTGGGTTTTCTGGTCACTGAGCGAGGCATCGAGGCTAACCCGGAAAAGATCAAGGCCATCACCTCCTTGGCACGGCCAAAATGTATCAATGATGTCCAGCGCGTGGCAGGACGAATAGCAGCGTTGAGCCGGTTCATAAGCCGCTTAGGGGAGAAGGCTATCCCTCTATACCAGATGATAAAGAAGACATATGGTTTTGTCTGGAGTGAAGCTGCTGATGAAGCATTCGAGGCACTCAAGAAGCAATTGGCTGAGCCGCCGGTTCTTTGGGCCCCCATTGACACAGAGCCTTTTTTTGACTATATTGACAAAGAGCCTTTGTTGTTATATGTTGCTGCAAATAGCAGGGCTGTCTGTGTGGCCATTGTGGTGGAAAGAAAGGAGGCTGGTAAAGAGCACCTGGTTCAAAGGTTGGTTTACTACATCAGTGAGGTTCTCATCGAGTCTAAACAGAGATATCCACATTGGCAGAAGCTGGTTTACGGAGTCTTTATGGCAAGCCGAAAACTCAAGAAGTATTTCCTGGGTCATCCCATTATAGTGGTGAGCTCTGCTCCCTTAGGGGACATCATCCAGAATAGGGAAGCTATAGGACGAGTGGACAAGTGGGCCATTGAGCTTGGGCCTCACGATTTAAAATATATGCCTCGAACAACCATTAAATCGCAAGCACTGGTGGATTTTATCAACGACTAGACATAACTACAAACACCTGAGGAAAAGCCGGATAATACATATTGGACGATTCACTTTGACGGGTACACACAATTGGAGGGCTCGGGGGCTGGAGTTGTTTTAACTTCCCCACGAGGTGATAAGCTTTCTTATGTCCTCCGGTTAATGTTTCCATGTACTAATAATGCAGCTGAGTATGAGGCCCTGTGCTACTTCTTGAGCTTGCGTTGTATTCCCTCGAAGAGGAAAGGGGGATGCAACACAGTAGCGTAAGTATTTCCCTCAGTTTTTGAGAACCAAGGTATCAATCCGGTAGGAGACCATGCGTGAGTCCCTCGCACCTGCACAAACAAATAAGAACTTCACAGCCAATGCGATAAGCGGTTGTCAATCCCTTTACGGTCACTAACAAAAGTGAGATCTGATAGAGATGATAGTTTATATTTTTGGTATTTTTAGTTTATAAGAACAACAAATAAAAGCGATAAAAGTAAAGTAGATGTAGATTTATATGTTGAGAATGGACCCGGGGGCCATAGTATTCTCTAGTGACTTCTCTCATGATAGCGATATTCTACGGTGGGTAAACAAATTACTGTCGAGCAATTGATAGAAAAACAAATAATTATGAGACTATCTAGGCATGATCATTGTATATAGGCATCACGTCCGAGACAAGTAGACCGACTCCTGCCTGCATCTACTACTATTACTCCACATATCGACCGCTATCTAGCATGCATCTAGTTTATTGAGTTCATAAGAACAGAGTAACGCCTTATGCAAGATGACATGATGTAGAGGGATAAACTCAAGCAATATGATATAAACTCCATCTTTTTATCCTCGATGGCAACAATACAATACGTGCCTTGCTGCCCCTACTGTCACTGGGAAAGGACACCGCAAGATTGAACACAAAGCCAAGCACTTCTCCCATTGCAAGAACTAAAGATCTAGTAGGCCAAACCAAACCAATAATTCGAAGAGACTTGCAAGGATATTATGAGCACAGATAAAAAGTTCAGAGAAGAACCAAATATCTTTCATAGATAACCTAGATCATAAACTCACAATTCATCGGATCTCGACAAACACACCGCAAAAAGAGATTACATCGAATAGATCTCCTCGAAGAACGAGGAGAACTTTGTATTGAGATCCAGAGAGAGAGAAGAAGCCATCTAGATACTAGCTATGGACCCGAAGGTCTGTGGTAAACTACTCACAACTCATGGTGAGGGCGATGATGATGATGATGAAGAACTCCGTGATGGATCCCCCTCTGGTGGAGCTCCGGAACAGGCTCCAAGATGGGATCTTCACTGGAACAGAAGGTACGGCGGTGGAATTAGGGTTTTCTCTCTGTTCACGGATTTTCTAGGGTACGTAGACTTATATAGGAAGAAGGAGGGCACCGGGGGACGCTCGAGGGGGCCACGAGGTAGGGGGCGCACCTTGGGAAGGGGGGCGCGCCCCCACCCTCGTGGGCCAGCCCTCGATCCCCTGACGTGGTTCTCAAGCTCCGGGTGTGTGATTTTCTCCAAAAATATCTCTCGTGAAGGTTTCATTCCGTTTGGACCCCGTTTGATATTCTTTTTCTGCAAAACCCTGAAACAGGCAGAAAAATAGCAATCTGGACTGGGCCTTTGGGTTAGTAGGTTAGTCCCAAAAATGATATAAAAGTGAATGATAAAGCCCATTAAATATCCAAGACTTCATAAATAATAGCATGGAACAATAAAATATTATAGATACGTTGGAGACGTATCACCTTGCTCCATGGTCTTCGGATGGCTAAAGAGATGAATTTAAGCCTGGTAAGATGTTTTGGCGACTCAGATTTGGTAGCTCAGCAGGTTTCTGGCACCTGGGACTCTAGAGATCCGCTGATGGCAGCTTATCACCATGAGGTTGATGCTATTGCGAGTCACTTCAAGGGTTACCAAGTTGAGCATATTGATCGAAGGAAGAACGAGGCAGCTGACACCTTGAGCCGGTTAGGATCTTAGCGTAAGCCGGTACCCCCCAATACCTTTTGTAACATCCCAAATTTTCAATTTGGAATGTTATACATAGACCATAATTGCATTTCTTGTTTTTGCATTTTGGTTGTGGCGTTCCTTGAAATTCTAAGCAACTCAAGGACCTACGGAGAGAGTTGGGAATTTTACCGTTTTCGTATTTGAGTTCGCTCGAATACCGGTACGAGGACAATGTGATTCTAATTATTTTTCTCTCCTAAAAATATTTCTAAATACAAAATATGAGCGGAGATAATATGACTTCTCGAAAATAACAGAAATATTGGAGGAAAAAATGTTTAAATCACTTTTGGTATTTTTCTGGATTTATTTGCATAGGAAAAATGCACATTTTTCAAAATTGCATTTAGGTCCAGGAAAAATGTTCACTTTGTCCTAAATATTATTAGAGGACGGTGAAAATTTATTTCGGGATTTTTGGAGTCCTTTTAGTATTTCTTTCGTTAGTTTTTCTGCGCCAGGACTCTATTTAAAAAAAATGAACCGACTTGGAGTCGTAGAAGCCCGGGACTCTGGGCTTTATAAGCCGCCACCCGGGGCCCAACCAGCCCAGCCCCGCCGCGCCGTCCCTGCCCTAGCCGCCGCGCCGCGCCTCGCACTTCGCGCTGCCGTTGCCTCGCAATTCGCGCCGCCGCCGTCGCCAGTTGCCGCCGCCGCCCCGCCGCCAGCTGCCGCGCCGCTGCCCGCGTAAGCCACCGCCACCGCCGCCCGCGCTAGCCGCCGCCGCTGCCGACCACCGTCGCCTCGCCGGAGCACTGCCGCCTCGCCACCGCCGGACCGCCGGAGATCTCGCCGGAGTTCGTTGCTCAAGGTAGTTATTGGTTTTGTATAAGAACCGATCGGTTTTTCGTAAAACCGTAGATCTGTTTTTTTAATTAGATCGGTTCGGTTTTCCGTCGGTTTAGTTATTTAGCGGACGTTCGTCCGTATGTTCGTTTTAACGAACGGTTTTTGTTCGTTAGCCGCAGACAGCGAACGTTCGTTCGTTAGCCTGTTCGTCCGTTTTCTTTTTCGGGGTATTTATCCGCGATTATTCCGATCACGATTTCTGCCCTGATCTTGTTTTTCGTTTTTCTTTTCGCTCGAGAGTCGGAATCAGGTGATTCAAAATCCAAATCTTCGACTCGATGTCCTCTTTGCGTTTAATCAACTTGAACAAGATTTTGGCTACTGTAAAATTTGACTTTAGGCCAATTAGTAATCGGATCTTGTTTCTTTTGCAGTTTGAGTTTCGTTGCCTCTTTCGAGTTGTTTCTTTTTGCAAACCAGAGTTCTTAAGTTGAACTTTCTGGTTAGATCTCTTATTTGAGTTTTACCCGTGCATTAGTTAAGTACTTATTGTATGCTTGTTTGTTTGCGATAGAGTACCCGGAGTGCGCCACTTGCTACTTTGAATCTCTAGGTTTTGCGGATCATCAGCAAGGCAAGTAACACTTTGATCATACTTTCCAATTACCCAGTTTTCATTGCATTAGTCAAACCCTCACACATTGCATGAGTAGGATCAATTAACTTGTGGGACTGGGAAGTAGATTGAGGTAGTACCTATTACCTGCATTACATTCAAACCTTTGAGAGTTACTTCTACGTTTGCTGTTAGGACATGCTATGCTCGTAGACGTGGTTTGGGTTTGAGTGAAATCCATGACAGATGTGAGTTTATTAATTAATGGTTCAACTTAAGGTGGCAACATTAATACACATCTGGATGGATTGAGGCATTTGGTTATTCCAGTGATTGCCTGTTTTTCTTTTGGACAGCCACCCAGGCTCAAAGGGATCATGAGATTTTTCATACTAAAAACTTCCGTGTGCAGCCACATGCCAATATGGTCTCTGGCATAGTTGAGTAAGTTGTGGGAAACCTTTCCATGATGGGCTAGCAGATGTAGTGGGTTTTGTAGGTGTACCGGCCAATCTATCTGGTTAAGGGGACCTCTTCAGAAAGACTGTGTCTCGGTCATCCATTTCTCAAACACCATGCAGTGCGAGAAACCAAACGGAGGCGATCGAGTGTTGTGGGGAAAAGTGCACAAACCTCTGCAGAGTGTACAAACTAATCATGATTAGCCGTGTCCCCGGTTACAGACGTCTTGAGTATCTAGTACTTGGATTATCATGTGAATCTCATCATGTTACTCTAACTAATTTTTTTGGGTTTAATTTTTTTTTAATTGGGGTTGAGAGGATGTCTATCTTCTCAACGATGTTTCAACTACCATGATAGTTAATTAAAATCTATTCCTTTGAAGTAGGGAAAAATTGGCTTTACGCAAAAACTTAACCATAGAGCTTTCCACCAGCCAAATATGCATGTAGTATAGCCTTACTTTCATTGCATTCTCTTGTGTTACATTGCCAGCATATTCCATGTGTTGACCCGTTTTCGGGCTGCAACGTTTCTTGTTGCAGACTTTTCAGACGATGAGTAAGGTGCCTTTTAGGTCGTGGTTCTATACTCACTGATGCCATTGGAGTTGATGGACTCACTTATCTTCCAAGCCTTCAACTGTTATCGTATTAGATGGCCTTCAGCCATATTTATTGTAATTAGTTCATCGTTGGACTATCGATGTAATAAGTGTGTGATTGCTACTCTGTTATAAAGCCTTCAAGTACTGTGCGTGTCAGCATTACTGATCCATGGATGACACTGATGCACAGAGATCAGACTGTTTGAGGTCTGGTCGCTACAAGATGGTATCAGAGCACACGCTGACTGTAGGACACGACCACTAAGCTAAAGCCCTAAAGCACTATTCACTCTTCTCTTTTCTGACTCCTCATCTTTTTTACTCTTTAGGATGGTGGATGCAAAGAACAAGTTCATGCAACCGGATGATGATACACCATTTGGACGACACCTGAAGGAAGTCACAAGATATCTAAACATTGGACTACCAAGTTTCACCGGGACCTACAATGCCACTCTACCTGAGGAGGAGCGTTGGTTGATTCAAGCCCAAGTTCCAGGAAGGACGGTCGCACCCGTAACCTTACTCATAGCATTTTCTTTTAATGCGCCTACATGGAGCCTAGGCAGGAGCATGGCAGCCCACATCGCTATGGGAAGGATTGGAGAAGTCTACAAGCAGGAGCTGAAGGACACCATCTACCAAATTTGTGGACGCCGAGATGAGAATTGGGATATGATCAGCACCCGGAAGGATAGGTCCATTGCAGCATTCATCCAGGAGTTGAACCACCACATTCGTCGCCAGGAGCACCAGATGTGTGCATGGATGATGGATTTGAAGAAAGCCCTAAATAGGATTTTGGAGCTAGAGGAAGAACTCAAGTCCACCCGTGACGGATATGAGGAGGAGATGCTAATACTTGTGGAGAAGAATGATGATTTGACACGGAAGTTAGGGATACTCATGGGAGAAGAAGACGAGGAAGAAGAACCCAAGGAGATTCCACCGGAAGACTATATCATCATAGACGACACAGATTCGGAAGCTGATGATAGCAAGGACGAAGACTATGAAGAGGAAGCTGGAGCAGATATCATGGAATCCTCTGCCGATCAATATTTTAGATGACCACCCCGAGACTAGTAGTTTACCCCATACATTAGTTTTAGACCACTTTTGTAACGATAGTTAGATTTGTAAGATCTTGTTTGAAATTGGTTGGTGTGATATGATTGGGTGTTTGCCTCATGTGCATATGGGTAGTGATTTTCCCTTAGACCTCTTTTCTATTATAATCTCTTCCCTCTACACCCATCAGATGCCTCCAAGACGTGAATTCGAGTTTCCCCCTGAGCTCACCCAGTTGATCCAGCAGCAGAACACCCTGATGCAACTTCTTGTCCAGAACACTCAGAACAACCAGAACAACAACAACAACAACCCTCCACCACCACCACCCGTGGACAACCTGACACGTTTCTTAAGGTTGCAACCACCCGTGTTTGCTAGCAGCATCGAACCAATAGTGGCTGATGACTGGCTACGCAAGATTGGAAGGGATTTGACCACCGCCAATTCCTCGGATGCTGAGAAGGTGCGATTTGCCGCACACCAATTGTCTGGACCAGCCGCAGCATGGTGGGAGAATTACACAGCCACTTACCCCGTAGCCAATGTGACTTGGGATCAGTTTCAGCAAGCTTTTCGTACCGCCCATGTCTCAACTAGAGCTATGAGTATGAAGAAGCAGGAGTTTCGCAATTTGCGCCAAGGCAACCGTACTGTGGCCCAGTACATGGATGAGTTTAGTTCCCTATCTCGTTATGCCCCAGATGATGTGGCCACAGATGCCGCTAAACAGGAGAGATTCATGGAAGGGCTGAATGATGAGATGAGCGTACAGTTGATGGTGGCAACTTTCAATAATTACCAGGAGCTAGTTGATCGTACCCTAATGATTGAAAGGAAGCATCAACAGATTGAAAGTCGCAAAATGAAGTATGGACAAGGAAAGTATAACTCTGGAGCTCAGCAGAAGCTCCGTTTTACCCCTAAAACGGCAAGATAGTTTTAACATACCCATGGAGGAGGTAGCTCGCACAATCACAATGGCACCAAAAATGGAAATGGAAATGGAAATGGAGCAAATGGTAACCAGAGCCGCCCTACCCTGTCCACACCCACCAAGAGGGATTTCAGCCATGTCACTTGTTACAAGTGCGGGAAGAATGGACATTATGCCAATGAATGCCCAGAAGTTAAGAATGGGAACGGCAATGGAAGCGCCGCGAAGAAGCCCAACCTGTTCAACAAAGGACAAGTGAACCACATGACTGTGGAGGAGGTAGAAGAGCAACCAGATGCTGTTGTCGGTAAGTTTTTGGTTAAGACATTTACCGCAATAGTTCTTTTCGATACTAGTGCATCGCATTCATATATTTCAAGGGGATTCGTAAATAGACATAGGATGTCCACCCGAGTTCTTAAGACCCCCATGTTAGTAAGTTCACCTGGAGCAGATTATATGGCACACCAAGGATGTTTTGAGATGCCATTGATCATAGGACGCCATACTTTCCCCTCTGACCTAATAGTTCTGGAGCCACAAGGATTGGATGTGATATTAGGTATGGATTGGCTATCGAAATATGGAGGTAATATTGGCTGTGCCAGTAAGTCAATTTTGCTCACCACCCTGGAGGGAAAAAGGATTAAGTATGTATCTAGGCATTCGCCAATAAGGACTCAAGTACATTCTCTCACGGGAGTTGTTCAGGAGGAAGTGCCAGTAGTGAAGGATTATCCGGATGTGTTTCCAGAGGAGTTACCTGGCATGCCACTGGATAGAGATATAGAGTTTTTTTATTGAACTTTTGCCAGGCATCGGGCCAATTTCTAAGAGACCATATAGGATGCCCGCAAAGGATTTGGAGGAGATAAAGAAACAGATTAAGGAGTTACTAGATAAAGATTTCATACGCCCAAGTTCTTCGCCTTGGGGTTCGCCAGTACTTCTAGTGGAGAAGAAGGATGGATCGTTAAGAATGGTTGTTGATTACCGATGGCTGAATGAAGTAACGATCAAGAACAAGTACCCATTGCCGATGATCAATGATCTGTTCGATAGATTGCAAGGAGCTAAGATATTTTCCAAGATCGATCTGCGATCAGGGTACCATCAATTGAAGATCCGAGAGCAGGATATACCTAAGACGGCCTTTACCACTAGGTATGTGCTGTACGAGTATACCGTTATGTCGTTTGGTCTGACGAACGCTTCGGCATACTCTATGAACCTGATGAACAAAGTGTTTATGGAGTATTTGGATAAGTTCGTCGTAGTGTTCATAGATGATATATTGATCTTCTCGAAGGATGAAGAGGAGCATGCAGAGCATTTGCGTTTGGTATTGGAGAAGCTCAGAGAACATCAGTTATATGCCAAGTTTAGCAAATGCGAATTTTGGTTGAAGGAAGTCGGATTTCTCGGACACGTTATATCTGGAGAAGGAATAGCAGTAGATCCCGCTAAGGTGGATACTGTGACCCATTGGGAAGCCCCAACAACAGTTGGAGAGATCCGGAGTTTTCTTGGACTTGCAGGATACTACCGGAGATTTATTGAGAATTTCTCGAGGATTGCAAAGCCAATGACGGAGTTGTTAAAGAAGGACACCAAGTTCAGTTGGACAGAAGAATGTGAGGCCAGTTTCCAGGAATTAAAGAAAAGGTTGGTCTCATCCCCTGTGTTGATTCTGCCAGATCAACATAAGGATTATGAGGTGTACTGCGACACTTCACGTCGAGGACTTGGAGCAGTCCTTATGCAGGAAGGAAGAGTTGTTTCGTATGCTTCACGACAGCTAAAGCCTCATGAACTGAACTATGCCACCCACGATTTGGAGTTAGCAGCCGTAGTGCATGCATTGAAGACGTGGAGACATTTTCTTATTGGAAACCATTATGAAGTATATATTCACTTAGAAGGAGCTGAATCTTAGGCAAAGGAGATGGCTGGAACTCATTAAGGATTATGACATGAGATTGCATTATCATCCCGGAAAGGCTAACGTAGTAGCCGATGCGCTAAGCCGTAAGAGCCATGTCAATACCCTAATGATGGAGGAATTTCCAAAGGAGTTAGCCGAGGACTTACGAGAACTACGTATGGAGATAGTTCCGAGAGGCTATGTAGAAACACTAGAAATTCAGTCTACCCTGATGGATAAAATCAGAGAAGCTCAGAAAACTGACAAGGAGGTTGTCTCTATAAAGGAGAAGATGAGCGAAGGAAGAGCTAAAGGTTTTTGTGAGGATGAACACGACACCTTATGGTTTGAGGACCGTGTTTATGTGCCTAATGACCCGGAGATCAGGAAGTTGATTCTACAAAAGGCCCATGATTCACCATACTCGATTCACCCAGGAAATATATTTGGATTTGAAGGACATTTTCTGGTGGAGCGGTATGAAGAAAGATATCGCGGAGTATGTAGCAGTTTGTGATGTATGTCAGAGAGTAAAGGCAGAACATCAGAAGGCAGCAGGATTGTTACAACCTATGCCAATACCCGAATGGAAGTGGGAGAAGCTTGGCATGGATTTTATCACTGGATTGCCCAGGACCAAAGCAGGATATGATTCAATCTGGGTAGTAGTGGACCGATTGACGAAGGTAGCCCACTTTATCCCTGTGAAAACCACATATACCAGTGCAAAGTTGGCAAAGATATACATGACCAAAATTGTATGTATGCATGGAGTTCCAAGGAGCATCGTATCAGATAGAGGAACACAGTTTACCTCAAAGTTCTGGAATCAGCTACATGAAACTTTGGGTACCGGACTAGAGTTTAGCACAACTTTTCATCCGCAGATAGATGGACAGACGGAGAGAGTCAATCATATTTTGGAAGATATGCTGAGAGCCTGTGCATTAGATTATGGATCTAGTTGGTATGACAATTTGCCCTACGCGGAGTTCTCATACAACAACAGTTACCAAGCCAGTTTGAAGATGGCACCGTTCGAGGCATCGTATGGAAGGAGATGCCGAACACCGTTAATGTGGGATGAAGTTAGAGACCGACAGTTGTTTGGACCAGACTTAATCAAAGAGTCTGAGGAGAAGGTGAAGTTGATCCGAGATAGACTGAAGGTAGCTCAGTCCAGGCAGAAGAGTTATGCAGACTCGAAGCGCAAGGAGATAGCCTATGAGATCGGAGATAGATCATACCTAAGAGTATCGCCTCTGCGAGGAGTTCAACGTTTCGGAGTTAAAGGGAAGTTGGCCCCGAGATTTGTGGGACCTTACCGTGTTTTGGAACGCATGGGAGAGGTTGCCTATAAGTTGGAATTGCCCAGAGGATTGTCAGGAGTGCACGGCGTGTTTCACGTTTCGCAGCTTAAGAAGTGCCATGCGGAGATGGCCGATATACCGCTTAGAGACACAGTACCCCTGGAAGCAATTCAGTTGGACAGTGATCTGACTTACGAGGAGAAGCCCGTTAAGATTCTCGAATTTTTTAGCAGAGTCACCCGCAGTAAGGTTATCAAGTTTTGCAAAGTTAAGTGGAGTCACCACACCGAGGAAGAAGCCACCTGGGAACAAGAAGATGATCTACGCAAGGACCACCCAAACCTGTTCTCTAGCCAAGTCGAATCTCGAGGGCGAGATTCATTCTAAGGGCGGTAGGTTTGTAACATCCCAAATTTTCAATTTGGAATGTTATACATAGACCATAATTGCATTTCATGTTTTTGCATTTTGGTTGTGGCGTTCCTCGAAATTCTAAGCAACTCAAGGACCTACGGAGAGAGTTGGGAGTTTTACCATTTTCGTATTTGAGTTCGCTCGAATACCGGTACGAGGACAGTGTGATTCTAATTATTTTTCCCTCCTAAAAATATTTCTAAATAAAAAATATGAGCGGACATAAGATGACTTCTCCAAAATAACAGAAATATTGCAGGAAAAATGTTAAAATCACTTTTGGTATTTTCTGGATTTATTTGCGATTTTATTTGCATAGGAAAAATGCATGTTTTTCAAAATTGCATTTAGGTCCGGGAAAAATGTTCACTTTGTCCTAAATATTATTAGAGGACGGTGAAAATTTATTTCGCGATTTTTGGAGTCCGTTTAGTATTTCTTTCGTTAGTTTTTCTGCGCCAGGACTCTATTTAAAAAAAAAAGTGAACCGACTTGGAGTCGTAGAAGCCCGGGACTCTGGGCTTTATAAGCCGCCACCCGGGGCCCAACCAGCCTAGCCCAGCCCCGCCGCGCCGTCCCTACCCTAGCCGCCGCGCCGCGCCTCGCACTTCGCGCCGCCGCCGCCTCCCACTTCGAGCCGCCGCCGCCGCCCCGTCGCCAGCTGCCGCGCCGCCTCCCGCGTTAGCCGCCGCCGCCGCCCGCGCTAGCCGCCGCCGCCGCCGACCGTCGTCGCCTCGCCGGAGCACCGCCGCCTCGCCACCGCCGGACCGCCGGAGATCTCGCCGGAATTCGTTGCTCGAGGTAGTTATCGGTTTTTTTTATAAGAACCGATCGGTTTTTCGTAAAACCGTAGATCTGTTTTTTTTATTAGATCGGTTCGGTTTTCTGTCGGTTTAGTTATTTAGCGGACGTTCGTCCGTATGTTCGTTTTAACGAACGGTTTTCGTCCGTTAGCCGTAGACAACGAACGTTCGTTCGTTAGCCTGTTCGTCCGTTTTCTTTTTCGGGGTATTTATCCGCGATTATTCCGATCGCGATTTCTGCCCTGATCTTGTTTTTCGTTTTTCTTTTCGCTCGAGAGTCGGAATCAGGTGATTCAAAATCCCAGATCTTTGTCTCGATGTCCTCTTTACGTTTAATCAACTTGAACAAGATTTTGTCTACTGTAATATTTGACTTTAGGCCAATTAGTAACCGGAGCTCGTTTCTTTTGCAGTTTGAGTTTCGTTTCCTCTTTCGAGTTGTTTCTTTTTGCAAACCGGAGTTCTTAAGTTGAACTTTCTGGTTAGATATCTTATTTGAGTTTTACCCGTGCATTAGTTAAGTACTTATTGTATGCTTGTTTGTTTGCGATAGAGTACCCGGAGTGTGCCGCTTGCTACTTTGAATCTCTAGGTTTTGCGGATCATCAGCAAGGCAAGTAACACTTTGATCATACTTTCCAATTACCCAGTTTTCATTGCATTAGTCAAACCCTCACACATTGCATGAGTAGGATCAATTAACTTGTGGGACTGGGAAGTAGATTGAGGTAGTACCTATTACCTGCATTACATTCAAACCTTTGGGAGTTACTTCTACGTTTGCTGTTAGGACATGCTATGCTCGTAGACGTGGTTTGGGTTTGAGTGAAATCCATGACATATGTGATTTTATTAATTAATGGTTCAACTTAAGGTGGCAACATTAATACACATCTGGGTGGATTGAGGCATCTGGTTATTCCAGTGATTGCCTGTTTTTCTTTTGGACCGCCACCCAGGCTCAAAGGGATCATGAGATTTTTCATACTAGAAACTTCCGTGTGCAGCCACATGCCAATATGGGCTCTGGCATAGTTGAGTAAGTTGTGGGAAACCTTTCCATGATGGGCTAGCAGATGTAGTGGGTTTTGTAGGTGTACCGGCCTATCTATCTGGTTAAGGGGACCTCTTCGGAAAGACTGTGTCTCGGTCATCCGTTTCTCAAACACCATGCAGTGCGAGAAACCAAACGGAGGCGATCGAGTCTTGTGGGGAAAAGTGCACAAACCTCTGCAGAGTGTACAAACTGATCATGATTATCGTGTCCCCGGTTACAGACGTCTTTAGTATCTAGTACTTGGATTATCATGTGAATCTCATCATGTTACTCTAACTAATTTTGTTGGGTTTAAATAATTATTTTTAATTGGGGTTGAGAGGATGTCTATCTTCTCAACGATGTTTCAACTACCATGATAGTTAATTAAAATCTATTCCTTTGAAGTAGGGAAAAATTGGCTTTACGCAAATACTTAACCATAGAGCTTTCCACCAGCCAAATATGCATGTAGTATAGCCTTACTTTCATTGCATTCTCTTGTGTTACATTGCCAGCATATTCCATGTGCTGACCCATTTTTGGGCTGCAACGTTTCATGTTGTAGACTTTTTAGACGACGAGTAAGGTGCCTTTTAGGTCGTGGTTCTATACTCAGTGATGCCGTTGGAGTTGATGGACTCACTTATCTTCCAAGCCTTCCGCTGTTATCGTATTAGATGGCCTTCAGCCATATTTATTGTAATAAGTTCATCGTTGGACTATCGATGTAATAAGTGTGTGATTGCTACTCTGTTATAAATCCTTCAAGTACTGTGCGTGTCAGCATTACTGATCCAGGGATGACACTGATGCATAGAGATCAGATTGTTTGAGGTCTGGTCGCTACACCTTTTTGGACATTTTGCTTAACCCGTCTCTCAAGTTGCCTACAAAGGAGGACCTTGCTATCCCTGACCCAGAGGCACAGTTGGTGGCGGCTCTTCGTGTCATACCAGATTGGACAGTTCCATATTTGGCTTATATGACCCGGGGTGAGTTACCTGAGGATGAAATCCTAGCCAGGCAGATAACCGCGCTCTAAGTCGATGATGATTGTCAACGGAGAATTTCACCACCGCAGTGTTACAGGCGCGTTTCAATGTTGTGTCTCGCCTGAGGAAGGCTGTGAGATCCTGCGAGAGATCCATGAGGGAGATTGTGGTCATCATGCCGGTTCTAAATCTCTGGTAGCCAAAGCTTTTCGTCATGGGTTCTATTGGTTAACGGCTCATGCTGATGCTGAAGACTTGGTCAGTAGATGTGACGGTTGTTAGAAATTTTCATGGCGTGCTCATGTTCCGGCTCAAGAATTGAGGATGATTCCCATAACCTGGCCGTTTGCAACTTGGGGGCTTGATATGGTAGGACCTTTTAAAAGGTCCAAATATAAGAAAGCCCACCTATTAGTGGCGGTGAACAAATTCACCACGTGGATTGAGGCAGAGCCAGTCAGCAAATGTGATGGAGAAACAACGGTGCAATTCATCAAGAAGGTGATTTTCCAGTTTGGTTTCCCCCATAGTATCATAACAGACGATGGCACTAATTTGTCTAAGGGTGCTATGAAGGAGTTTTGTCAGCGTGAGCATATCCGGCTTGATGTATCTTCTGTAGCTCAACCCCAGTCTAATGGTCAAGCAGAGGAGGCCAACCAAGAGATTTTACGAGGGATCAAGCCCCGGCTCATGGTTCCTCTGAAGAGAACGCCGGGTTGTTGGGTGGAGGATTTACCTTCCATGTTATGGAGCATTAATACAACACCCAACAGGTCTACATGATACATGCCCTTCTTCATGGTCTATGGAGCAGAGGCGGTTCTTCCTAGCGATGTCCATCATGACTCGCCCCGAGTGGCGGCTTACGTGGAAGCTGATAATGAGATGGCACGTCAGGATGCGTTGGATCGATTGGATGAAGAGCGTGATCTCGCGGCGGCTCGTTCGGCGATTTATCAACAAGATTTACGATGATATCACAACCGGCAGGTCAAGACCAGAACTTTTCAAGAAGGCGACGTAGTTCTCCGGCTCATCCAAGATCAGACTGACATGCATAAACTTTCGCCGCCTTGGGAAGGACCTTTTGTCGTCAGCAAGAATCTGCACAACGGGTCATACTACTTGATCGGTATTCAAGAGCACAAGGACTCACGCACATCGGAAGAGGAGACTAATCGGCCGTGGAATA
This sequence comes from Secale cereale, assembly GCA_902687465.1. Taxonomy (NCBI): domain Eukaryota; kingdom Viridiplantae; phylum Streptophyta; class Magnoliopsida; order Poales; family Poaceae; genus Secale; species Secale cereale. Next base: position 151,007,495 of record LR738709.1, read on the forward strand.
TTGCTCACCTCCGGCCTTACTATACTTAAGCCTCCGGCTCTCATGATGTAATTCGATGATGTAAATATCAGTACAATATAATAAAGCTACATCCCCGCCAATTCGGGGCCTCAGACATTTTTTCAAAGTTGAGTCTTTATTATCATCATACATATTTTCTCAAGAAGCTTAGTACCCAAATCAAAGGAATCATGAAGAGTTGGATGCTTAGCACAACTCCAACATATGCTCTTGATGAGAATAATCAGCAAGTATGTCACTTGGGGGCTTCATGTTCAAACATAGGCGTATTCGACCAAAGAGAACACATCATTAGTACCCATTTGACTGGGTTATGTTCAAACATAGGCGTATTCGACCAAAGAGGACATAACCTGTGGGTCATCCTACCTGTGCCCAGCTGCTTCAACTCCATCAGGTCATCCTGATTGACCCGACGAACTCTTGGCAATCAGTCTTAATGGCGTATTTGACCAAGACCTGAGCTTGCTAAGGTTCAAATGCCAGCTGTCACTGCGAGAGGACGGTGCTACAGATAGTCAGGATAAATCGAGGCTCAAAATGCTGCCTTCCTTGAAACTTGGATAACTCGGCCTATGATGCAAGATGCAACTCTGACCCCGCGTACTCTAGGCAAGTCTATCTTTAAAAACAAATACCTGCACTTTTCTAGGTTCAAATGTCGATTGGGTACTGTGAGAGACGGCTCATAGCACGCACGTACCTTCCATGGGCCACCAAGGCTAGTTTCACTGAACAAGAACCTTTGGCTTGGTGGCCTGGAAAAACCTTGAGTGTTTTTTTCTTGTTTTTTATGATTCTCTTTGCTTTCTTGTAAGTTTTTCGTTTTGATTTGCGTTCTTTGCAACATCGGCCTAGTTGCCTCCCTTCATGGCTCATATTTGAAGCCTCTCCGGGTCTCTTTAACCCAATCTGATGAATGGCTCTAAGCCGCCGGAGAATAACAATCTTATTCCTGGAATTATACCTTTATAAGGTTATGACTATATGGAGACTGATTAAGCCGGCAGTCCAAATCATATCTTTAGGTATGACTATGATTATAACACTTAAACCAGCCCTAGTTCTGGAAATCTGTCCCCAGTGGCACTGGTTAGGCATAATGACCCGCCCGGCGGTAAACCGCCAGGGCATTTGTTTTCTGTTTAGATGCAGGATACATTTTATATTAATCTGCACACACCAATACCATCATAAGAATAAAGTAAGGAGTTCAACATTCGGTCATCCAAAAAGTCATCAAAAGACAAGTGTGCACGATGGCGCGACAGTTGGTACAAGAAGCTGGCAGGAAAGGTGTTTCGCTATCCTATTACAAGCTGTTGTGAGCCAGACGAAGGTTCAAATGTTTTTACCATAGGTACATGAGCCGCCTGGCGGTTCATTCTCCTTGGACTTGCTGCTTTGACGATTCTGGGTCATCCTTTGATGGTTCTTCCTCCTCCTCTATTTGAAAATTCTGCGCCAACCAATCCCAACCAGCCAGAGCTTCAAATTTATCTATCCCATCAATAAGATCAGAGGGATCAATTTCATGGGCAAAGATATGCTTACTAATTGGAGGAATCAGATTCATCACCTTATAAGGCGGAGTGGACATCTTCTGGTTCTTCGTATCATAAGCCGACTAATATTTAGACAACTCCGTTTCATTCGCAATTAAACTGGCCAGCGGGCGGATGTCCTTGACACATGCATCAAAGTCTTTGTGGTCAAAAGGTGAGCCGTCTTCTTTCAAACTTGGATACCCCGTAGCCAAGTCGGATGGATCCAGCTCTGGAAGCCACGCCTTAGCCCGGCTCAAGGCCGTTACAGCACCGACTCTTGCAGATGACCGCTTGATTTCGTCTATTCTGGCAGGCAAAACGGAGAGTCTTCGTAAGATATCCACAAACAATGTTGGTGCTTGGCTGGACGGAGAGACAATAGCCAGGGCACGTTGCGCCCCATTATATAGTTGTTCCACAAGGGTGTAGACGGCTTTTATCTTTACAAGTGGATCTCTGCCAAGAATACTGCTTCTCTTACCTACATGACCATTAAGTTGATCATTAACGGGTCAATTTCTCCCAAGATTTTATTTTAAAAGTCGTAACATGGTGGCTTACCAAAGATGGCTGTAGTCATTTCTGAGACCCGATGTTTTAAGCCGGTGAGCTCAGTCGTCACCGCTTCAAGAGATGCTTCGGCTTGTTCAGCTCGTTGTTCTAAGGCAACCTTTTCTTTAGCCCATGCAGATTCCTCGGACTTAAGTTTAGCCTTCAAATTGTTTGCTTTAGACATGCTAAATTGAAACTTTGATCAGCTTTCCGCGTTTCCGATTCTTGGCTCTTAAGCAGCTCCTTGGCATCCTTTAACTGTGTTTGCAATTCGGCAATGGTTTCCTGAACAGGCAAAGTGAGCATGAGACGGATTGATTACCGGTTTAACAAAGATTGAAGTCTCAAGCACTTTGCAAGCAAGAGTACTTGACCCTTGTGGGCTAATGGAGGCTGAAGTTGTTCTTTTCTGAGCCGGATTAATGTTATTAAAGTCTCAAGCACTTTGCAAGCAAGAGTACTTGACCCTTGGGGCCTAATGGAGGCTGAAGTTGTTCTTTTCTAAGCCGGATTCATGTTACTAAAGTCTCAAGCACTTTCCAAGCAAGAGTACTTGACCCTTGGGGGCTAATGGATGCAGAATTTTTTCTGAAATTAATAGTTCATGAACATAAAAGTCCCAAGCACTTTGCAAGCAACGGCACTTGGCACTTGGGGGCTAATGTACATCGCTTCTATATTATCAGTTAATTATATTAGCCCGGTGGCAACATGGTTATTACCACCGGCTTATGGATGGTGTGCACGCAAGTTCTATACAATGATAATAAGGCCCGGCTCTTTCAATCTGATTAAGCCGGCCCTTGGGGGCTGCACAGGCAATGTTCTTCAAGGATGGATTTTTCGTTAAAGTGGTATGCCGATTTAAAAGGTGACAATTGTTCTAAAAGTCTACGGTATATTCAGTTTTATCATATCCACTAGACTTGGGAGCCGGAAGGATAGCTAGAAATTGGTCAAGAATGTTACCTCAAATTTCTGGTGCATCTGCTTCACCATATCAATTTCAATATCGCGATTGTTGTGGACCTGATTAAGAAAACCGGAAAAGACTTCGCCAGTACTCAGCTGTGCATACTGAGACGTGTCAAACCTCACTCATCGCTTTTCACCAAGTTCTTGCTTGGCGGTGTGTTTGGCTAACACAGTTGGGTTGCCTGACTCTCTGAAACTACTACCAATAAATGTAACGTCTTCAGGCTGGTCTTCTGCCGGCTTAGATGGGGCAGGCAGTTCAGCAGGGGCAGAATCAACCGTGACAGGAGTAGTGGCGGCAACAAGTATCTCAGGAGGAGCGTCATGGGTGGTTTCCTCAGTTGGCCTAGGAACATCTGTTGCCAATGCCTGCAGCGCCTCTTCAATGACCTTGGGGTCAGCCGCCGACTTATTTGCCCTGGCCCTCTTGATAGGTTTGGCTTGACCTCTGCATGAATTAAAACAAATCGCTGCAAGGTTATAAAGATTTAAGGATAAATTAAAAACGGAAGAAGTCATTTACCCAGGGGCGGTCTTGAAAGCCGGAAGTTAACTCTGAGATGAATCACCGGAGGATGAATGAGAGGTTTCCTGTTAATTTGAATCGGACAAGTTCAGTGGTTGCAGTATAAGACCCGTTAGCGGGTAATGCGAGTTTATGAATGGAAATACCTCATTCCGACGTTTTCGTCGAGGAGGGGTATTGGGTAAGCCGGAGGATAATTCCTCTTCTGTGTAGTTTTGAGTCCGACGCCGACTCTCGTGTTGCTGTTGCTTCAAAAGAAAGTGAGGATCTAAATGAGCTGAAGGGTGTGAAAATCTTACTTTCCGGATAACCCGTCGAACTTTTTGTCTTGGCAAGGATTCTGAGCCGGAGGAAATAGTAATTACCTCTTCATCTGTGGCCTGACTGACCTCCCTGTCATCCTGACAATAATCAGTGTCAATAAGATAATTGAAGTAAGAACCAAGAGAGTCAAGGACTACCTCCGACTCAGTGTCATAGTTTAGTTCAAACAATTTCGAAGCACTTGCTTTCTTCTTGGTCTTCATAACAGCTTTTTTGGCGGCTTTCTTGGCGGCTCTGGCTCTCTTAGCAGCTTCAGGATCATAAGATTTCTTCCAGAAGACCGACTTAGCCTGTGAGAGGTGGCAAATTCAAGTTTGACAAGGGAACTATAATTATACAATGGCAACAGTTAAGGTTAAGACTTACTTCTGGTGCCGGGTTAGATTTCAGAAAGGCAACATGCCCACTTTGTTCCAGTCAGACAAGGATTCATTTAAAACGGTTTTTGTCATATCTGCGATGACATTCTCCTCCAGATCCTCAGAGCTATGACGCAAAGGGTCATTCTTTTCTCCAGTATACTCACACATTAAACCGGACCTGCGGCTTAAAGGGATAATTCGCCAAGCGAGCCAGCACCGGGCTAAGTCAATTCCAGTTAAACCGTTTCCTAGAAGGGCCTTCACCTTTGAAAGAGTGGGGGCAATTGACTTGCGTTCTGCAGTAGTGAGCTTTTCAGCAAGAGGGTGATTGTTGTCTAAACATTGAACATGGATACCTGGCAATGGATGCGCGTCAGTCGGAGAAGTGTCTTAACAATAAAACCAAGTTTTATTCCAATCTTCCGGACGACTCGGCAGACATGCATAAGGAAAAATAGAGTCTCTCCTTCTTTGGATGGACACAACCCCAAGCTCCAAGCTAGGTCCATTGGTAAATTCTATCTGGCGGTTTAAGTAAAAGAACTCCCTAAAAAGCAAGATGCTGGCCTCTTGAAGATATACTTCACAAAAAACCAGAAAATTGTAGATATTTGACACGGAATTGGATCCGATGTCTTGGGGATAGAGTTGGAAAAAGTGCAGAACATCCCTGAAGAATTTAGAGCCAGACGGTGAGAAACCCCGGTTCATGTGGTCAATGAAAACAATCACTTTATCATCTGTGGGTGCAAGTCTCTCTTCGCCCGGGTTAGGAGCACGATAAGGCATAACTGGAGCATTTGGTAGATATCCGACTTGGACAAAGTCGGCCAGTGTGGCTTCAGTAACAATTCAAGGGACCCTGTTGCACGTGGTGATTGTCTTTGGTGGCATTGTGAACAAGAAGACCTAAAGAAAGAAAGATTATTGCCGGTTTAGAATCAGTTCGTTAAAACCAGAAAAAAAAATATTACTACAAGTTCAGCATGCCGGCTTAAATGGGGCCTAATGGCATAATAATAAATCATAAGTCGGAAAATTAAGCCGCCGTGACAGATGCGAGTGTTCAGAAAAGAAAATTTCACTAAGTCTAGGAAAAACTGTTTTTGCAGGTTGCAGCTGTAATTTTGGATCTACAGCTGTTCGAAAATCAAGACTAAAATGACGAACATGCAAACCTAAAGTTTAAGGTCATACAGTTTCTCAGGATGAATCTACTCTACCAGAGATGAGATATCATGACATTTGATAAGGAGATAAGAACAACATCAACGCATAAAGAAATACCAAGATCAGAAGAGAAGCTATAATGGCGGACGGAAGAAGAACGGAGGCGAACTGCGCAGAAACCCTAACAGATCTAAGATGAAAAATAAAATACCTGGTCGGATGAGCGGCGACGATGCATAGAAGAAGCCCGACGGCGTCAGGCGGATGTTGCAGAAGCTGATGAAGGTGAAGCAGAGGACAGCAGTGCCAGTGAAGCTCAAAGACAGAAAGTCGCGAGGAAGAAGACGAGATGGAAGAATCAAGGGGATAATGGAAAGGGCTCTTGGGCCTATTTATAAGCAATATGGATGAGGGTCACGCGCGAAAATCGAGGAGGCAAGTAAACAGGAAAGTGACGATACAGACGCCTTGATTGTCGCGATCCTATTAATGCGGAAAGATTTGTTAGAATCTGGACAGTTCAAAGGCCAGCAGTAGGTGACGTCATGGCGGGTTACCATTATTTCAAAAACTGATGTCATGGCGGATCACTATCATTTCAAAAACAGATGTCATGGCGGGTTACAGTTTCTCGCAAGAAGATGAAGAAAGATTGACATGAACAAGTTCAAATCAACCTGGGGCCTAATATTGGGGATATAAGTATTTCATATGACCCGCCCAGGAGGGGCCGGGTTACCCAACGGCGGTTCATGGGCCCAGCCCAGAAGCATGTTAAAGATGGCGGTTTAGTTAAGGGCCCAAAGCCTGCGGCGGCTTAAAGCCTATAAGTATCAACCGCCATATATGTGACTTGTGTTGTAAGGCATGTAATAAGAGTCACCGGGCCGGACACGATTGTATGAGCCAGCCGGGACTCCGTAGGCTGCAGGGCATCAACCCGTTTATATAAGGGGATGACCCGGCATCGGCTTAGGGCAAGAAACAACAGATCGAGGGCTAGGAAAGCACATCCGCACCCTAGCAATCGACACCCCAACAATTCCACCTCAAACTGGATTAGGTTTTACCCTCACCGCAAGGGGCCGAACCATTATAAACTCCCTGTGTCCTTTGTCTTGTTCTTAACCCCTTTAAGCTAACCACGTTGCTATGGCTCCGCAATCAAGTCCTTACCTTAGGACATCTGCCGTGACACTTCCACGACAATACTCATCTTGGATGCCTATCATATTAGGACTAGTTTTATAACCAAAGCACATTACCATGCTGTTCTAAAAGACTCTAAAATAGATATAAGTGAAGCATGAGAGATCAATAATTTCTACAAAATAAAACCACCACCGTGCTCTAAAAGATATAAGTGAAGCACCAGAGCAAAACTATCTTAGCTCAAAAGATATAAGTGAAGCACATAGAGTATTCTAATAAATTCTAAATCATATTTATCTCTCTCAAAAGGTGTGTCCAGAAAGGATGATTGTGGAAAACTAAAAGCAAAGACTCAAATCATAGATGACGCTCCAATCAAAACACATATCATGTGTTGAATAAAAATATAGTCTCAAGTAAAGTTACGGATAGACGAAGACGAAAGAGGGGATGCCTTCCCGGGGCATCCCCAAGCTTAGGCTTTTGGTTATCCTTGAATTTTACCTTGGGGTGCCTTGGGCATCCCCAAGCTTAGGCTCTCGCCACTCTTTGTTGCATTGTCCATCAAATCCATACTCAAAACTTGAAAACTTCACAACACAAAACTTAGCCAAAAATCTCGTGAGCTCCGTTAGTATATGAAAACAAACCACCACTCAAAGGTACTGTAATGAACTCATTCTTTGTTTATATTGCTCTTAAACCTACTGTATTCCAACTTCTCCATGATTCATACCCCCCGATATTACTCATAGATTCATCAAAATAAGCAAACAACACACGGAAAACAGAATCTGTCAAAAACAGAAACAGTCTGTAGTAATCTGTAACTTTCGAATACTTCTGTAACTCTAAATTTTTTGAAACAAATTGGTGGATGTGAGGAATTTGTCTATTAATCATCTGCAAAAATAATCAACTAAAAAGCACTCTCCTGTAAAAAATGACAGCCAATCTCGTGAGCGATAAAGTTTCTGTTTTTACAACATGATCGCATAAACTTCACACAAGTCTTCCCAAAGGTTCTACTTGGCACAAACACTAATTAAAACACAAAACCACATCTAAACAGAAGCTAGATGCAATATTTATTCCTAAACATAAGCAAAAACAAAGAAAATAAAATTGGGTTGCCTCCCAACAAGTGCTATCGTTTGACGCCCCTAGCTAGGCACGTTACAAGAATAGATCTAGGTATTGCCATCTTTGGTAGGAAATTCTTCGATTAAGCACTTATAATTCTTAGGAACTTCTTCATTCCTATTAATAATCAAACTTCTAGGCAAGAAATCAAGAAATTCATTTGTAGCAAAAGGTTCCCTTACGAAAGTGAGAAAGTTGGGATGAACACTTATGGATTTGAGATCCGCAGTTTCCTTACTAGATGATTCACCCTTATTTTTAGGAACATACATAAACTTGGCCAATTTAGTGATAGAGGGATTTGAAGTATTTTTCACAGCAGAAAAAGCAGACCCTACATTAGTGATAACATCCTCAAGTTTATCAATTCTAGTGGAATCTTGATCTATTCTCTCTTCAACTATGGGTTCTTTTTTCTTTAAAAAATTTCAGAATAACTCTTACTTTAGATACATATTGGGTAATTTGGTTATGGATCTTTTTATCCAAACTCTCAACCAACTCTACAGTGGCAACTTTGTTTTCAATAATTTCAACCCTTTGCATATCATGTTCTAAAGTCAAAACAGTTCCATTAAACAGAAGAGGTGGTGGGCCAAACAATTCTGTCATAGCCTTATAAGAATCAAAAGTATGGCTACCCAAGAAATTCCCTCCGATAATGGTATCAAGAATATATCTATTCCACGGAGTGATGCCAACATAAAAATTGCAAAGAAGCACGGAAGTGGAAAGCTTCCTAGTAGATCTATTTTGTGTTGGGGAACGTTGCATGGGAAACAAAAATTTTTCCTACCGTTCACCAAGATCAATCTAGTAGATGCAACTACGAGGAAGGAGTGTGATCTACGTACCCTTGTAGATCGCTAAGCGGAAGCGTTATGAACGCGGATGATGGAGTCGTACTCGTCGCGATTCAGATCGCCGAAGACCTAGCACCGAAGCAACGGTGCCTCCGCGTTCTTCACACGTACGGCTCGGGGACGTCTCCTCCTTCTTGATCCAGCAAGGGGTGGAGGAGAGGTTGATGGAGAACCGGCAGCACGACGGCGTGGTGGTGATGGTGGAGAAGAACTCCAGCAGGGCTTCGCCTAAGCACCGCGGGAGAAGAAGATATGACGGGAGAGGGAGGGTAGCACCGAGGCACGAACTGTGTTGGCTGCCCTCCCTTTGCCCCACTATATATAGGGGGGGTGGAGAGGCCAGGGCGCCCTAGGGTTTCCCCCTAGGGGCCGGCGGCCAGGGCAAGGGGAGGGGGGCGGCGGCCAGGGCAGGGGGAGGCGCCCAGGCCCTAGGGTTTCCCCCCTAGGTGCCTTGCCCCCCAAGTCCCAAGGGGTGCGGCCAGCCCTAGGGGGTCCCACCCCCTTAGCCGCATGGGGAGAGGGCCCAGGGGGGGCGCACAGCCCCCTGAGGGCTGTGGTGTCCCCCCTTGTGGCCCAATAGGCCCAGAACACCTTCCGGACCCCCCGAAAACCTTCCCGGTACTCCGCCGATTTCCCGATGCTCCCCGGAACACTTCCGGTACTCCGAAACCTTTCATCCTATATATCAATCTTCGTCTCCGGACCATTCCGGAGACCCTCGTCATGTCCGGGATCTCATCCGGGACTCCGAACAACCTTCGGTTAACCATGCACTCTTCTCACTAACAACCCTAGCGTCACCGAACGTTAAGTGTGTAGACCCTGCGGGTTCGGAAACCATGTAGACATGACCGAGACACTCCCAGGTCAATAACCAATAGCGGGATCTGGATACCCATATTGGCTCCTACATGTTTCTCGATGATCTCATCGGATGAACCACGATGTCAAGGATTCAGGCAATCCCGTATACAGTTCCCTTTGTCTCGTCGGTATGTTACTTGCCCGAGACTCGATCGTCGGTATCTCTATACCTAGTTCAATCTCGTTACCGGCAAGTCTCTTTACTCGTTACCGTAATACATAATCCCGTGACCAACTACTTAGTCACTTTGAGCTCATTGAGATGACGTATTACCGAGTGGGCCCGGAGATACCTCTCCGTCACACGGAGTGACAAATCCCAGTCTCGATCCATGTCAACTCAACAGACACCCTCGGAGATACCTGTAGAGTACCTTTATAGTCACCCAGTTACGTTGCGACGTTTGGCACACACAAAGCACTCCTACGGTGTCAGTGAGTTACATGATCTCATGGTCATAGGAACTTATACTTGACATGCAGAAAACTATAGCGATAACTGACACGATCAAAAGCTATGTTAACGTTTGGGTCTCGTCCATCACATCATTCTCCTAATGATGTGATCCCGTTATCAAATGACAACTCATGTCTTATGACCTGGAAACCGCGGTCATCTTTGATTAACGAGCTAGTCCTGTAGAGGCACACTAGGGACACAAAGTCTGTCTATTCATCCACACGTGTATCTGAGTTTCCAATCAATACAGTTATAGCATGGATAATAAACGATTATCATGAACAAGGAAATATAATAATAACTCTTTTATTATTGCCTCTAGGGCATATTTCCAACAGTTCTGTTGGGGAACGTTGCATGGGAAACAAAAATTTTTCCTACCGTTCACCAAGATCAATCTAGTAGATGCAACTACGAGGAAGGAGTGTGATCTACGTACCCTTGTAGATCGCTAAGCGGAAGCGTTATGAACGCGGATGATGGAGTCGTACTCGTCGCGATTCAGATCGCCGAAGACCTAGCACCGAAGCAACGGTGCCTCCGCGTTCTTCACACGTACGGCTCGGGGACGTCTCCTCCTTCTTGATCCAGCAAGGGGTGGAGGAGAGGTTGATGGAGAACCGGCAGCACGACGGCGTGGTGGTGATGGTGGAGAAGAACTCCAGCAGGGCTTCGCCTAAGCACCGCGGGAGAAGAAGATATGACGGGAGAGGGAGGGCAGCACCGAGGCACGAACTGTGTCGGCTGCCCTCCCTTTGCCCCACTATATATAGGGGGGGTGGAGAGGCTAGGGCGCCCTAGGGTTTCCCCCTAGGGGCCGGCGGCCAGGGCAAGGGGAGGGGGGCGGCGGCCAGGGCAGGGGGAGGCGCCCAGGCCCTAGGGTTTCCCCCCTAGGTGCCTTGCCCCCCAAGTCCCAAGGGGTGCGGCCAGCCCTAGGGGGTCCCACCCCCTCAGCCGCATGGGGAGAGGGCCCAGGGGGGGCGCACAGCCCCCTGAGGGCTGTGGTGTCCCCCCTTGTGGCCCAATAGGCCCAGAACACCTTCCGGACCCCCCGAAAACCTTCCCGGTACTCCGCCGATTTCCCGATGCTCCCCGGAACACTTCCGGTACTCCGAAACCTTTCATCCTATATATCAATCTTCGTCTCCGGACCATTCCGGAGACCCTCGTCATGTCCGGGATCTCATCCGGGACTCCGAACAACCTTCGGTAACCATGCACTCTTCTCACTAACAACCCTAGCGTCACCGAACGTTAAGTGTGTAGACCCTGCGGGTTCGGAAACCATGTAGACATGACCGAGACACTCCCAGGTCAATAACCAATAGCGGGATCTGGATACCCATATTGGCTCCTACATGTTTCTCGATGATCTCATCGGATGAACCACGATGTCAAGGATTCAGGCAATCCCGTATACAGTTCCCTTTGTCTCGTCGGTATGTTACTTGCCCGAGATTCGATCGTCGGTATCTCTATACCTAGTCCAATCTCGTTACCGGCAAGTCTCTTTACTCGTTACCGTAATACATAATCCCGTGACCAACTACTTAGTCACTTTGAGCTCATTGAGATGACGTATTACCGAGTGGGCCCGGAGATACCTCTCCGTCACACGGAGTGACAAATCCCAGTCTCGATCCATGTCAACTCAACAGACACCCTCGGAGATACCTGTAGAGTACCTTTATAGTCACCCAGTTACGTTGCGACGTTTGGCACACACAAAGCACTCCTACGGTGTCAGTGAGTTACATGATCTCATGGTCATAGGAACTTATACTTGACATGCAGAAAACTATAGCGATAACTGACACGATCAAAAGCTATGTTAACGTTTGGGTCTCGTCCATCACATCATTCTCCTAATGATGTGATCCCGTTATCAAATGACAACTCATGTCTTATGACCTGGAGACCGCGGTCATCTTTGATCAACGAGCTAGTCCTGTAGAGGCACACTAGGGACACAAAGTCTGTCTATTCATCCACACGTGTATCTGAGTTTCCAATCAATACAGTTATAGCATGGATAATAAACGATTATCATGAACAAGGAAATATAATAATAACTCTTTTATTATTGCCTCTAGGGCATATTTCCAACAGTCTCCCACTTGCACTAGAGTCAATAATCTAGCATTACAAGGTAATGAATCTAACACCCATAGAGTCTTGGTTTAGCCCGTGGAAGAGGCTTAGTCAACGGATCTGCAACATTCAAATCCGTGTGTACTTTGCAAATGTTTATGTCCTCCTCCTTGACCGAATCGCGGATGGAATTGAAGCGTCGCTTTATGTGTCTGGTCCTCTTGTGAAACCTTGGTTCCTTGGCTAGAGCAATGGCACCAGTGTTGTCACAGAACAGAGTCATTGGGTTCAGTGCACTAGGCATAACTCCAAGATCTGTCATGAACTCCTTCATCCAGACACCTTCCTTAGCCGCCTCCGAGGCAGCTATATACTCCGCTTCACATGTAGAATCAGCTACCACGCTCTGCTTGGAACTGCACCAGCTTACCGCTCCCCCGTTGAGAATATATACGTATCCGGTTTGTGACTTAGAGTCATCCGGATCAGTGTCAAAGCTTGCATCGACGTAACCCTTTACGACGAGCTCTTGATCACCTCCATAAACGAGAAACATATCCTTAGTCCTTTTCAGGTACTTCAGGATATTCTTGACCGCTGTCCAGTGATCCATACCAGGATTACTTTGAAACCTTCCGGCCATACTTATGGCAAGGCTGACATCTGGTCTTTTGCACAGCATTGCATACATGATAGAGCCTATGGCTGAAGCATAGGGGACGACACTCATCTTTTCTCTATCTTCCGCAGTCACTGGGCATTGAGTCTTACTCAACTTTGTACCTTGCAATACCGGCAAGAACCCCTTCTTGGATTGATCCATTTTGAACTTCTTCAAAACTTTATCAAGGTACGTGCTTTGTGAAAGTCCTATCAAGCGTCTTGATCTATCTCTATAGATCTTGATGCCCAATATGAAAGCAGCTTCACCGAGATCTTTCATCGAAAAACTCTTGTTCAAATACCCCTTCACGCTATCCAAAAATTCTATATTGTTTCCAATCAGCAATATGTCATCCACATATAATATTAGAAACGCTATAGAGCTCCCACTCACTTTCTTGTAAATACAAGCTTCATTGTAAACTTGTATAAACCCAAACGCTTTGATCACCTCATCAAAGCGAAGATTCCAACTCCGAGATGCCTGCACCAGCCCATAAATGGAACGCTGGAGCTTGCATACTTTGTCAGCATTCTCTGGATCGACAAAACCTTCCGGTTGCATCATATACAACTCTTCCTTAAGAAAACCGTTAAGGAACGCTGTTTTGACATCCATCTGCCAAATTTCATAATCGAAATATGCAGCTATTGCTAACATGATTCGGACGGATTTAAGCATTGCTACGGGTGAGAAAGTCTCATCGTAGTCAATCCCTTGAACTTGTGAAAAACCCTTTGCCACAAGTCGAGCTTTATACACGGTGACATTACCGTCAGCGTCCGTCTTCCTCTTAAAAATCCATTTATTCTGAATGGCCTTCCGCCCTTCAGGTAATACTTCCAAAGTCCATACTTTGTTTTCATACATGGATCCCATCTCGGATTTCATGGCCTCTAACCATTTGTCGGAATCCGGGCCCACCATCGCTTCTCCATAGCTCGTAGGTTCACCGTTGTCTAACAACATGACCTCCAAGACAGGGTTACCATACCACTCAGGTGCAGTGCGTACCCTTGTCGACCTACGAGGTTCGGTAGTAACTTGATCAGAAGCTTCTTGATCATCATCATCGGCTTCCTCTTCAACCTCTGCAGGCTCCACAAAAACATCTTTCTGTGCTGCGCTACTCTCTGGTTGAAGCAGAGGTTCAATAACCTCATCAAGTTCTACCTTCCTCCCACTCAATTCTTTCGAGAGAAACTCTTTCTCGAGAAAGGACCCGTTCTTAGCGACAAATACTTTGCCTTCGGATCTGAGATAGAAGGTGTACCCAACAGTTTCTTTTGGGTATCCTATGAAGACACATTTGTCCGCTTTGGGTTCGAGCTTTTCTGGCTGAAGCCTTTTGACATAAGCATCGCAACCCCAAACCTTGAGAAAAGACAACTTCGGTTTCTTACTAAACCATAGTTCATACGGTGTTGTCTCAACGGACTTAGATGGAGCCCTATTTAAAGTGAATGCAGCTGTCTCTAACGCATATCCCCAAAACGATAGTGGCAAATCGGCAAGAGACATCATAGAACGTACCATATCTAATAGGGTTCGATTACGACGTTCGGACACACCATTTCGCTGTGGTGTTCCAGGTGGCGTCAACTGTGAAACAATTCCACATTTTCTTAAGTGATCACCAAACTCATAACTCAGATATTCTCCCCCTCGATCAGATCGTAGGAACTTGATCTTCTTGTTACGATGATTTTCAACTTCACTCTGAAATTGCTTGAACTTTTCAAAAGTTTCAGACTTATGCTTCATCAAGTAAATATACCCATATCTACTTAAGTCGTCAGTGAAGGTGAGAAAATAACGATATCCACCGCGCGCCGTTACACTCATCGGACCGCACACATCAGTATGTATGATTTCCAATAAGTCACTTGCCCGTTCCATTCTCCCTGAAAACGGGGTCCTTGTCATCTTGCCCATGAGGCACGGCTCGCACGTGTCAAGTGATTCAAAATCAAGAGACTCCAAAAGTCCATCAGCATGGAGCTTCCTCATGCGTTTCACGCCGATATGACCGAGACGGCAGTGCCACAAGAAAGTGGTATTATCATTATCTACTCTACATCTTTTGGCATCAATGTTATGAACATGTGTATCATCACTATCGAGATTCAATAAGAATAAACCCCTAACTTCGGGTGCATGACCATAAAAGATATTACTCATATAAATAGAACAACAATTATTCTCTGACTTAAATGAGTAACCGTCTCGCAATAAACAAGATCCAGATATAATGTTCATGCTTAACGCAGGCACTAAATAACAATTATTCAGGTTCATAACTAATCCCGATGGTAATCGAAGAGCGAGCGTGCCGACGGCGATCACATCAACCTTGGAACCATTTCCCACGCGCATCGTCACTTCGTCCTTCGCCAGCCTCCGTTTATTCCGCAGTTCCTGTTTAGAGTTGCAAATGTGAGCAACCGAACCGGTATCAAATACCCAGGCACTACAACGAGAGTTGGTAAGGTACACATCAATAACATGTATATCACATATACCTTGCTTGTTGTTGTTGTTGGCCCCCTTCTTGTCTGCCAGATACTTGGGGCAGTTCCGCTTCCAGTGGCCGTTCCCCTTGCAATAGAAACACTCAGTCTCTGGCTTGGGCCCAGCCTTGGGTTTCTTCACTGGATGAGCAACTGCCTTGCCACCCTTCTTAGAGTTACCCTTCTTGCCCTTGCCATTCTTATTGAAACTGGTGGTTTTATTGACCATCAACACTTGATACTCCTTCTGGATGTCTGCCTCAGCGACTTTCAGCATCGAAAACAGCTCGGCGATGGTTTTGTTCATCCCTTGCATGTTATACTGCTGCACGAAGCTCTTGTAGCTAGGCGGGAGTGACTGGAGAATTCTGTCAATGATAGCCTCCTCCGGGAACACAAGTCCCAGATCAGCTATGCGGGTATAGTACCCAGACATCTTCAGTAAGTGCTCACTGACAGACGAATTCTCCTCCATCTTGCAAGCAAAGAATTTATCGGTGGTCTCATACCTCTCGATCTTGGCATTCTTTTCAAAGATGAACTTCAACTCCTGGAACATCTCATATGCTCCATGACGTTCAAAACGCCTTTGAAGTCCTCCTTCCAAGCTATACAATATGGCACACTGCACTACTGAGTAGTCATCCGAACGCGACTACCAGGCGTTCATAACGTCCGCAGAGGCCTGAGGAGCGGGGGGTTCACCTAGCGGTGCATTTAAGACATAAACCTTTTGGGCAGCTGTGAGGATGATCCTCAGATTGCGGAGCCAGTCCACAAAGTTGCTCCCATCATCTTTCAGTTTAGCTTTCTCTAGGAACGCATTAAAATTCAGGGGAGCTACTGCGCGAGCCATCTACAACAAAAGATTTGCAAAGACATTTTAGACTATTGTTCATGATAAGTGAGTTATTACCTAATCAAATTATTTATAACTCCCACTCAAATTGACATCCCTCTGGTCATTCGAGCGTGACATGATCCAGATTCACCAACCCAAGTCCGATCATCACGTGAGATGAGGTGGTGTCAATGGTGAACATCTACATGTTGATCATATCTACTATATGACTCATGCTCGACCTTTTGGTCTTCCGTGTTCCGAGGCCATGTCTGTACATGCTAGGCTCGTCAAGTCTAACCCGAGTGTTCTGCATGTGCAAAACTGGCTTGCACCCGTTGTATGCGAACGTAGAGTCTATCACACCCGATCATCACGTGGTGCTTCGAAACGACGAACCTTCGCAACGGCGCACACTCGGGGGGAACACAATTTTATCCTGAAATTTTAGTGAAGGATCACCTTATAATGCTACCGTCGTCCTAAGCAAAATAAGATGCATAAAAGGATTAACATCACATGCAAATCATAAGTGACATGATATGGCCATCAACTCGTGCTTTTGATCTCCATCTCCAAAGCACCGGCATGATCTCCATCGTCACCGGCGCCACACCATGATCTCCATCATCATGATCTCCATCATCGTGTTGCCATCGGGGTTGTCGGCGCCCCACCATGCTCTTACTACTATTGCTACCGTTTAGCGATAAAGTAAAGCATTACAAAGCGCTTAATGATTGCCACGCAGGTCATACAAAAAATAAAGACAACCCTATGGCTCCTGCCGGTTGCCGTATGCATCGACATGCAAGTCGATGTTAACTATTACAACATGATCATCTCATACATCAAAATATATTTCATCATGTCATTGGCCATATCATATCACATACATACCCTGCAAAAACAAGTTAGACGTCCTCTAATTTGTTGTTGCATGTTTTACGTGGCTGCTATGGGTATCTAGCAAGAACGCTTCTTACCTACGCAAAGCCACAACGGTGATATTCAAGTTGCTATTTAACCTTCTACAAGGACCGCCTTGTTCTATTCCGATTCAACTAAGATAGGAGAGACAGACACCCGCCAGCCATCTTATGCAACAAAAGTCACATGTCTGTCGATGGAACCGGTCTCATGTACGTGGACATGTAAAGTTGGTCCGGGCCGCTTCATCCCATAATACCGCTGAATCAAGAAAGACTAAGGAGGGCAGCAAATTAAACATCAACGCCCACAAACCCTTTTGTGTTCTACTCGAGAAAGCATCTACGCAAGATCCTAGCTCATGATGCCACTGTTGGGGAACGTTGCATGGGAAACAAAAATTTTTCCTACGTTCACCAAGATCAATCTAGGAGATGCTACTACGAGAGGAGAGTTGGATCCACGTACCCTTGTAGATCGCTAAGCGGAAGCGTTAAGAACGCGGTTGATGGAGTCGTACTCGCCGCGATTCAGATCGCCGAAGATCCTAGCACCGAAGCAACGGTGCCTCCGCGTTCTTCACACGTACGGCTCGGGGACGTCTCATCCTTCTTGATCCAGCAAGGGGTGGAGGAGAGGTTGATGGAGAGACCGGCAGCACGACGGCGTGGTGGTGATGGTGGAGGAGGATTCCAGCAGGGCTTCGCCTAAGCACCGCGGGAAGACGAATATGTTGTGGGAGAGGGAGGGCAGCACCGAGGCACAAACATGTGTCGGCTGCCCTCCCTCTACCTCTCTATATATAGGGGGAAGGAGGAGAGGGGGGCGCCCTAGGGTTTCCCCTAGGGGGGCCGGCAGCCAGGGCAGAGGGGGGGCGGCGGCCAAGGGCTGCGCCAGGCCCTAGGGTTTCCCCCCTAGGTGCCTTGCCCCCCAAGCCAGGGGGTGCGGCTGCCCTAGGAGGGGCCAGCCCCCCATGCGCCATAGGAGAGGGCCCAGGGGGGGGCGCACAGCCCTATGAGGGCTGTGGTGTCCCCCCTTTGTGGCCCATTAGGCCCAGAACCACTTCCGGGACCCCCGAAACCCTTTTCGGTAATCCGCCGATTTCCCGATGCTCCCCGGAACACTTCCGGACTCCGAAACCTTTCATCCTATATATCAATCTTCGTCCCCGGACCATTCCGGAGACCCTCGTCACGTCCGGGATCTCATCCGGGACTCCGAACAACCTTCGGTAACCATGCACTGTTCTCACTAACAACCCTAGCGTCACCGAACCTTAAGTGTGTAGACCCTGCGGGTTCGGAAACCATGTAGACATGACCGAGACACTCCTAGGTCAATAACCAATAGCGGGATCTGGATACCCATATTGGTTCCTACACGTTTCTCGATGATCTCATCGGATGAACCACGATGTCAAGGATTCAGGCAATCCCGTATACAGTTCCCTTTGTCTCGTCGGTATGTTACTTGCCCGAGATTCGATCGTCGGTATCTCTATACCTAGTTCAATCTCGTTACCGGCAAGTCTCTTTACTCGTTACCGTAATACATAATCCCGTGACCAACTACTTAGTCACTTTGAGCTCATTGAGATGACGTATTACCGAGTGGGCCCGGCGATACCTCTCCGTCATACGGAGTGACAAATCCCAGTCTCGATCCATGTCAACTCAACAGACACCTTCGGAGATACCTGTAGAGTACCTTTATAGTCACCCAGTTACGTTGTGACGTTTGGCACACACAAAGCACTCCTACGGTGTCAGTGAGTTACATGATCTCATGGTCATAGGAACTTATACTTGACATGCAGAAAACTATAGCGATAACTGACACGATCAAAAGCTATGTTTATGTTTGGGTCTCGTCCATCACATCATTCTCCTAATGATGTGATCCCGTTATCAAATGACAACTCATGTCTATGACCTGGAAACCGCGGTCATCTTTGATCAACGAGCTAGTCCTGTAGAGGCTCACTAGGGACACAAAGTCTGTCTATTCATCCACACGTGTATTTGAGTTTCCAATCAATACAGTTATAGCATGGATAATAAACGATTATCATGAACAAGGAAATATAATAATAACTCTTTTATTATTGCCTCTAGGGCATATTTCCAACATTTTGAGCATTGCAAATTCTACACCAAGCATCTTTTAGATTTTCTTCCTCCCTTTGTTTAAAATTAAGAACCTCACTCTCGGGACTATTGATAATGATAGGTGTGCTAGCCATGACGGCAAGGCAAAGCGATAAAACACACGGAAAAAGAAGGGCGAATAAAATGGCAAAGGTGAAGTGGGGGAGAGGAAAACGAGAGGCAAATAATGTAGTGCGAGGGATAAGGGTTTGTGATAGGTACTTGGTATATGACTTTTGCGTAGATCTCCCCGGCAACGGCACCAGAAATTCTTCTTGCTACTTCCCGAGCTTGCGTTGTATTCCCCCGAAGAGGAAAGGGTGATGCAGCACAGTAGCATAAGTATTTCCCTCAGTTTTGAGAACCAAGGTATCAATCAAGTAGGAGACCACGCGCGAGTCCCTCGCTCCTGCACAAACAAATAAGAACCTCACAGCCAACGCGATAAGGGGTTGCCAATCCCTTCACGATCACTTACAAGAGTGAGATATGATAGATATGCTAAGATAATATTTTTGGTATTTTTGGTATAGAAACAGAAAGTAAATAATGCAAAGTAAAGTAGATGGAAGATTAATATGATGAGAATAGACCGGGGGGCCATAGGTTTCACTTGTGGCTTCTCTCATGATAGCAGGATTCTACGGTGGGTGAACAAATTACTGTCAAGCAATTGATAGAAAAGAACATAGTTATGAGAATATCTAGGCATGATCATTGTATATAGGCATCACGTCTGTAACAAGTAGACCGAAATGATTCTGCATCTACTACTATTACTCCACACATCGACCGCTATCCAGCATGCATCTAGAGTATTAAGTTCATAAGAACAGAGTAACGCCTTAAGCGAGATGACATGATGTAGAGGGATAAACTCAAGCAATATGATATAAACCCCATCTTTTTATCCTCGATGGCAACAATACTATGCGTGCCTTGCTGCCCCTGCTGTCACTGGGAAAGGACACCGCAAGATTGAACCCAAAGCCAAGCACTTCTCCCATTTCAAGAACTGTAGATCTAGTAGGCCAAACCAAACCAATAATTTGAAAAGACTTGCAAGGATATTATAAGCATACATAAAAGACTTCAGAAAAGAATCCAATATTGTTCATAGATAATCTTGATCATAAACCCACAATTCATTGGATCTCGACAAAAACACCGCAAAAAGATTAAATCGAATAGATCTCCTCGAAGATCGAGGAGAACTTTGTATTGAGATCCAAAGAGAGAGAAGAAGCCATCTAGCTAATAACTATGGACCCGAAGGTCTGTGGTAAACTACTCAACAACTCATCGGAGGAGCTATGGTGTTGATGTAGAAGCCCTCTGTGAACGGTGCCCCCTCCGGCGGAGCTCCAGAACAGGCCCCAAGATGGGATCTCACATGAACAGAAGGTTACAACGGTGGAATTAGGGTTTCTTTGTGCTCCTTGAAGTTTTCAGGGTATGTGGATATATATAGGAGGAAAAAGTACGTCGGTGGAGCAACGTGGGGCCCACGAGGGTGGGGCCGCGCCTACCCCCGCTGGGCGCACCCTGCCCCCTCGTGGGCACCTCATTTCTTCTCTGACTTGTACTCGAAGTCTCTTGTGAAGACATCGTTCCAAAAATAACTCCCCCGAAGGTTTCATTCCATTTGGACTCCGTTTGATATTCCTTTTCTGCGAAACACTGAAATAGGCAAACAAACAACAATCTGCACTAGGCCTTGGGTTAGTAGGTTAGTCCCAAAAATAATATAAAAGTGCATAATAAAGCCCATTAAACATCCAAAATAGAATATATAATAGCATGGAACAGTAAAAAAATATAGATACGTTGGAGACGTATCATAAAACCGCACGTCCTACTTTTATTTTCTTGATGTGCTGGAGTATATAGTACAAGATGATCTACGTTGAGATCATATTATTGTGTTCAAAATCCTAAGGCTAGTAATCGTGCCTCTAAAGACTAAACCCATCACCTTATATATGCACCAGGGGTACCTATGTCACACATATGGCCGGTGGCCTGCGCGCCATCTACAAAGTGCACGCCAAGTCTTTGGAGGTTTCCATTGATCACACCTAGGTTGTAGCTTTGGTAGTCCTTCCTTCTAGTGATCGGCGGGCCATAAGCCCGAACCCTTAGTACAGGACACTGTCAGTCATAGAAGAGGTTTAGTCAACGGTTCTACCACATTTAGATTCGTATGTACTTTGCAAATCTCAATGTGCTTAAAGCTACTCCAACTAACTGCTCCACCATTCAGAATATATACGTTTCCGGTTTGAGGCTTCGAGTCATGCAGATCAGCGGCGAAGCTTGGATCAATGTAACACTTTATGATGTGCTCTTCATAACCTCCATAAAAGAGAAAAAAATCCATAGTCCTCTTTAGGTACTTAGAAATATTTTTGACTGATGTCTAGTGATCCACTCTTGGATCACTCTGGTACCTCCCAGCCAAACTTATAGCAAGGCACACATCAAGTCTGGTACCAACATGGCATACATAATAGAGCCTATGGCTGAGGCATAGGGGATGACTTTCGTCCATTCTGTTTCTTCTGCATAGTTGGGCTTTGAGTCTTACTCAATTTCACACCGTGCAACACACGCAAGAACCCCTTGTTTGACTGGTCCATTTTGAACTCCTTCAAAATCTTATCAAGGTATGAATTCTGTGAAAGTCCTATCACGCGTATTGACCTATCTCTATAGATCTTGATGCCTAATAAGCATCCTCACCAAGGTCTTTCATTGAAAATCTCTTGTCCAAATAACCATTTATGCTTTATAGATATCATATATCATTTCCAATCAATAATATGTCATCCACATACAATATTAGAAATGTCATAGAGCACCCACTCACTTTCTTTTAAATACAAGCTTCTCCATAATCTTGGATAAATCCGAAAGCTTTGGTCAACTCATGAAAGCAAAGATTCCCACTCTAAGATACTTGCACCAGTCTATAGATGGATCACTGGAGCTTGCATACCTTATTATCATCCTTAGGATCGACAAAATTTTCTTGTTGCATCATTAAGGAACGTTGTTTTGACGCCCATCTGCCATATTTCATAATCAAAAAAATACAGAAATTACTAGCATAATCCTAACAGACTTCAACATCGCTACAGGTGAGAAAGTCTCATCGTAGTCAACCCCTTGAACTTGTAAAGAATCCTTTGCGACAAGTCAAGCTTTATAGACGATGACATTACCATCAGTGTTCGTCTTCTCCTTATAGAGCCATTTGTTCTCAATGGCCTTTCGGGCATGAGGTAAGTATACCAAAGTCCATACTTACTTTTCATACATGGATTCTATCTCGCATTTCATGCTCTCAAGCCGTTTGTTGGAATCTGAGCTCATCATTGCTTCTTCATAGCTCGTAGGTTCATCATTATCCAACAACATGACTTCTAGTACATGATTACCATACCATTCAGGGGCAGTACATGTCTGGTTGACCTATGAAGTTCGTAAGTAGCTTGATGGGAATTTTCATGATCACCATAATTAGCTTCCTCTCTGACTGGTCTAAGCATCATAGGAAAAAAATTCTGTGTTGTGCTACCTACCAATTTGAGAGATGGTGCGATTGCCTCATCAACTTCTACCTTCCTCCCACTCACTTCTTTCGAGAGAAACTCCTTCTCTGGAAATGAACCATTCATAGAAACAAAGATCTTGCCCTCGAATCTGTGATAGAAGGTATACCCAATGATTTATTTATGGTATCATATGAAGAAGAACTTCTCTGCCTTGGGTTCGAGCTTATCATGCTGAAGCCTCTTGACAAAAGCGTCACATGCCAAAACTTTTAGAAATGACAGCTTAGGTTTCTTACCAAACCATAATTCATAAGGTGTTGTCTCAATGGATTTAGACGGTGCCCTGTTTAAACTGAATGAAGCTGTCTCTAATGCATAATCCCAAAACGATGGCGGCATTTCGGTAAGAGACATCATAGAACACACCATATCTAGTAGAGTACGATTACAATGTTCGGTCACACCATTACGTTGTGGTGTTCTAGGTGGTGGGAGTTGTGAAACAGTTCCATATTGTCTTAATGCATACCAAACTCGTAACTCGGATATTCACCTCTATGATTAGACCGTAGAAATTTTATCTTCATTTTACGATGATTTCTTTAGCTCACTCTGATATTCACCCCCACAAAGTATTCTTCCAGTATTCGGGAATGGCATGATCTAAGGAACAAATACTTGACATGAAGAAAGCTGTAGCAATTAAACTAAGTGATATGATCTGATGCTAATCTTATGGTTGGGTCAATCCATGACATCATTCTCCCATTGATATGATCCCGTTATTAAATGATAACTCATGTCCATGGTTAGGAAATCTTCACCATCTTTAATTAATGAGCTAGTCTAGTAGTGTGCTTACTAGGGACATTATGTCTGTTTATGTATCCATACATGTATCAAGTTTTCGGTCAATATAGTTTTAGGATGGATAATAAAAATTTATCGTGAACAAGGAAATATGATAATAATTACCTTATTGTTGCTTCTAGGGTATATTTACAACAACATAGGGACACCCCTGGCGCTCGTGGCACTGATTTGGCTAAAGCTTCCCACACGACCGCTCGTATGGGCCGACCCAATAGGGGGCAGTCGGTCTCCTTTGGTTTGCTCGTATGGACTGTTGACTGCGACGATGACCAATTGAAAGGATAGAGATGGACCTAGAGGGGGGGGGTTGAATAGGTTAAATTACAAATTTTAATTGTTACTTAGCTATTTTAGGCAGCAATGCGGAATATGAAAGTGAGCCTAACAATTGCAAGTATGACGCTAAGAGCTAAGCAAGGTAAACAAGTAACACAAGTATGTGAGAAGCAAACACAATATTATATAAGTAAATACTGAGAGACAAGTAAGCACAAGTAGGAAGTTAGGGTTAGGAATAACCACAACTCTAACATACGAGGATGTATGCCGATGTTCACTTCCTTGGAGGGAAGCTACGTCACCATTTAGAGAGGTGGGTGTTACCACGAAGGCACACCAATGACATGAAGGCTCACCCTATTCTCTCTTTGAGATATCACCACGAAGGTGATTCCCAACAACTAGTGGTAGACCTTGAGGTGGTCTCCAAACCTTCACAAACTTTACGGGGGTAATCACAATGGTCGATTCCTCACCGAAAGACTCCTACCGCCTAGGAGTCTCCAACCTCCAAGAGTAACAAGATCCAAGGGGAAAAGGTCAAGACTTGCTCAAATCACTATTTGCTACGGCCACAAGAGGGAGAGGGAGAAGATCTTTCTTTTGATTGGAACAACTCTCTCAAACTCACAAGAATCAAACGGGGATCTAAGATTTCGTGAGGGAGCAAGAGAGAAGGAGCACTTGTATTCTTGAGGCGTATTAGAGTGTAGTGGTCACCTTATCCCAAAAGGGAAAGAAGCTATTTATACCCTCAACAGAATAGAGTCGTTTAGTGCAGAAGTTGACTTGCCCGAATGATCCGGATAACGATCCGGATGATCTGGACAACGTCTGGACGACCTGGATATAAGCCTGGATGAAAGTGGTAAAGGCAGAGCTGCGAGGAGGCCGGTTGGTCCGGAGGACACCCCGAACGATCCGGATGGAGCCCGGATGATCCGGATGCCTGACCGAAAGATCCGACTTCATCCAGCGGGGTTCTGTGGTGAGGTGGGCTGTATTACCCGGATGGTCCGGGATAAGGTCCGGATGATCCGGACTCAGCCCGGATGATCCGGACTCAGGTCTGGACGATCCGACTATAGCCAGTGACTTTTGATGCTTGGGGTTGTATTTCTCGGACGATCCGGGAACATGTGCGGATGATCTGGCTAGGAGCCTGTATGTGGAGAGAAGGTGGAGTAGGTTTTGGCTAAGTAGTTTTCCTAAGGGTTTTTTGTCTTTGTGAAACATCTCGTGAAGTAGAGTATGAGTAAGCCTTGAACATACACCTTGGATCGCCTCTTAATAGTGCGAGATCCTTATTACTCAAGAAATGTACAAACGAAACAAATGCTTCGCCTTGCTTCTTTCCTCATTGGTTATATGCTTGAGCAATATCTCACATGATCCACATTTTCAAGTCAAGGAAACTAATGACATGTGTATATACTCATCAAACATAATTAGTCCCCTATATGTATTTTGTCATCAACATCAAAATACACTTAAGAGCAAGAATGCACTTTCACCAATGAACATGCCGATTAACCTCAAGTGCTAACCATTGACTTTCAGAAAAGTTCATTTATCAGGAAAATCACTAAATTCAAATAATATGTTTACGAGTTTAAGAGTTTAAAAATTTGGAAAAGGTCATTAACTTGAAAAAAAATGTTCACAAATTTGATAATAAAATATTGTTTTGATAAGAAAGTTCACACCTTTAAAATAAGTTCATGGATTTCAAAACATGTTCCTGGATTTTAAAACATTCATGAATTTAAAAACATTCATGAGTTGAAAAATGTTCTTGTATTTCAAGTACTTTTATGAATTATACAAAGGTTTACAAATTTTAAGATGTCCACGTACTTGGATAAATGTTCAAAGAATAAATTTGAAAATATAAATACGTACAAGGAAAAAGGGAAAAAATAAATAATATACCAAAGAAAACTAGTACGTAAACATAAAAAACAAAGTGAAAGCATCTAGTAGATTCATAAAAACAGAATTGTGGAAAGTTATATGGGCAGGCCCAATTCGGATGGCGCGTGGGCGCCACGTACCGTTAACAAAAGAACGAGCGCCGGAAGTGCTAAGTAGGAGAAAAGCCGCAGCACCTTTAGAAAAAAACTAAATACATTCATGAAAAATTAAAAAATGCTCGTGCATATAAAAATCTTCATGAGTTTTATATACTGGTGAAAAATATTGATAAATGTTCAAGGATATAAAAAGATCAATAAAAAAATAAAAATGCACATGGGTTTGAAATTTTCTTGAATTTTAGAAAACTTATTTAAAACATTTATGGAATTTTCAGTGTTTAGGAATTTTAAAAATGTTAGCGGATATCAAAATATACACATTTGTTGAAAAAAGTTTGCTAATGTGAAAATATGTTCACAAATTATTAAAATATTCATAGAAGCTTGCATCAAAGATAAAGGTCAAGCTGGTCACACCGCCGATGATTTGTGTATGATGGTTGCTTGTCAAGCTATTGGGGTATTTAGACGATGTTTTTACTTACTGCTAGAACTATAAATAAGGGACGACAGAATACCACATGGAAACCGGTGAAAACCAAAAGGAAAAGATGTTCTGATGTTTCAAAAATATCTCAAAAATATATGCAATGTTAAGAGGGTGATGTTTTATTGCCATGCTAAATTCTAGGTTCAAACACATTACGGGATGTGATCTATAAAAAATAACAAAATTAACACTTAATAGTGCCAAAGAGTAATATCACTATTCATGGCTGAACTTGTCTTTTTTCATAGCTCACACCTCATAATGTGTTTCGCTTGGAATTTCTTATGGCAATAAAACATCACGCTCTTAACATGTCATGTTTTTTCTTTAGATATGTTTCAAAATTTTCAATGTTGTTTCCATGAAATTTTCTTTGAATGTTAGTTTCCATATGATATTCTCCCATAAGGGGACGAAGATCTCCTATGAAACAAAATGGATTATTCAAAAATAACATGGTCCTAGTAAACCCACTAAAAATCTTTACTAAACTATGACCGTCCACCATATAAAATAATGTCATAGATTGAAAAATGTCGTGAAATTTTAAAAACTTCACAAACTATTAAAATCTTCACATTTTTTACAAGAATGGTCAAAAAGAAAAATAAAAAAATAACAAAGAAAGAAATGAAAACACAAAAAACTAGTGAAAATAAGAAAAACATATGCAAAAATAGTAAAAAAACAGAGAACAAACATAGAACATAACCATTAAGATGAGAATTAATAATAATTTTATTATTACTTATAGGCATATTTTCAATGGGCTCCCACTTGCACCAGAGTTAATAATCTAGTCAGCGCTGATGCACTTTACACCATAGCACACCTATGTAAAACATGCTTTGGTTGTGGTATATTATTCCAACGGATCTGACTAGTTCAGGCCCGTGTGTATCTTTGCATATCCTCGCATTTTCATGCTTCCACAAAATTCATAGTTTGTGTGGTCTTGGCTTTGTATATATTTGGATCACTAGTCAGGCCTTGATTCTTTACGCTGAGCTATCGAGTCACTATCTTCAATAGTGTTCCATTGACCTAAGACACCTTGAAACCATACTAAGTTCATAACTGCACTATATGATCCACCACCATCCTTTGTCGCTTCTAAAGCGGCAACATACTTAGCCTTTGTTATAGCCATAATAACATGTATGGAATGATTCCAACTTACTTTGCCACCATATCGTGTATTACACAAAAACCTTAATTGAAATCAAAATTTGTTGGAGCACTGATGAAGACTGCATTAATGTAACTACTTACAATGGTCTATTCATAATCTTCGCTTGCGAGAAACATGTCATCATCCTACTTTAGTACTTAATGAATTTTTTACTATTGTCCAATGTTCAATGCTTTGATTAATTTGCTAACTTACTCGCAACTTATTTGGAGTACCAGACATATCTAGCTTGTTTACATACCATGGGGTACGTGATTAATCTAAACGACGTAGTCCGTGGAATCTCAATCATGTATTTTGCTCATCAGTGTTTTAGGACACCGAGTGTTGCTAAAAGTCTTTACATGTGACTCGACAAGAAACTATTCTTGGCGTTCCCATGCTAACCCTTTTTAGCATATTGTCAATATGTATTTCTGCTTAGCCCTATTAGACAATTCTATCTCCATAGATTATTATGCCTGATACTAAGGCTACCTGGCCCAAGTACTTCAATGAAAAAATATTTTCATTGAAGTCTTAATTCATGTCCAGAAATTAATAATATCTAAATCAATAGTGTGTCATGCACACAAAGTTTTAGAAATATTATTATGCTCTCACTTACTTTGTTGTAAAACGCAAGCATCTTGGCTATCCTTGATGAATTCAAACTCTTTGACTATTTCATCAAAACGAATATTCCAACTCCATTATGCTTGCTTCTATCCATTTCTGGATCTTTGAAGTGTGCAGACTCACTAACATCCTCTAGATCAAGAAAATACTTTGGAATGTGTCGTATACATGTGTTTGGTTGTATTTCCATCTCATTGAAATCCTTTTGGCGTCCATCTGTTATATCTCATAATTGAAATATATATTAGTTACTATTATTAGATGAACTGACTTTAAGCATCGCTACTGTGAGATAGTCTCATCGTAGTCAACTCCTTAAATTTGTTATTTGCAACAAGTCAAGCTCTATGTATAATTTATTTTATCCACATCACTTTATAGTTTCATTAATATTCATTAGACTCTAAGTCTTCCGGAGGGTTTATGAAGATCTAATCATGAATCATGTATATGAATACTATTATGAATTATTTTTGCATTTAGCCAATTCTCGAGTCAGGGCCCATCAATGCTTTCTTGTGTATCGTAGGTATATTGTTGTCTATCAACATTATCACATTTGCACACCTTAGAGGTTTGCATGAGTTTTGTCTAACCTACGTGGTTCTGCAAGTTCGACTGAAGTCTATACAAGTCATCTAGAGGTTTCCTTATCAGTCACTATAGGAAACTCTAGAACTACTTCCAAAGATTATTTCCTATGATATGATGACAAAGATTTTGTCATCTTGTTGAGCTGAATTGCCCCCCCCCACTCTCTCTTTTGCAAGAAATATTTTCTCCAAAATATACCACTCTATGCAGCGACACTTTGCCTCCGGATAATAATATAAGAATTCAGAACAATTCAGGATAACCTACAAAGTAGAACTTATCTAATTTGGAATAGGTTTGTAAACACTTTACACATGTCTCATATTCCAAATGTTAATAAAACAACATGGTTCAGCATACCGTACCATGGCGTTATTTCAATAGATTTGATGATGCTCTTTTAAGTGTAAAAGCCAACTAAAAAAACGCTTCTCTGATGATATGTGTTTGTCATAGTAGGCCACGTTTTCTCTCATGCATGTACATCCATGACAATTTTATGACTGAATCAAGATAGTCATAATTGTGTTGTGGTAGATATGTTCCATGACAATACTCGTATTATCATCACAAAAGTGTCCACTTCCATGACGATAAATGTCGCGTCATGGAAGTATTTTCTTCAAGGATCATCGACACGTGGCATCCACCATAATGGGTCACCGTTCACCCTGTGCAAAACCGAACCAGAAACCATAAACCAAAGCAAAAAACCAAACCAAACCAAAATTTTGGTTTTTTTAGGTTTTGGTTATGGTTTCAATTTACAGGATAGCAAACCATACTCAATTTGTTTTTTTGGTTAATAACCAAAAACCATATGGTTAAACCGAAAAAACCGAAAAATAAAACTTCTGTCATATCAGAGAGTACAGAGAAGAAACTCCTACATAGTGCGCTTCACACTTGTGGGATTGAACAAAATGAACGGACACCTGAGAGCCTTATACTACTCACCTTGCTTTATTTCTTGTAGCTACGCGAGGTGGTACTAAACTAGTGTATGAACCTGTATGCCAGCGCCTCATGCTATTGTTGTGATGTGTTTTTACTTGCATGGGCAGATGGATCAACAAGTATTGGGCTGTGATGCTAGAAAGCATGTGCGTGTGAGTCTGTGAGAGAAAGATCAAACTTTCAAGGCCTACACAGTAAACAATACACATGGACAAACGTGTACTAATTTATCTTGGTTAAATAAAAAAGACTATTTTATGTTGGTTAAATAAAAAATAAAATAAAAGAGTAGTTTCACACGTTTAAGAAGTTACATCGTGGAGTAGGCTTTGGCCTTTGACTTTGAGGCTCTCGGTAACAGACATCGATGCCATGTATTGTCATGTATGTGTCATATATTGAACAAATTTCATGTTTGCGACATCCCATTGTATATTAAATTTGTTTCTTCATGTGCCCAAACACTGTGTTGCTCAAAAATCCGCGACAGCTTTGGTTAATTTGGTTATAACAGAAACCGAACCGAAAGTAAATGGTTATTACCGAGACCGAATCGTACCTATGTATAAAACCATATAAACCAAAGTATAAAAAACTTATAAACCAAAAACCGTATAATCCGAACCGAATCAAACCAAACAAACCGAACGCACACCTTGAGTCACCGTTAAGCTATTGGGTTATGGTTTGGATCCCATAACACGTTAATAGCATGAACCAATGGCAAGTTTCCATATGTAAAATAATCATTGGCCAAAGGAACCACATGTCAGCTCGACGTTGGGACATATGTCATCCAATGAACGAGAGGCGCCTACGATACGTAGACACATGGTACAGCCCAACAGTGGTACATTTAGGTTAAAAAGCCTGGCCCGCTTGACTTGGTAAAAGTTAGTGGGCTGGTCCATGGAAAGCATGTTCACGGTCTGCTCGCAAATAGCCCATTTATGGCCCATGAACTCACGACACGTTATGGCCTTTCTGAATTAGGCCGAGTAGCGCCATGTGGGTCGTCCAATATGATTCTATCCCGTTGTCACTTTTGGCCCGTGTATGGTCTGTGACGTATTTCAGCCCATATGAGGCCTTTCGTATCTCTGGGCCCGTTAACAATTCGTCATGATTCTGGCCATGATGAATAGTAAATTGCTTTGGACCCATTAATAGTGTTTATTCAGTTAGGTTGTTTTCAGTCCTTGTTAACTTTCGGCCTTCTAAAAGCCCATAAACTATTGGGCTCATTTCTTGCCCATGATTACTTATGGTCTATTACTGGCGTGTTCTGCTAATGGGCCAAATTCATCCCGTGGTTACAATTGGTCCTTCTGTGGCCTGTTAACCCATTGGGCCAGATTACATGGCATGATGAAAATGACCCATTAACAACCCATTATGCCCGTCGATAGAATTAAGCAGGTGCCATCTTCTGGCATGTTACCGGCCCGTTATGGCCTGGGCCCATAAACAAACATTCCCAATTTTGGACCATTTATGGCCCATAATGCGGTCCAGTTTTCGCCCACGAACACTACGACCCATGGATCCTATAGTCCGTACGAGGCCCGTGGATTCTAAGTCCCGTTAGAGGCCCATGGATCCTACGACCCGTACAAGGCCCATGGATCCTACAACTCGTACGAGGCCCATGGATCCTACAACCCATATGAGTTCCATGGATCGTACAATGCGTAGGAGGGATATGGTTATCACAACCCGTATGTGGCCCATGGTTATTGTGGCCACTATGAAACCGATGAAAAAGAACTTCAGTGACAACATGAAAATAATTAAACAAGATTATAAGTAAATAAGTAAGCAAGTAACTAACGATAGGCTATTACAGTAATTACAGAGATTACATCTACTGGGCATCAAAGTTCACCACTAGTGCAAATAAAGGGAACAACAAAGCAACATGTTACATACATTAGGCGTATGAGTTGGCCACCAGTGCAAATAAATGTGACAATAAGAAAAAGTCAATAACTGAAACCACTTCAGAAGAGCTCAAGAAACGATATCCTAGGTACCCACCATGCTGAAAAGAAGCCTAGCAAGCTTATGATCTTTCTCTTGTTTGGCGCTAAAATCCTCCAACGCTTGCTGTTACACCAGAAAGTATGCATTTAAATTCTGCAGGGACTTTTTCAGTCCTTTGGTTTCTTGTCACAGCACAGCTGACTGATATATTTCAGCTTGTGGCTGAGACTCAAGAAGCCAAACTGATCCAGGTAGTGAGTTCGAAGAGCTTGTGCCAGCAGTACTGGCCAGTAACTCGAACACTACATCAAGGCAGGACTTTGGAGTTATCTCACTATCTTAAAGATATTTTTTATTAGCTTACTTCGATATCAATAAGGTTGTCTCGCTATCTTGAAAGTTATCTGCATTACTTCCTTTACCATTGCATAATGGGGTACTCTTATCCAATATTCAATCATGATTTTAAAAGAGGAACACACAGACACATAACAAGTTTATCATGTAGTATACGGAACTCATTTTGGTAAAAACTAGTTCAGTAGTAAGGAGGACACGATTATACTAACTTTTCTTCTACTGTTCCTAAATATAGGTCTTTTTAGATGTTCCAATATGGACTACGTATGAAGCAAAATGAATTAAACTACACTCTAAAATACATCTACAAACATTCGTATGTAGTCTACATACGAAGCAAAATGAATAATCTACACTGTAAAATACGTCTACAAACATCCGTATGTAGTCTTAATAAAAATCTTGAAAACGACTTATGTATAGAAACAAAGGGAGTACATAATAACGACATGAGCCAAACATATATCTATGTACTTTGGTCACTACGTTGTCTATATCATCCCAGTTTATGTTACCAAATCAATATAGAGACACAATTCAAATTATATATGTTTAAGACCAAGCAACATATAGAGAATATAAGTGTGGGAAACTACACAACACTAACAACACTTGTAATGTGCATGACATGAGAACATAACTGTTTGTACAACTAAAACTGAAATCAACATAGAGCAAGAAGTCACAAAAGTGAACCAGTTAAAGAAACAAGTATAAAACATACCCGTTGCGCCATTGGAGTTTCGACTGGATCCTTCAAATTTGAAAATATTTGGTATGAGTAAGTACAATGATGCAAGAGCAAAGGAGTATGCACCATAGCTATGCAATGTGACATGAGAACATTTGTTCTTCTGCTTTAAGCATTGAGTTGGGGGTCGAGTGATGGTCCTCGTGCTTTGGGCACTGCAGTTGCCTTACTAACTGCTTGTGTTTGGGTGCTCTGTGGTGGAGATGGTGTTGTGTCAACTGGAACTGGGTTGCTATATGCAGGGGTTGGGGTTAGATTAGGGATAGCTAGTTCTTTGTCCAACAGGGTAGGGGTACAACCTATGAGTGTCTGGGTTATGTGTGGTGGGCTGGTTCTTGGGCAAGTACAACTGTGCTTCTATATGCATCGGGTAGCACTATCTTTTCCGATGACTGTGTTTTTACTCCCTTAGATACCTTCCATCACCCCTCCAATTCAAATAGTTGATAAACAAGGAAAGTAACTGAATGTACATACATTGTATGATAGACAGATGCAGTAATTCACATATATGTTGTCTAACCAAATAGGATAACATGACACAATTTAACATATATGATGGTTAACTAAACGGGATACCATGACGCATCTTCAGATATACGATGGGTAACTAAACATGATAGAATGACATAATTCAACATATGATGACTATCTAAACAAGATGACATGACATAACTATACGATGTCTTTATTATATAGGTTGGCATGAAATAGTTCACATATATGTTGTCTAAGTATACATGATGGCAGGATATAATTCACATATATGATTGATATCAATGTTGAGGATATCGTTTATCGTTATCGTCTTTGTCACCTGGGGATTATAGATTAATCGGAAATCGATCGATTAATCGATTTTATCGGTCGACTGTTAATCGGCCATTTTTTGCAAATGCAAGGTTCCTAGCACTAAAATATGCTATATCGAACATAAAAACAATATTGGACAGAAGTGTTACCTTGATTCCTAGCATTTGAACCCTCTTATAATGACAAACAAAATAGGACAATAGTACATATTGCAAAACAAGGTCCACAAAACACAAATAAACATACTTTTTGCAAACATAATGTTAGGAATAGGCCCGATTTATCGGTAGATTCCCGATAAATGGCTTGTCAGAGTGATAAATCGGCCGAAACGATAAACGGTGAAGATAAGGCATAATCTTATCGGTCACCATAAGAGAAGCGATAAATCAGATGATAAATCACTGAATCGGAAGATTTCTTGAACAGTGATTGATATACTAAGCAACTGACATTTGCATATATGATCTCTAAACTAAGAATATGGCATTGAGTATTATATGATGTCCAAACTGAGCAATGCCAGACATAGTGTGCATGATATGAGAAATATAACTGTCCCAAATTAGAGCATAAAACTGAGGGAATAGGACTGGTCATCTGTTTCCGAATCCTCCTCAAAGGAGCTTTCTCTAACCAACGAGATACCTGTTTCAACAGGTAGCTTTGTCTGCTCTGAAGACCTTGTTTTCACTCCAGATTTTCCATCACTAACTCAAATAGCTGATGCATAGGAAGAGTAGTTCAATATACAAACATGGTCGACAAATAGGATATATAACAGAAAAAGATGTCATGAGATAATTCACATATATGACGCCTTGCTAAACATGATGGCATTGTATAATTCACATATATGATGCCTAGCTAACATATATCATGCCTAGCTAAACAAGATGGCATTGCATAATTCAAATATATGATATAGAAACTAAATAGGTGGCATCCACCCAAAGCATGTTTAAACTAAGAAGATGACATAGCAATGCAAGACACCATATGCATGATATGAGCAATATAACCCTGCCAAGTTAGAGCATACACCTCAGGGGGGGGATAGGACCGGTCATCTATCTCTGAATCCTCCTCTAAGGAGCTAAATGTAACCAACAAGATATATGCTTTGATAGGTAGCACTAACTATTCTGAAGACCTTTTTTTCACTCTGGATATTCCATCACACACTCAAATGGCCGATGCACAAGAAGAGTAGATGAATGTACATACATTATCGACAAATGGAATACATGTTGAAAAATAAAAGTCTGGCATGATATAACTCACATATACGAGTGCTGGCTAAACAAGATGCCATTGCATGATTCTCATATATGATGCCTTGCTAAACAAGATGGCATTGCATAATTAACATATATGATATAGAAACCAAACAGGTGGCATTCACACAAAGCATGTCTAAACTACTAAGATGACATATACGATGTAAGCAATGCAAGGCACCATATGCATGATATGACCTACATCAACATGACAGGTTAGAGCAAACAACCCAGGGGGTAAATAGGAGTGGTATGCTCCCTCTAAATCCCCCTCTGAACAGTTATCTTCCTCTGGATTACAATCTGGAATGAGGGAAGGGGGACTGCCAATGCGCCCACCATGGAGTGACGTCTGCATGACATTATATTCCCAAACAACTCTCTTTTTTTCCTACATGTTTAGTGTTATTGTGTACAATATCTGACATGCATAATAAAAATACATAGTCAAATTATGTAACGCCTAAGGGGTGCATGTACAAATCCAGACTGATGGTAGCAACCAATGGATAGATCCAAAACTAATGATAGCAAGCAAATGATGGATATAGTTAAAAAAGACAGATCATGGCTCCTTTACTGTTTGTTTCCCATGGAACATCAACCATATAGATGACCAGAGATGATCCATATAGTAGATAATGATACTATTCATTGCTGCCTCGATATGGGCCCTACAAGCATACAAAAACTAAAGTTTGAACATTAGATTGGTAGTTTGGACCTGACTCAGAGTCTAAGTGGTGAACAGGATGATAAAGTAGCATGCAATATTGAGCGATGCATAACGTAAGCATACATGAAAGAGTGCAACCTCTCTTACAAAACCATATAGTCCTCAATTTCATCTGCTCTGTCAGTTTGGATCTGATGCAGTTGGGGTGGCCGCCGAAAGCGGGGAAGAAGATCTGAAACTGCGAAAGACGGTCTAGAGGGGGATCTCTACCGCAGTGGACAGTTATGTTGATGGAGCAGCTCAGGTAGGGTGGATAACGACACAATAGGAGCGGGACAAACCAGACAAAGTTTTCTTTGACACCTATGTGTAAATGAAGTAAATATGATGGCTCCTTAGAATTGGAGGATTGTAAAAATGTAGGGATATGATAGGAATGCATGTGCAAAGCAGAGCATTGCAAGTGCATGGATCCCGAGGTAGCGAAGCATATGTGTCATTATGGTTCAAATATTCAGGCAGGACTGGATGATGATGTTGCCATGGAAGAAGGAATGGTGGTGGCTAGTCGGCAAAGAGGCGAGGCCATAGAGATGGCAAGCACACTGGGAGAGCAAGACAGGAGTTGTGCTTTTCGGCCGTTAGATGCCAAAATCGATGGCTCTTATTGTCGGGATTTGCCAAATCCTTGCCATTGAATGCGCAGATCAGACGACCCACATTCATAGTTATTCCCACACTATACAATGGTATAGATTTTGGACCAAACCAACTAGCTCAAATTCCAGGCCCATCTACACATGCATAGCTCCAATGCGCAGAAACAAAAACTATATCTTTGAAAACCACAACCAATTCAGTAATAGTACATGTCCCCGTTGTAATCTGAAATTTGTGAGCTTATTATTTGGTTGAAATGATTATAAGATAAGGGTTGTCTTGCTACACCAATTCAAATTGTGGTTCAAACAAGCATAGTTTTCTCCCTGTTAACTTCGAGACCACCCTCCATTTCCTTTTAGATTAGCCACTTCTTTGAACAAAAGGATCCCTAACAGACCAACATGAATGTAGAGTAAAAAAGCAATGCGGCGAGTGTAGAACGTCTTAGGCGAAGCCATGTTGACCTAGGCATCATTGGGTGGTTGATGAGGATATTGTAGCTGATGCAGGTGTCGGAGGAGGGGAAGGAGTTCTTAGGCGTCTGAAGATGGCACCGACAGTACTGCTCCACTATGATGGACGCTTCCCTCATTGGAGCAGCTTCGGTGAGGTGTATGACGACGAGGCTAAAGCAGGACAAGATGGACAATATTAATATGAAGCGGGATTCTAATAGCATCTGCAATAGATGATGTAAAATACATCACCAAAAAGTGCTAGATTTAAAATGCATTAGCCGCGTGCTTGCCGCTCTAACAGATGATGTAAAAACTGTTGACTCTCAACTTAACGGACGAATTATAATTTTACCATTGAAATTGATTGTACTGTCGAAGCTGATTGCACTAGTAGCGGAGCACTACAGTAGTAGTTTAGGCCGCTCGAGCACTAATAGCAAAGAAGCAGTGATCTGAATGAGCAGTTGCTCAAGTAGAGAACACACTAGTAGAGAGCAGCTAGAGCAACAACTCGTGCAGTAGCAGCCTTGGAGCAGTAGCGTGAGCGAGAGCTACATCAGCAATCCGTGTAGCCACAACAGGTCATGTAGCAGTAGTAGCAGCGCCAGCGAGAGTGAGAACATAGCAGAGCAGCATCACATACGAGAGCAAGAGTAGAGAAGTAGCATGACCAAGAGCACGAGCAGAGCAGCAGCGCGAGCGAGAGCCAAAGCAGCAACAACTGTTGGTGTGGACATTGCTACTGATGGAGCAATGCCATGGGGGATGGAGGCCACGGAGGAAGTAGTTGGCGAAGCTGCCATCGACGGAGATGCGCCCCGGTGGCACGAGATCGAGCATTGATAGCCCGATGAGATTGAATCAAGGAGAAAATACAGCGATGGGTGTAGAACCTCTTTGGCTATGCCAATTAGGCCTCAGAATCATACGAGGATTTTGTGAGGGTGCTACGGCTCCGGCGGGGCAGGTGAAAATGGCGCTGTTTGAATAAAGGTGGCGTGTTAGATGAGGCGAACGTTGGGGCAGCTCTTTGGAGGTGGAGGGCCGGGTGGCTGAACCAGCAGGACAACGAGATCGATGATGCATGGATCCACATCAAGCACGGTGGGTGAGGGACATCAAGTTGTTGCGGTGGACGACGTCTTTGGTGAAGAGGCTCTGGCTAGGCGATGGTCGGGTGGCGGCCCGAGGAGGGTGGGCTTTCGCGGGTTTTGGTGGCCTCGGTGTATGAATGGGGGGGGGGGCAGAGGGGATGGTGTTAGGGAACATAGTATTTCAAATTTTCCTACGATCACACAATATCTATCTACTAGATGCATAGCAACGAGAGGGGAGAGTGTGTCTACATACCCTCGTAGACCGAAAGCGGAAGCGTTTATCAACGCGATTGATGTAGTCGTGCACCTTCACGATCCGTCCCGATCTAGTACCAAACGTATGGCACCTCCACGTTCAGCACATGTTCAACTCGATGACGTCCTCGCCTTCTTGATCCAGCAAGACGTGCGAAGTAGTAGATGAGTTCCGGCAGAACGACGGCGTGGTGATGGTTGTTGATGAAGAACAATCTCTGCAGGGCTTCGCCAAGCACTACAGAAACTAGACGGAGGATAAACTAGAGGGTCGGGGTTGCCGGCACATGGCTTGGTATATCTTGATGTGTTCCAGGTGCTAGCCCTGCCCATCTATTTATATGTTGAGCCCTGGGGTCGAAACTTGGAACAAAAGCCTCCTCAAAGTCGGTTTTGCCCGAAAGGCAAGAGTCCCACTCGGACTCCAGGACCAAATGCCACAATCCTTGGCGTCTGGCCTAGACACCATGGGACTCGGCGTCTGGCCCAGGGCCAGACGCCAGGGTCTTCGGCGTTTGGCCCCCTGGCCTCCGCAAAACACCTTTTGCACCGACTTAATGCCCTGTGGGCTTGAGCCCTTGGCCTAACCATATCATCCTATATATCAATTTTTACCTCCGGACCATTCCGGAGCTCCTCGTCATGTCCGTGATCTCATCCGGGACTCCGAACAACATTCGGTCACCAACATACATAACTCATTAAATACTATATCGTCAACAAACGTTTAAGCGTGCGGACCCTACGGGTTCGAGAACTATGTAGACATGACCGAGACATCTCTCCGGTCAATAACCAATAGCGGAACCTGGATGCCCATATTAGCTCCTACATATTCTACAAAGATCTTTATCGGTTGAACCGCATAACAACATACGTTGTTCCCTTTGTCATCGGTATGTTACTTGCCCGAGATTCGATCGTCGGTATCTCAATACCTAGTTCAATCTCGTTATCGGCAAGTCTCTTTACTCGTTCCGTAATACATCATCTTGTGACTAACTCATTAGTCGTTTGCTTGCAAGACTTATTACAATGTGCATTACCGAGAGGGCCCAGAGATACCTCTCCGACACTCGGAGTGACAAATCCTAATCTTGATCTATGCCAACACCACAAACACCTTTGGAAACACCTGTAGAGCATCTTTATAATCACCCAGTTACGTTGTGACGTTTGATAGCACACAAGGTGTTCCTCCGGTATTCGGGAGTTGCATAATCTCATAGTCAGAGGAACATGTATAAGTCATGAAGAAAGCAATAGCAATAAAACTAAACGATCATTATGCTAAGCTAATGGATGGGTTTTGTCCATCACATCATTCTCCTAATGATGTGATCCCATTGATCAAATGACAACTCATGTCTATGGTTAGGAAACATAACCATCTTTGATCAATGAGTTAGTGTAGTAGAGGCATACTAGGGACACTCTGTTTTGTCTATGTATTCACACATGTACTAAGTTTCCGGTTAATACAATTCTAGCATGAATAATAAACATTTATCATGATATAAGGAAATATAAAATAACAACTTTATTATTGCCTCTAGGGCATATTTCCTTCAGTCTCCCACTTGCACTAGAGTCAATAATCTAGCTCACATTGCCATGTGATTAACACCGATAGTTCACATCATCATGTGATTAACACCCATAGTTCACATCACCATATGACCAACATACAAAGGGTTACTAGAGTCAATAATCTAGTTCACATCGCCATGTGATTAACACCCAAAGAGTACTAAGGTGTGATCATGTTTTGCTTGTGAGAGAGGTTTAGTCAATGGGTTTGTTACATTCAGATCCATATGTATTTCGCAAATTTCTATGTCTACAATACTCTGCACGGAGCTACTCTAGCTAATTTCTCCCACTTTCAATATGTATCCAGATCGACACTTAGAGTCATCCAGATTGGTGTCAAAGCTTGCATCGACGTAACTCTTTACGACGAACTCTTTGTCATCTCCATAATCGAGAAACTTTTCCTTATTCCACTAAGGATAACTTTGACCGCTGTCCAGTGATCTACTCCTGGATCACTATTTTACCTCCTTGCCAAACTCATGGCAAGGTACACAACATGTTTGGTACACAGCATGGCATACTTTATAGAACCTACGGCTGAGGCATAGGGAATGACTTTCATTCTCTCTATATTTTTCTGCAGTGGTCGGGCATTGAGTCTTACTCAACTTCACACCTTGCAACACAAGCAAGAACTCTTCCTTTGACTGTTCCATTTTGAACTACTTCAAAATCTTGTCAAGG
This sequence comes from Secale cereale, assembly GCA_902687465.1. Taxonomy (NCBI): domain Eukaryota; kingdom Viridiplantae; phylum Streptophyta; class Magnoliopsida; order Poales; family Poaceae; genus Secale; species Secale cereale. The sequence goes on from LR738709.1 coordinate 151,047,849, forward strand.
TATGTACTAATTGAAAAAACTTACCAAGCGTCTTGATCAATCTCTATAGATCTTGATGCTCAATATGTAAGCAGCTTTACCGAGGTTTTTTCTTTGAAAAAACTCCTTTCAAACACTCCTTTATGCTTTCCATAAAATTCTACATCATTTCTGATCGACAATATCTCATTCACATACACTTATCAGAAAGGCTGTAGTGCTCCCACTCACTTTCTTGTAAATACATGCTTCACCGCAAGTCTATATAAAACTATATGCTTTGATCAACTTATCAAAGCGTATATTCCAACTTTGAGATGCTTGCACCAGTCCATAGATGGATTGCTGGAGCTTGCATATTTTGTTAGCACTTTTAGGATTGACAAAACCTTTTGGCTGCATCATATACAACTCTTCTTTAATAAATCCATTAAAGAATGCAGTTTTGCTATCCATTTGCCAGATTTCATAAAATGTGGCAACTGATAACATGATTCAGACAGACTTAAGCATCGCTACGGGTGAGAAAGTCTCATCGTAGTCAACTCCTTGAACTTGTCGAAAACCTTTCGCAACAAGTCGAGCTTTGTAGACAATAACATTACCGTCAACGTCGGTCTTCCTCTTGAAGATCCATTTATTTTCGATGGCTTGCCGATCATCGGGCAAGTCAACCAAAGTCCACACTTTGTTCTCATACATGGATCCCATCTCAGATTTCATGGCCTCAAGCCATTTTGCGGAATCTGGACTCATCATCGCTTCCTCATAGTTCGTAGGTTCATCATGGTCTAGTAACATGACTTCCAGAACCGGGTTACCGTACCACTCTAGCGTGGAACGCACTGTGGTTCACCTACGAGGTTCAACAATAACTTGATCTAAAGTTTCATGATCATCATCATTAGCTTCCTCACTAATTGGTGTAGGAATCACTGGAACTACTTTCTGTGATGTACTACTTTCTAATTTGGGAGAAGGTACAATTACCTCATCAAGTTCCACTTTCCTCCCACTCACTTCTTTCGAGAGAAACTCCTTCTTTAGAAAGGATCCATTCTTAGCAACGAATATCTTGCCTTCGGATCTGTGATAGAAGGTGTACCCAATAGTCTCCTTTGGGTATCCTATGAAGCCACATTTCTCCGACTTGGGTTCAAGCTTATTAGGTTGAAGCTTTTTCACATAAGCATCGCAACCCCAAACTTTAAGAAACAACAACTTTGGTTTCTTGCCAAACCACAGTTTAACGTGAATGCAGCTGTCTCTAATGCATAACCCAAAACGATAGTGGTAAATCGGTAAGAGACATCATAGATCGCACCATATCTAATAAAGTATGATTAAGACGTTCGGAGACACCATTACGCTGTGGTCTTCCTAGTGGCGTGAGCTGTGAAACTATTCCACATTGTTTTAAATTGAGGCCAAACTCATAACTTCAAATATTTGCCTCCGAGATCAGATCGTGGAAACTTTTATTTTCTTGTTACGATGATTCTCTACTTCACTCTGAAATTTCTTTGAACTTTTCAAATGTTTCAGACTTGTGTTTCATCAAGTAGATATACCCATATCAGCTCAAATCATATGTGAAGGTCAGAAAATAATGGTACCCGCCGCGAGCCTCAACACTCATTGGTCTGCATACACCAATATGTATGATTTCCAACAAGTCAATTTCTCGCTCCATTGTTCCGGAGAACGGAGTTTTAGTCATTTTTCCCATGAGGAATGGTTTGCAAGCACCAAGTGATTCATAATCAAGTGATTCCAAAAGTCCATCACTATGGAGTTTCTTCATGCGCTTTACACCATTATGACCTAAATGGCAGTGCCACAAATAAGTTGCACTATCATTATTAACCTTGCATCTTTTGTCTTCAATATTATGAATATGTGTATCACTACGATCGAGATTGAACAAACTATTTTCATTGGGTGTATGACCATCGAAGGTTTTATTCATGTAAACAGAATAACAATTATTCTATGACTTTAAATGAATAACCGTATTGCAACAAATATGATCAAATCATATTCATGCTCAACGCAAATGCCAAATAACATTTATTTAGGTTTTTACACTAATCCCGAAAGTATAGGAGTGTGCGATGATGATCATATCAATCTTGGAACCACTTCCAACACACATCATCACTTCACCTTTGACTAATCTCTGTTCATTCTACAATTCTCGTTTCGAGTTACTAATTTCAGCAACTGAACCAGTATCAAATACCCTGGGGTTGCTATGAACACTAGTAAAGTACACATCAATAATATGTATATCAAATATACCTTTGTTCACTTTGCCATCCTTCTTATCCGCCAAGTATCTAGGGCAGTTCCACTTCCAGTGACCATTTCCTTTGCAGTAGAAGCACTTAGATTCAGGCTTGAGTTTAGCTTTGGGTTTCTTTAGGGGAGTGACAACTTGCTTGTCATTCTTCTTGAAGTTCCCCTTCTATCCCTTTTCCCTTTAGTTGAAACAAGTGGTCTGGTTAACCATCAACACTTGATGCTCTTTCTTGATTTCTACCTTCGCCGATTTCAGCATCGCGAAGATCTCGAGAATTACTTTCGTCATCCCGTGCATATTATAGTTCATCACGAAGTTGTACTAACTTGGTGATAGTGTCTAGAGAACTTTGTCAATTACTATCTTATCTGGAAGATTAACTCCCACTTGATTCAAGCAATTGTAGTACCCAGACAATTTGAGCACATGCTCACTGGTTGAGCTATTCTCCTCCATCTTGTAGGCAAAGTACTGTCAGCGGTCTTATACCTCTCGACACGGGAATGAGTATGAAATACTAATTTCAACTCTTGGAACATCTCATATGCTCCGTGGCGTTTCAAAACATTTGTGAAGTCCCGGTTATAAGCCGTAAAGCATGGTGCACTAAACTATCAAGTAGTCATCATATCGAGCTTTTGTCAAAACGTTCATAACGTTTGCATCTGCTCCTGCAATAGGTCTGTCACCTAGCGGTGCATCAAGGACATAATACTTCTGTGCAGCAATGAGGATAATCCTCAGATCATGGACCTAATCCGCATCATTGCTACTAACATCTTTCAACTTAGTTTTCTCTAGGAACATAGAAAAAATAAACGAGGAGCAACATCGCGAGCTATTGATCTACAACATAGATATGCTAATACTACCATGACTAAGTTCATGATAAATTAAAGTTCAATTTAATCATATTACTTAAGAACTCCCACTTAGATAGATGTAACGCCCGGGTAATCAAGCTACAATAATTCCCTACTAATGATGCCACATCACCACGATTACTGTCGTTAATCTCGCGTAGATCCAAACCAGTTCAAATTCAAATTTTAAAATTAAGTCAAACAATTAAAGTTTCCAAATGTCAAAAATAAAATGTTCAAATTGTGGCCAATAATCATCTGCAAATATTGGTGGTCATACTACAATTTTTATAAGATATTAAATGCCCTAAAATATTTTAAACAGTGCCAAGATAACAATTGATATACTTTTCGAATTTGTGAAGATTACAAACTAATTTATTTTACCTCTCAAACTTTTTTGGCAAGGTATAATATTGCCTCACTAATTATGGGCTAAGTCTCATGTTCTATAAAACACAAATAATATTGAAGGTAAATAGAAAACACTGGTTAAGAAAAGAAAAATAGAAGAAGTCTAGCTAAAAAAAGGAGAAAACAGGAGGACCTAAATCTATTGTGCACTTTGGCCCATCTAGCAAGTTACCCAGGCCTAGCCCATCTATCTCTCCTTCAACCTCACCTACAGGAGCATGTGCGTGGCGCACATCCAGGGCACCATGGCCATGGATGCCCTCCACGTCGCCCCCTGGACCTATATGGGTGCCCCCCCCAAAACCCTAGCTCACACTCATCCATTCCCCCCTCTTTCCCCCATCGGGCCCCTCCTGTTCTTCGCGAAATTGATCTTGAAATCACCCACGGTCATCGCTGCATCTTCGTCGTTGACGCGTCCATCGGCCGCTCCGGCGTGCGGGAGTACGTCCTCGAGGTCCACCGCCCTCGTCTTCATCCATTCTGGGTGCCTCATCAGCCCGGGGAGCCGCGTAGCTAACGCGGTCTTCATCTTCTTCCTCCGGCCGTCGCATCTCGCATCACCATTGCTGCTGCTCCGAGTCGTCCCCTGCTTCCCCGGCCTCGCCTTTGTAATCGTGGTGAGCTCCTCTTCCGAACCCCCTTTCCCTGCCTTAATTTATTGCCGTTGGGGCCTCCCCCACGCTCGACCGCCATGTCCGACACATGCGCCTGCGCCCGCACATCCTCGCGCACCCACGCAGTGTTCGCGCTCTTGGCCACAACGCACGCGTTGTCCCATGCTTGGTCGCGCCTGGTCGGGCCCGCTACTCGCCCCTGCCTGTTGCTCGTGTTGCGTCGCCGCCGCCGCTGCCTAGCGCTGCTGCTGTTCTCAACTGCTGCGCTACTGCTTGGTCGCTCCCATGCAGCCCCGTCAGACTCGCCCCGCGCCTCACCTGCAATGCAAACCGCCCCGCGTCTCACCTCCAGCACCGGTCGCCCGCTCCCGTGCGAGCTGCTGGGCCTGGCCGCCAGAGCCTTGTGCCCGTGCGTGTCCAGCCGGCCCTTTGCTAGCTTAGGGGATAATCCCCAATTAGATAAACTGCCTATTAGTGCTAACTCCCCCCTAAATAGCCTATCACATCCGGCCCCATCATCTAATTAAACTTCATTTAGCTAACTGGATAATTTACAAACAATAACATGTGGCTCCCCTATCCATTTTGACCAGTCAAACTGTTGACTTAGCTGACCAGTCTATGACAAGTGGGCCTTGTTTACCTTGTTGACTAGTCAACAGTTGACTGGTCAACTGCTGACTGGACTAGTTGACTAGGTCAACCCAGCCCTCTGGTCCCACCAGTAAGCCACTGTGGCTAGCTGCAGCTAGGTGTAAAAAGTATATTTTGTTTTTAATTCGAAATAATAATAACCTCAAAATTATTTAAAACTTCGAAAATTAATATAAAATAATCCGTAACTCGGATGAAAATAGTTTATATATGAAAGTTGCTCAGAACGACGAGACGAATCCAAATACGAGGTTCGTTCGTCCACCACACACCTTTATCATACCGAACATGGAACAATCCCCCTCCATCCCATCTAACCGAAAATTCCTAACACCGGGAATACTTTCCCGGATGTTAGGCCTGTATCACCGAGCACTGCGATAGGTCACACGTAGCACCGCGTATTGCCTTGTTATATTTTGTGAAGCTTTGTTTGCTCTGTATTTATTGTTTCTTCGCCCTCTTATCCCCGGTAGACTACGAGACGGACGTCGCTGCTGCCTCGATCGACTACGATGTTGACGACCCCTCTTTCTTGCTAGAGCAACCAGGCAAGGCCCCCCCCCCCGCCTTGATCACCAGATATCACCCATTCTATTCTCTTTTATTCTTGCATTAGAATTGCTACTGTTGATGATTCGATAGCTCCTATTCTGTTGCATAGCCTGTCATTGTTGCTACCTCTATTGATACCTTACCTGCTATCCTAATGCTTAGTATAGGATGCTAGTACTCCATCAGTAGCCCTACATTCTTGTCCGTCTGCCATGCTATACTATCGGGCCGTGATCACTCGGGTGGTGATCACGGGTATATACTATACTATTACATACTCATGATGATGATTCGGATATGGGGGCTGAAGGGGCAGGTGGTTCCACCCAGGTAGTGGTGGGCCTGGGTTCCCGACAGCCCCCTGATGGTTACTTTGTGGCGGAGCGACAGGGTGGGTTGCGACCACCTAGGAGACAGGTGGGCCTGGCCCTGGTCGTTGTCCGTGGTTATTTCATAATAACACGTTTAACGAGATCTTGGTATTTGATCTGAGTTTGGCCATTGGCCTATACACACTAACCAGCTACGTGGGAATAGTTATGGGCACTCGACGTCGTGGTATCGCCGAAGCCTTCTTGATGTCAGCGATTGAGCGGCGCGCGCCGGGTTGGACCGCGTAACGTAACTTCCTTAGTACTGGAGGTTGCTAGGTTTGCTCATCGGCCGCGTACGCTACGTGCAGGTGTGCGTTGGGCGATGGGCCCGGACCCCTGCGCGCCTAGGACTTAGACCAGCGTGCTGACCTCTCTGTTGTGCTTAGGTAGGGCTGCAACGTGTTGATCTTCCGAGGCCGGGCATGACCCTGGAAAGTGTGTCTGGCCAAATGGGATCAAGCGTGCTCGGTTATGTGGTGCACTCCTGCAGGGAAGTTAATCTATTCGAATAGTCGTGTCCCTCGGTAAAAGGATGACCCGGAGTTGTACTCTGACCTCATGACAACTAGAACTGGTTACTTAATAAAACACACCCAGACAAGTTCCAGATACAACCCGGTGATCGCTTTCCCATAGGGCGACGAGGGGAGGATCGCCGGGTAGGATTATGCTATACGATGTTACTTGGTGAACTCTTCAGCTACTCAAGACGGAGGCTGCCAGAAGCTTTGATACTTGTTACTTTTCCATCTACTCTCTTCTACTGCTGCAAAATGGAGGCTGCTTGAAGCGTAGTCTTCGATAGGATTAGCTATCCCCCTCTTATTCTGGCATTCTGCAGTTCAGTCCACATATATTACCCCTTTACACATATACCTTTGCATATGTAGTGTAGATCCTTGCTTGTGAGTACTTTGGATGAGTACTCACGGTTGCTTTCTCCACCTTTTCCCCTTTTGTCCCTTCTTCTCAGATGATGCAACTAGATGGTGGAGTCCAGGACCCAGAGGATCCCAAGGATGTTTCTACGTGGAATTCGGCTTCGAGGAGTAGTTAGGAGGTCCCAGGCAGGAGGCCTTGCCATTTCGATCGTTGTTACTTTTGTGCTAGCCTTCTTAAGGCAAACTTGTTTAACTTATGTCTATACTCAGATATTATTGCTTCCGCTGACTCTTGTGTATTCGAGCTTATGTATTCGAGCCCTCGAGGCCCCTGGCTTGTAATATAAAGCTTGTATTATTTTAATTTGTGTCTAGAGTTGTGTTGTGATATCTTCCAGTGAGTCCCGGATCTTGGTCTGTAGCGACCAGACCTCAAACAGTCTGATCTCCATGCATCAGTGTCATCCCTGGATCAGTAATGCTGACACGCATGGTAGTCGAAGGATTTATAACAGAGTAGCAATCATACACTTATTACATCGATAGTTCAACGATGAATTTATTACACAAATCATGGGTGAAGGCCATCTAACACGATAACAGCGGAAGGCTTGGAAGATAAGTGAGTCCATCATCTCCAGCGGCATCACTGAGTATAGAACCACGACCTAAAAAGGGCGTCTTACTCGTCGTCTGAGAAGTCTGCAACATGAAACATTGCAGCCCGAAAAATGGGTCAGCACATGGAATATGCTGGCAAGGTAACACAAAAGATGCAATGAAAGTAAAGCTACTCTATATGCAATATGGCTGGTGGAAAGCTCTATGGTTAAGTTTTTGCGTAAAGCCAATTTTTCCCTACTTCAAAGGAATGTATTTTAATTAACTATCATGGTAGTTGAAACATCGTTGAGAAGATAGACATCCTCTCAACCCCAATTAAAAGTAATCATTAAACCCAACAAAATTAAATTAAAGTAACGTGTTGAGATGCACATGAAAAATCCAAGTACCATATACTCAAGATGTCCATAACCGGGGACATGGCTAATCATGATCAGTTTGTACACTCTGCAGAGGTTTGTGCACTTTCCCCACAAGACTCGATCGCCTCCATTTGGTTTCTCGCACTTCATGGTGTTTGAGAAACGGATGACTGAGACACAGTCTTTCCGAAGAGGTCCCCTTAACCAGATAGATAGGCCGGTACACCTACAAAACCCAACTACATCTGCTAGCCCATCATGAAAAGGTTTCCCACAACTTACTCAACTATGCCAGAGCCCATAATGGCATGTGGCTGCACACGGAAGTTTCTAGCATGAAAAATCTTATGATCCCTTTGAGCCTGGGTGGCGGTCCAAAAGAAAAACAGGCAATCCTGGAATACCCAAGTGGCTCAATCCACCCAGATGTGTATTAAAGTTGCCACCTTAAGTTGAACCATTAATTAACAACTCACATCTGTCATGGATTTCACTCAAACCCAAACCACGTCTACGAGCATAGCATGTCCTAACAGCAAACGTAGAAGTAACTCCCATGGTTTGAATGTAATGCAGGTAATAGGTACTACCTCAAACTACTTCCCAATCCCACAAGTTAATTGATCCTATTCATGCAATGTGTGAGGGGTTTGACTAATGCAATGAAAACTAGGTAATTGGAAAGCATGATCAAAGTGTTACTTGCCTTGCTGATGATCCGCAAACCCTAGAGACTCAAAGTAGCAAGCTGCGCACTCCGGGTACTCTATCGTAATCAAACAACAAGCATACAATAAGTACTTAACTAATGCACGGGTAAGACTCAAATAAGAGATCTAACCAGAAAGTTCAACTTAAGAACTCCGGTTTGCAAAAAGAATCAACTCGAATAAAGCAACGAAACTCAAACTGCAAAAGAAATGAGCTCCGAATTACTAGTTGGCATAAAGTCAAATTTTACAGTAGCCAAAACTTTATTCAAGTTGGTTAAACGTAAAGAGGGCTTCGAGACGAAGATCTGGATTTTGAATCAGCTGATTCCGACTCTCGAGCGAAAATAAAAACGAAAAACAAGATCAGGGCAGAAATCGCGATCGGAAAAATCGCGGAGAAAATACCCCGAAAAAGAAATACGACGAACAGGCTAACAAACGAACGTTCGCTGTCTGCGATTAACTAACGAAACCGTTTGTTAAAACGAACGTACGGGTGAACGTCCTCTATTTAACTAAACCGGCGAAAAAACCGATCTAAACCAAAAAAACAGATCTAGGGTTTTTTTTAAACCGATCTGATCTTTTCAGAGAAAGAAGAAAAGAAAATAAAAAATATCTACCGCGGCATCTACCTCAACTCCGGCGAGGGCGTCGGCTCCGGCGAGGTGAGCGGCGGGGCGCGGCGGCGGCGACGAGGCGGCGGCGTCCGGCGGCGGGGTGACGGCGGCGGCGGCGGCTTAGGGTTAGGGTTCGGCGCGGGTGGGCTGGCTGGCGAAATCGGGTTGGCCTGGCGCTATATAAAGCCCGGAGTCCCGGGCTAAAACGACTCCTAGTCGGTTCCCCTTTTTTTTAAATAGATTCCCGGCGCAATAAAACTAAAGAAATAAATATCAAACGGACTCCAAAATTCTTGAAGTAAATTTTCACCGTCCTCTAATAATATTTAGGACAAGGTGAACATTTTTCCCGGACCTAAATGCAATTTTGAAAAACGCGTATTTTTCCTATGCAAATAAATCCAGAAAAATACCAAAAGTGATTTTAATATTTTTCCTCCAATATTTCTATTATTTTGGAGAAGTCATATTATCTCCGCTCATTTATTTTATTTAGAAATATTTTTAGGAGAGAAAAATAATTAGAATCACACTGTCCTCGTACCGGTATTCGAGCGAATTCAAATACGAAAACGGTAAAATCCCCAACTCTCTCCGTAGGTCCTTGAGTTGCTTAGAATTTCGAGGAACTCCACGAACAAAAATGCGAAAATATGCAAATGCAATTATGACCTATGTATAACATTCCAAATTGAAAATTTGGGATGTTACATGATCGCACACATTTGCGTGCATGATTAGTGTACGGTCAAATCGGGGGCGTCACAATAGACATCCTTCTAGTCATCTAAATGATCACGTGATCCAAATCAACTAAACCATGTCCGATCATCACATGAGATGGAGTAGTTTTCAATGGTGAACATCTTATGTTGATCATATCTACTATATGATTCACGCTCGACCTTTCGGTCTCCAGTGTTCCGAGGCCATATCTGCATATGCTAGGCTCGTCAAGTTTAACCCGAGTATTCTGCGTGTGCAAAACTGGCTTGCACCCGTTGTATGTGAACGTAGAGCCTATCACACCCAATCATCACATGGTGTCTCAGCACGAAGAACTTTCGCAACGGTGCATACTCAGGGAGAACACTTGTACCTTGAAATTTTGTAAGGGATCATCTTATAATGCTACCGTCGTACTAAGCAAAATAAGAAGCATAATAAGATAAACATCACATGCAATCAAAATATGTGACATGATATGGCCATCATCATCTTGTTCTTTTGATCTCCATCTCCAAGGCACCGTCATGATCACCATCGTCACCGGCGCGACACCTTGATCTCCATCGTAGCATCGTTGTCGTCTCGGCAACTATTGCTTCCATGACTATCGCTACTGCTTAGTGATAAAGTAAAGCAATTACATGGCGACTGTATTTCATACAATAAAGCGACAACCATATGGCTCCTACCAGTTGCCGATAACTTTACAAAACATGATCATCTCATACAATAACGTATAACTCATCATGTCTTGACCATATCACATCACAACACGCCCTGCAAAACAAGTTAGACGTCCTCTACTTTGTTGTTGCAAGTTTTACGTGGCTGCTACGGGCTTAGCAAGAACTGTTCTTACCTACGCATACAAAAAACCACAACGATTTTTCATCAAGTATGTGTTGTTTTAACCTTCACAAGGACCGGGCGTAGCCATACTCGATTCAACTAAAGTGAGAGAGACAGACGCCCGCCAGTCACCTTTAAGCAACGAGTGCTCGTAACGGTGAAACAAGCCTCGCGTAAGCGTACGCGTAATGTCGGCCCGGGCCGCTTCATCTCACAATACCGCTGAATCAATGTATGACATGCTGGTAAGCAGTATGACTATTATCGCCCACAACTCACTTGTGTTCTACTCGTGCATATCATCTACGCATAGACCTGGCTCATGATGCCACTGTTGGGGAACGTAGTATTTCAAAATTTTCCTACGACCACGGAAGATCTATCTACTAGATGCATAGCAACGAGAGGGGAGAGTGTGTCTACGTACCCTCGTAGACCGAAAGCGGAAGCGTTTATTAGCGTGGTTGATGTGGTCGTGCACCTTCACGATCCGTCCCGATCTAGTACCGAGCATACGGTACCTCCACGTTCCGCACACGTTCAGCTCGATGACGTCCTCGCCTTCTTGATCCAGCAAGACGGGCGAAGTAGTAGTTGAGTTCCGGCAGCACGACGGCGTGGTGACGGTTGTTGATGAAGAACAATCTCTGCAGGGCTTCGCCAAGCACTACAGAAACTAGACGGAGGATAAACTAGAGGGTCGGGGTTGCCGGCACACGGCTTGGTGTATCTTGATGTGTTCCAGGTGCTATCCCTGCCCCTCTATTTATATGTTGAGCCCTAGGTCGAAACTTGGAGCAAAAGCCTCCTTATAGTCAGTTTTGCCCGAAAGGCAAGAGTCCCACTCGGACTCCAGGACCAAACGCCACAATCCTTGGCGTCTGGCCCAGAAGCCATGGCCCCAGCGTCTTGCCCAGGGCCAGACGCCAGGGTCTCCGGCATTTGGCCCCCTGGCCTTCGCAAAACACCTTTTGCACCGACTTAATGCCCTGTGGGCTTGACCCCTTGGCCTAACCATATCATCCTATATATCAATTTTTACCTCCGGACCATTCCAGAGCTCCTCGTCATGTCCGTGATCTCATCCGAGACTCCGAACAACATTCGGTCACCAACATACATAACTCATTTAATACTATATCATCAACGAACAGCGTGCGGACCCTACAGGTTCGAGAACTATGTAGACATGACCGAGACATCTCTCCGGTCAATAACCAATTGCGGAACCTGGATGCCCATATTAGCTCCTACATATTCTACGAAGATCTTTATCGGTCGAACCGCATAACAACATACGTTGTTCCCTTTGTCATCGGTATGTTACTTGCCCGAGATTCGATCGTCAGTATCTCAATACCTAGTTCAATCTCGTTACCGGCAAGTCTCTTTACTCATTCCGTAATACATCATCTCGTGACTAACTCATTAGTCGTTTGCCTGCAAGGCTTATTACGATGTGCATTACCGAGAGGGCCCAGAGATACCTCTCCGACACTCGGAGTGACAAATCCTAATATTGATCTATGCCAACACCACAAACACCTTTGGAAACACCTGTAGAGCATCTTTATAATCACCTAGTTACGTTGTGACGTTTGATAGCACACAAGGTGTTCCTCCGGTATTCACGAGTTGCATAATCTCATAGTCAGAGAAACATGTATAAGTCATGAAGAAAGCAATAGCAATAAAACTAAACGATCATTATGCTAAGCTAACGGATGGGTCTTGTCCATCACATCATTCTCCTAATGATGTGATCCCATTGATCAAATGACAACTCATGTCTATGGTTAGGAAACATAACCATCTTTGATCAATGAGTTAGTCTAGTAGAGGCATACTAGGGACACTCTGTTTTGTCTATGTATTCACACATGTACTAAGTTTCCGGTTAATACAATTCTAGCATGAATAATAAACATTTATCATGATATAAGGAAATATAAAATAACAAATTTATTATTACCTCTAGGGCATATTTCCTTCAAATGGGAGGGGGAACCATGCCTTAGGGACGAGCTTATCGGAAATGTAGGGTAATCTATAAAAGTACCCCCACCGATTTGAACTAGGCGGTTCTTTCGGTTCAGGGGTATAACGGGAATTTCTTGTGTCGAGATTTCATATGAGGAGGGAGTTTTCGCGCGTGTTCATTTTGGGATAGCAAGGTGCGCGTTGAGAAGGAGGGAGTTTTCGGAGCACAAAGAGAGAAATAAATATTTTGAATTTCGGATAACAAGGCACAAGATGAAATTTCGGGACAATCCTAACGTGTACGATACCAAATCAACTTGCACGTCCCTCAATGAAAAAAGAACAATTCGAACCACACAAGAGAGAGTCTTCTCCCATTTTACTGTATGAATTACTACAAATGCCACTCAAAACTTTGAATCCATGTTATGCTCAATTAAAATATTTTGCTAGGTGTATAATGCATGTAACCTGCTCAAATGAACTTTTTTTTGCATTCCAAATGTATATACTAATGGATGCAATATGAACTAAATTTGAATTCATTTCTAAATTTGATAATAATCTAGAATTAAGGTTATTGTAAAGTTAAATATGGACTACTTGTACCATATAAACTCGAATTTAATTTTTTTAATCCACTTTATGCCGATTTCAAATAATATTACATTTCAAGCTCTAGCTACATCTTCATAATCTGCACCATGTTTCATATGTGTAATGTGTTTATGACACAATGTATGCATGGTGCCCCACCCCCGACAACTACAAGTATTTATATATGAGCTGCAAAAGCCACACATTATCATAAATTCAGAAAGTGGTGTGCATGGATGCAATGTAGTCAAACGATGCCTGCCATCGGTATTTCAAATTCAAATAAAATATTGACTATTCATCACCCTGGGTGAGGATTCATCACCCCCTCTATTTTAACATCAATGATATTAGTTTTACATTCCGTAAATTTTGCCGTATTTTGGACGTAAAAAGGGAATGTGAGAAAATATATAATCCATGTAAAAAAATTATGTTAAGTAAAATTACAAATGTAAAAACATAGGGTAAAAGGTACATAAAATATACTTTTTTGGCGTGATAACCTATTTTTTTTTTCTTATGCGAAATTTTATGCAGTGAATCAATATGAATGTAACTATTTGTATTTCAAATGTAATTTATTCATGAAATGATCGTAAGAATACCTCGGGTGAAGAATAACTTATTCTACACCTTGGGTCTATTCTCCTAACACCCTTAAGAGTCTTACTCTACTAACACTAATTCTTGTTCTACTAACACCCCACCCCATGTCCCGTGGGCAACCCCCACACCCCCGCATACACGACAAACCCCTCCTCCCCCACCTTATTCCTCGCTGCCCACCCTCCCACCGCAACCCACCTTCTTCATCGCCTGCCCCCGCCCCCACAACGCCGGCCACCATGGCCTCCACATCTGCCGCGGACCTCCC
>LR738709.1:151061929-151088806 GCA_902687465.1 Secale cereale
CTGCCCCCGCCCCCCATGCCGCTGCCCACCATGGCCTCCACCACCACCTCCACATTCGCTGCCGTATACAGCTACTGCGAGGCCCCTACACTGCCAACAACCACATACCATGCCGGATCCCACCGCCCCCATCCGACGAGCCCTCCTACATCTTGTCCTCTTGTCCTCCCCCTCCACAAGCAACCGATGTGGGTATGGTGAGCCGCGCAACCCCGATGCGGATGTCAGATTGAGGGCACCGGCATCCCAGGTACAGATCCACTGCGGTGGACGGTGCCACCACTGCCCCCCCTGTGGCACACCACCACTCTCCTCCCCGCGAGGGGCCAGCCAGGGGCGTGGCCGGAGAGAACCCCCTGGACACGCGTGATGGGCACCAGCATGCTCTCCCCCTCCCCCTCCACCACTCTCCTCCGGTAGCAGCGCACCCTTGGACACGCGCGATGATGGCGCCACTCCGGTGCCGGTGGAGGAGAGGGAAGAACTGTACCTTGACGCCAGTGAGGTTCAGCGGCAAGTTATACCATCTGCATCCTCCTTTTCATCGGCAAAATACCCTCTGCTCCCCTGATCTAGTGTGTGATTTTGAAGTTTGTTGTGCGTGTACGTGAAAATTCAATGCAGTCCATTGTGAGCTGCCGCTTGTTGATGCCGCCGACATGCCCCGTCATATAGTACAACGCCATCGTGTCTGCAGTTCGATAGTAATCAACAGTGAGGCTGTGCAGTTAGGTGGTCACCAAGTTGCAACTCGACGTGTGTGACATGTATCTGCCATGTCTTCCCGATGAGCTGCCCCTACCCCCTTGTAGTCCAGGCACCCCCAGCTTGTAGTGCGCCAGAGCACGCGATGCGGTTTGGTGCGTGTGGCCTTACAGTTGGATTTTGGACTTGCAGTTGACGCCTTGTGTGCTTCACTGATGTGGTCCATCCTTAGTTCGACTAGATCAATGATGAAGTTCAGATGGGTTGAAAATATTTGCTGTTTTTATGTGAATTGTGTGTACACCCTGTGCAACAGAATTGCAAGGCCAAGTTTGTTATGTAAAAATGATGCTTAGATGTGGTTCAGCTTAAATCCTATGTGGTTCATTTGGTAAAACCAGAAAAAGAAAACAACTCATATAGAAGTTCACTTTTTAGAATGTAGTTCGCTAGGTACTGCCCCATGGTCCTAGAATGTGATTCACTTTGAGAGTGATGTTGTTCACTTTTACACAGCGAGGAAGTGCAGAAAAATTAGCGAAACAACAAAAAATAGTAATGTGGTTCGCTTTGATATATCTCGCGGTTCACTTGCCCTTGCCTCTGTGGTCCACTCTCGTTCATAATTTTGTTTTGAAAAAAAAGACAGGAAAATCTAAAAAAAAACTCATATGAGAAAATTTACGTCTGACAAAAAGAAATCATGAAGTTTGCTTGCCCGTATGATGCAGTGCGGTTTTCTGTCTGAAGTAGTGTGTTCTTATGTCTGATGAAGTTCCTTTGTCGATTTTTGTGTCACGACAAATAGAGTTTCCGCATTTCAATATTTACCAAACTACTCTTAAACCATAAGGAATTAGAGGGAGTTTTCTAAATGAATTTTTTTTGCCTCCTTGATATCTTCCCAACGACGTATCATTTGAATCATATCAATGAGCGGTTTGTAAAAATTCGCACAAAAACGGCCGCTGCCACTCGTAAAAAACGGTCGCTGCGACTCGTCGTTCGCCGCATCATTTTCAAAATTAATTTAAAATTGTAATGAATCTCAAAACAATTTGTACATATAAAAGTTGTGCCTCATCCGTAGCTTTCCAACAACGTATCACACACCTCATTTCGACAAACGGTTAAGAGGGTTAAGAAAATGCAATACCAAAAAATTACAAAAATTTGAAAAAATAGAATTCCGCGATTTAGTAAATTTTAAACTGGTCTAAAATTTAATGGATTAGAGGAAGAAATATATATGAAAAAGTTGCGCCTGGACGATATGTTTCCAACGGCTTATCATTTCCTTCATTCCGACGAGCGGTTCAGAAAAAAATGTGAAAATACCCTCGCTGCCACTAGTCGGGCGCCACACCGTTTTCGAAAGTGCTCCTAAACCATGAGGAATATCGAAACAAATTATGCATGGCAAAGTTTCTCCTAATCCATAGCTTTCCAATGGTATATTACGCACCTCGTTCTGGCAAACGGTTTAAAAACTGGAGCGAAAACAATACCAAAAAATTACGTGCAGTTTTTTGTGACGGGAAGTTCACTCGCATCAGTATTCGGTGCTCTTGCTTCAACAATGACGTGCACTTGCGTTGAGCATGCAGTTCAGAAGTGTTAGGAGAATAAGTATTCTCCAAATATTCAGAAGTGTTCGACTGTATATACATACATACATACATACATACATACATACATACACACATACATATACACACATATACATATATACACACACACATATACGTACACACACACACACACACACACACACATATATATGTTCAAAACTACACCAGGCATATCCCCATTATATTCATATCTGCATGGGTCTAAAACGCCATGATCTCTTATTCGAATATTTGAATCCAATTTTACAATGAACTTGATCAAGGATGGCGCGCGTTGCCGCGCCCATCTATTTTGACGTTAAAATGATAGGAATTTCTGTAAATATGAGACAAAAGGTAAACATATCTAGAAAATAAAATATTGAAAAGAATAAAATAGTCCAAAAATTTGTTTTACATAAGTTTTTATTATTGTTTTGAAGTGTTGGTACTCCAGTAGTAAGTAACAACCAAAAGAGGGAAATATTAAGCTAGGATATGTTATTCCAATTTCAGTTGCATGTATACAATGTATGTGTCCATTTGTAGCTTATGGCTACTTTCAAATGAAAAAAGGTTAAAAAACAATAATAACTTGACGTAATAGGAAAACACATATAACAGTAAATAGCCTTGATCAAGGAGCAACGGCTAGCCTTCACTTAGTGGACTAATGACAGTAACCTGAACAAGAAGATGCAGGAAACTAGAAGAGTTTTAAATTCATGAATTGACGAAACATCGACATACTGACCAACTATGCCAAATGCGCTGGATGGAAGCTCTGCTTTTCTGGGTGGCATAGTACACACTTCATGACATGTCAAATAGTTGTAGTATCTAGCTTCCAAAGCTGAATGGAGATGCATGTATGCGTCTCTGATACATGATCTCATCATAATAATTTCGAAATTGAGAAAAAAGACAAATGATTAATCTTTTATTTCAAAAAAATCAAAGGTATATATATAAATGCTTCATCTTTGGTTTCTGATGTCATCTTAGATTGACATTTGACTTAGGTTCTTCTATGTCTTGCAATTGTCATGCAAAGATTGGAGTGTCAACTTACCCATGAAAGGACAAATGTATCAACTTACCCATGAAATTGCCATTCTTCTTCATCAAATCAAGCAAAAGGACAAAGATTGTTTAAACTTCGCACATATCTTACATGTAATGAACCTACAAGATGTTAAAGAAATAAAGTAGCTATTATGTGCAAGAATCCATGCAATGCTTTCGAGATAAATCTGAACCGAAATGGGATTAGGGAAGCATTGCCTGACCTCTCAGCAGATCAAAATCAATATTATCTTCCTCACAACCCTGCTTGCATTGGTATTTACAGTAGTTGATTGGTTCAACGCCTACAGGGCTAGAGTACTTTCTTAGATGATTCTTAAGCATTTGAAAACTGAAGGAAGAAAAACATGCACATGGTGCGAGCATATACAGGGTAGTAGACTATGAAGAGCATTCGTTTTTGGTAAGAAAGCTTCTAAAGAGCCAAATGTTATGTAAATTTCTAATAACAGGTGGACATGATTTACTTAAGAAGCTTGATTAAGATACTATACTACTGCAACTTTAACAATTGATCTTCTATGGTACTCCAGGTTAGGTGTTGCCTAAAAAAACTCGAAAAAGAATCATATTCTGTTTACCCTTGCAGAAGATAGTTGGACCAAAAGTAGTTACTGAATCAGCAGATCAATTTATAATTAACATACTAACTGTAATGCTCATGCATCATCTGCAGCAGCTGAAGGTTTGTGAATTGTTACGAACTCCCGGTCTACACCTTTGCTGAATAACCTAATCATACAGGTATTGATAAATTCTTAATCACAAGATCCAAGGATACTTGCTTCTGCTAGCATAATGAATGATGTGCAGTTGCAAGAACAAAAGCGCCATATGGAACCTATATGTATTATAGTCTTACCTGAAATGTTGGGAAGGATGCATGTGAATGTCCTTTTAGGATGCATAATTATCAGTTATAGCAACAATCATAGTTTCACTATCCTTAACCTTTAGTATCACGCAACACTAACAAGTTGTGTACAATTCTAGTAGACATACAAAATTACAAATGCAGATATTCAGTTTGATATGTACTGAAGTCATAATAGGTGCACCCAACAGGACATACCTGTCTCGGGTATCTCGATTAGCATGGTCATCGCAACAAATCGGACATTATTATATTTCCTCATCACTTCACCATGCTTTTCAAAAATAACCGGAGCTGGTCCATGTTGGTTCTTTAAATAAGCTTAGATGTGTCTCTCCTTGCTCAATAACTTCCTTAGAGCAATACACATTGCTTCGATCTCTATATCAGTATCAACAGGTGATGTAAGTACTTGTAAGATCAGGAGATGTAGCTAATAAAGAGCATCCAAAAAACTTATGATGATAAACAAAGAAAATTTAATGCAGGACCACCCTTACTTTTGACACCAAATAATCATTAACTTGAATTATTATTTTCGACAATACATTCAGCAGAAATTTGACAAGTCACATACTCACATTACATATGCTAATTAAAGTTTGACTAAGAGAGATCAACTTAGTAACCACTTTGCCAGATACAGTTTAGGTAATAAAGATAATAACAAAAGCAATGACCTGTATTTCCTAATTGCTAGATGGATAAGTGTCAACTATTACCTTTGGAGTATGTAGCAAGAAGTGGCTTGATCGACTATGGAACAGCAACAACAGATTTGACATGTGGTGAAGCACACTTCAGCAGGACGGGGAGGAGCAGCAGCGGTGGCGACTCTGGAGCCTCCTTGAAGCACGTATCTGGACGGCGGCGGCGCATCGCATGTGGAGGAACAGAGGAGCAGTTCCTGGAGATAACCTTGGCCTATTGTGTTGCGCGGTCTAGGCCTGGGCATTCGACGGCCCGATTACGAACAAGAACGACAACTCGTCGTGCGGAGCAGCAGCCCGCGAGGCGGTGCTTGCATCGCCTCAGTGACCTGGGGACGATCTGCATTGTCTATTTGAGCGATCTGACGGTTGGAAGGCTCAAAACGCTGTGGAGGTCTATAAATTATAGAAATATAAGTCAATACCTGCACAATTATGCACTGAAGAATATTGCACAACAGAGATAAACCATGCTTTGTCATCTCCATGGTGAAAATTTACCCAGTTGTGATATCTAAAATATAGAAATTGAAGTCAATACCTGCAGAATAGCCATCATGAGATGACACAGCAAGAGATCCATTGGGGAGAAGGAAGATCATGCAGCATATATAGCAGTACCTCAGTTTCCTGTGTTTCTCTCTAGGAAATCATGGGGTGGAGTTTGGTTCATTATTAATCATAAGCAATTGTACCACATTAGGCAACCAAGACAGAAGGAGGAGAGAAGAAGAGGATGACTAGCTAGGCGGATTGCAGGTGACGCCGACATGCTTGGACAGGGAACTGGGAGGGAAGGACGAGGCGGCGTCTCTGCCCACAAGAACGGGGGTGAGGGACTGGAGCAGGAGATTTGTCTCCTAGGCAAGAGGGTATTGGAAGGTCTGGCGGCGATCCGATGCGGCGGAGGAGTGGTGGCGGCAGATAGAACCCTGATCTGGAGACCGTGGGCATGAAGAAGCACAATCGGTAAATGAGGAGGCTGTCGTGCCTGAGCCGTCGCCTCACCTTCCCATGCTATATTTTCCCCCGGTTGGACCAAAGCCTGTTAGGCCTAATTTCATGCCAGCCTTCCGAAATTGTCACGGGAGTAGCGGCCCAACAGGCTAGCGCTCGGTGGTAGCGATCGAAGTGACCAGGCGCGAGATTCCGAGCTAATTCGACGACCGAAAACGACCGAAACTGACAATCGGACGGTCAGAAATGCTAATGGCCTGAGAGGGCTGGGATGGTGCTCAGTTATAATGTATCTAAATTATGACCTGTGTTAGTCTTTTACACCCGCACTTCTGTTTGTACCTATCACTAACGTTCTCTTGTGTATGCACACACCCTCCTCGCCCCATCCCTGAGCATTCTCTAGATCGCGAACATTCATTATTTTTCTTTAGTTCATTCTCCCATGGTCTCTGTAGGTCTCCCGAAGTCCTTCTTTTCAACACACATCGATTGATATACCTCTCTAGCCAGGCTTGCCTACCACATACACAAACTTTCACTCTTCTGCTCCCCTTTCACCCTCCATGCCCCTAGCTATCTTTGATACGCTCCCACACAAATGCACACTCTCGCCCCTCTTTTCATCTATCTCACACTTGCACAACCTCCCCCTCTCTATCTAGTAGGCCTCTCACACCACCTCCTAGTCGCATCCCTTTATCTCTATCAGTCCCTCGACCTTATTTGCCTCTAACACATACATGTGTACACTGATTGATCTCCCTCTATAAATATAGCTAGGTCGATTATCCCTGTTTCCCCCCATGCGTCAGTCGATCTACCTCACTAGTTATGTCTCTCTCTTTCTTCGACACACAATGATTTATCTTCCTATCTAGTTAAGCATGCATACCACACACATATATAGTCCCTCCCCCTCATCCTCCATGCATGCCTCCCGCCCCGCCTCTCACCTGCACGCATTCGCATGCACTCGCGCACGCGCGCGCGCACACACACACACACATCCAGTCGTACCCTCTGTTTTTTCTACTAGGAACTACTAGGGTAAACCTTATACATAAGCTTATCAGTAGTGTTGATTAAAAGTAGGTGCTACTGATACTTAGCAGTTGCGCATGGTGGCAAAGGGCACTACTGCTATCCACATAGCAGTAGCGCGACGAGGACAAAACGCTCTACTACTATAATTGGCACACTGTTTCCGATAGGCTTGGTATAGTAGTAGCGACCTTCTGCAAACCGCGCTATTGCTAAAAATATAGTAGTGGCGCATTTTTATGGTAGGGCGCTACCGCTAAGTTTGAACTTGTCCACATGGCTGGCCCCACTTAGTAGTAGCGCGTTGTGCAAGAGCGCGCTACTAGTACAATTTTTAGCAACAATGCATTTTCCTATCCCATGCTACTGCTAAGGTCCATCCACCTTTTTCATCCCCCTCCCCCATCCTCTCTTCCTTTCACTTTCCCATTGCTCCCACCTCCTCTCTTCCTCACTACTTCTCCCTCATTACTCTCCTTCTTCTACCTCTCTTTCTCTCTCTTTATTGCTCCTAGCAAACTACACCACCTCCATTAATGCAACTCCTTTCTCTTTTTCCTCCCCCTCCACTGGTTAGAGTCATCTCCTTCCCCAACTAGCTAGGTAGATCTACCCATTTAGTAAAGTGACCTATGTACCTCCCTAACTAGATCTAGCCATGTCAAGAAGTAAGCTTTCTGCACTTTTGATCATTCCCTAGGTGTGTGGCGACACCGATCGACATCATCATCACCGTGCTCGATCTTGAGATAGGTGATTAAAAATTTGTGCTTTTGCAAGAATGGAAATATGTGTATGAGTGCGATATGACATAATCATGTGATATGATGTAAATTGTGTGTGTGGCTTGACTTGCCGCCAAATTGTGCTTGATTTTCCTATGTTTTGCCGAAATGTCAATTTATTTCCTTTTCGGCAAATTTCAGGCAAACTCTATATGTCCTATTTATAGGGAAGGTCATGCCGAATTTTTGTATGACTTTGATGCATGCATGCATTTTTATAATCAATTTGTTTATTATTACCGCGCAGGTGTTCATGATGGTCAGTGGAACGATGGTGGAAAGGTGGTTGCAGTCAGCGGTGTAGGACATGAATGAAAATAACCGGACAGAGATTTTATGGCCGTGTCGAAGATGCAAAGGAAAAGTTTAGCTCAACCCCTATGAGGATGGCCATTTGATGGCACACCTGCTCATGACTGGTTTCATGGATGGCTATACTCGGTGGATAATTGAAGATGATGATGATGAGGAGGAGGACACCGGCGGGGAAGGCAACGACGACATGGGGTAATACGAAGAGATGACCGATAATGGTGGCGGAGAAGGAGCTGGACATGGCGGTGGGGAAGAGGCCGGACATGGCGGCGGTGAAGAGGCCGGACATGGCGACGGAGAAGAGGTCGACTACACGTCGCAGAGTTCATCGCTACAGAGTTCAATCGTGCGAGACCCTCTTGTTCGAGACCTGCTTCGCAAAGAGACGAGTATTGAGAGCATCTCCACTCGTCGGAGCCCCCCAGGGGCGTTTTTTCCGCCGGATGAAGCCTGCGCCAGCGGTAATTTGGCCTTGGGGAGCAAAATCTCCTAGCGGTGGCCTCCCCAAGGAGCCACCTTGTCGCCACTTGTCCTCCCAGCATTGGTTCGGAAGAAAAGGAGGAGAGATGGGCGGTAGGTGGGGGAGAAAAGGAGGAGAGAGAGAGAGCCCTGGGCGCTTTTTGCAAGCAAAAGATTCCTGCCGACGTCCCCAGGCGCTCCCTAGCGCGCCGGGTTTGTCCTGGGATCACCGGCCGTATTTTTACCCAAATCCAGCGCTAATCGACGTCCTGGGGACGTGACTGGGCTCATTTTTGTCCGCCGGCGGTAAAAAATGCTCCTGGGGGTGTTCCTGGGGGCGTGGGTGGAGATGCTTTGACAAAGTTGCTTTTAGAGAGGAGGCCAAGCTGGAGCAACTGGTGGTAAACATGAACACTCCATTCTATGATGGTTGCGATCCTGAGGTGACCCGCCTGAGTTTCACGCTCGAACTTCTGAAGATGAAGGCTAAAAACAAATGGACTAACACTAGCCTCGATGAGCTTCTCAAGTACCTAAAGGATGTTCTTCCCGCGAGGAATCTGTGTCCTGCTAGTGTGGATGAGGCCAAGAAGATCATGTGCCCTCTTGATCTGTCACACATTAGATACCATGCATGCATCAACGATTGCATAATTTATCGGAAGGAGCAAGCGGAAATAACTGGTTGTCTGGTGTGCAATGCTTCTCGATACAAGAAGGTCGGAAAGAAATCTCCCCAGAAAGTTGTATGGTACTTACCAATCCCTCCTCGTCTGCAACATTATTTTGTAGATCCCAAGGAAGCAAAGCTCATGCGTTGGCACATGGAGAGGAAAAAGCCCGACGATGGAGATGATCCGAAGCCGAGACACCTCGCGGATGCAAGCCAGTGGAGAGCATTCAACGGCGAATATCGATATTTCACATGTGATGGAAGGAACATCATGCTTGGTGCGTGTATCGATGGCATGAATCCGTTTGGCAACCAGAACACCAACATAGCACATGGCCCGTGTTTGTATGGATGCACAACATCCTCCTGGTTCTGCATGAAGTCGAAGTACATACACATGAGGATGTTGATCAAGGGCTGAAACAACTGGGAAATAATATTAATCTGTATCTGGGGCTACTTCACGAGGAGTTAGACACGTTATGGAAAACACCGGCCAAGACATGGGATGCCAGCAAAGGCGAGTATTTCTATATGAGGGCCGCGCTGATCACGACGGTGCATGACTATCCCGGTTACCGGCATGTCGCAGGCCAGGTGTGCCATGGATATTGTGGATGCACACGATGCATGGATGATACAACGTCTCAGCAGCTAACGTCAACGAAAGAAGGCGAGTCTGGGAAAATCGTGTATATGGTGCATCAAAGATGGCTTGAGAAGGACGACCCGTGGAGAAACCGTGGAGATCTATTCAATAGTGAGGCTGAGCATCGAGGACCTCCACGTCAGCGGAGCGGCGCCGAAATTGATGAGCTGTTGAAAAACTAGGAACGTTGCCCCATGCCAGGAAAGACGATGAAAAAGGCGTATGAGCCGCTGCTAAAGGTACGGAAGACGAGGTATGTTTTATGCGACTTGGAGTACTGGCACAAACTCGAGATGCCTCATTCCCTTGATCAAATGCATATATGTAAGAATGTCCTTGAGAGATTGCTTGCGACACTGATGAACATGCCGGATAAGACCAAGGATGGGCCGAAGGCAAGAAAAGACTTGCAAGATTTGAAAATTAGGGCAGATCTGCACATGTCGCCAAGTGAAAAGTCAGAGGAGACGGAGACAGAGACAAAGTCGTGGGTGAAGAAGGGCAAAAAAGTGAAGGAAGAGGATTATTGCCCCCCTTCTTGCTTCACCTTAAGTCCGGCTGAGATCGATCAATTCTTCAAGTGCCTTACCAGAATCAAAGTTAGTTCCGGTTACTGTGGGAAGATAAGTATATTTCTAGACACAAAGAAGAAAACGTTCAGCGGGATGAAGTCACATGACTTTCATGTGATGATGACGCAGATACTTCCTGTTGCCCTTAGAGGGATAATGGACAAGCACGTACGTGACACGCTTATTGGTCTATGCAACTTTTTCGACGTCATCTCTTGAAAGTCGATCAATGTGAAGCAACTCCGAAGGCTACAGGATGAGATCATTGTGATACTAACTGATCTTGAGATGTACTTCCCGCCCGCGTTCTTTGACGTCATGGTGCATCTGCGTGTCCACATTGCAGACGACATAATAGACCCGGGGCTGTCATTCCTGCACAACATGATGCCATTCGAGAGGATGAATGGGGTCATCAAAGGATTTGTTCATAACATGTCCCATCCGGATGGAAGCATCGTCCATGGCTATCTGACACAAGAGTGCATCTCTTTCTACGAGAATTATCTATATGTGTAATGCCCCAGATGTAACACTTTCCAATTATGGCATTATATGAAACATTGGCTTCAACAATTCCATTCTGGGCTCTTCTTTCATTTCGGTTTCTTCGTTTTGTCGTGTGCGTGTGTGCATTTCATCCATGTCATGTTATCATATGCATTGCATTGCATTTGTGTTGTCACTTGCACCCGGTCCCACTCGCCTCTTCCCGTTGTCCGTTTCGAGTTCCGACACTCACACACGTGCCCGTGGCACCCCCCGAGTCCTTCTTTCGTGTGTGGCCGTGTAACATTTCCGGAATGAGGTGAGACTTGTAGTGCGTTGTTGTTTTAGTACGTGTATGCCGCCTGTCAAGTTTCATCGCGTTTGGAGTTCGTTTGGTACTCCAACGGTTAACCTAGTGGGCTAAAAGTACCCCTTCCTTTTGGCCCAAGACCCCCTCCACAACAGCCCACACACCCAGCACAACCACTCCCATCCTCTCGGTCGTCGGATCGTGATCGCGTGGCCGAAAACCGCTCCCCATTTGGACCTTCCTAGCTCCCAGAACCTATAAATTAGCCCCCTCCCCCGAAATTTCGGGCAAAAACCCTAGCCTTCTTCCTGTGTCCGCCGCCGGACACGTCCATCCGCGCGCCGGACACGTCCGCCGCCCACCACGTCCAATCGTGGGCTGCCACGTGGCTCCCTGCCACCGGCTCTCCCACCTCGCCGACCGGGCCCGCCGAGGCCCGAATCGGGCCCGGCCGGCCCACGCGGCTCCGCGCCCGCCACCGCCGTCGGGCGCCTCACAGCCGGCCGCCGCCGGAGCTCGCACCACCGCCATCGCCGCCTCCGCCCGTGGGTCCTCCGCCACCGCCTTCGGCCTCGGGCGCCGCCGCCGGCCGCGTCAGGCTCCTCCGCCGCCGCCGCGGCAAGCTCCGCCGCCGGCGACCGCTGCTCGACCACCGCCGCCATCTGCTCCATCGCCGGCCGGCCTCCGGGCCACCTCCTCCGCCGTTCTTCGTCGATTCCGGCGAACCTCCGACAGATCCGGCCGGATCTGGTCAGGTGGATCAGATCCACCGGTTCGTCCATCCAAACGCCACGCCTCCGTCCTGGGATCTCCTTGTCCACTTTTTAGAGGGTATAAAACGGCTAAGTCCCAGGAATCTGTTATTTTGTTGCATGTTTGAGTGGCTGTAACTTTTAGTGTGCTTGTCCAAATTGTGCATATGATATATCAAAATGATCGTGGTGATGTGCTCTTCATTTTGTTCCATTGTGGCATGCTTGTTTGAGATCATCTTGATGACCTAATCTTCGTGACAAGAGTGCTACTTGTTATAAACTGTTGTTACTTGTTAATTTGATGCCATGTTTGAGATATGATAACTTGGTGCATGTTTATCCAAATGGAGCATATGATATGTCAAAATGTTCATTGTGAAGTTCTCTACATGATGGTTGCTGTAGCATTCATGTTAGGTGCCATATTTCCATGTTATTCTCTGTTGCAAAAGTGCATATGGCTGTGAAGTGCTGAAACTCGTTATGAGATGCTGCTTTGACATGCTCTTTGCTATTGATGTGTTTGTCCCCATGGCACATGTCAATATGTTTTAGAAGCACCATCATATGGTCTTTGCTGTGGTGCAAACTACGTTATATGATATGCCTTGAGGTGACTTAAACAAGTTTGCAAACATGCCATGCCAATGTTGCTGTTTTATACTTACTGAAAAAACTGGTAAGTCTGGAATCTTTTTTAACCTGATGCTATGTTTGCTTGATGCCCCACTCAAATCCATGCTTGTTTTGGAGTGGCCAATGATCATTCCTTGTTGTCCATGTTTTTGTCTATCCATTCATGCCCTTACTTGCACATATGGCTTGCTGTAGCTTATTTATTTCTTGCTCTCAAGTTGCTATAAATTATAACTGTCAGGTTTTTATAAGCATGATCAATTTGGTGTAGCTTGTTGCTATTGATCCATGCCTCCTATGGAGTTGCTCCAATGGAGTTGGTTGCTGTAGGATATGTCCACTACATGAACATGATCTTTATATACTTAGTGGAGTTGATATGCTTGTTGTTTTGTGCCTCCGAAGGCAGCATCGTGATGATGTTTTTGCCTTCCCAGATTTTGTCTAAGTCTGGGTAATTTTATTGCAACTTGCCATGCTTGGTTAATTGTGTTCCAGTAGGTTTTTGGATGTGTTCTAGGTTCATGCTTGTTAAGCAACATGTCTACTTCACATCCATGCTTCTTGTCTTCATGTTTGGTGCTGTAGCGTATATATCTCTTGCTCCAAAGTTGCTATGTGGATGTTAACTTCAGCTTTGCATTGTATCTTGTTTCGTGTGTATGTGTTGAACCGTTGCTCCGTTTTGAGCGTGCCCCATATGAAACTTGTGTGATTTTCCATGTAGGTTCATAATATCATGTTGTTTACATGTTTGGAGTGTGTTTGCTTGATGTTTGGATGCATCTTGCACCGTTGCCTTGCTTGTCTTGTTTTGCTCATATCTTCTAGACCGTAGCTCCGAATTAAACAAACTTTATATGAAACTTGACTAGAATTTCGTGTAGATCATCATGGTGCATGTTAAATTGCTGTTTAACAACTTTTACTTAAGGTTTGTTCAGATCTGGATTAATTTCAAAATATGCATATGAGGACTTACCGGATTTGCTATATGTTGATCCCGGCCTCATTTAAACTTTTTTGTTTTGTGTTGTTCTTGTGTGCTTCATCCCTTGCCATGAAATGCATCATATAGACTTGTCTTGCATCATGTTGATTTTGCATTGCACCTTGTTTGATATGGTGCCATGTTTTGTTCTTGTGTTGAGTAGAGCCGGGAGCCGAGACCGAGAACGAGGGTCCTACCAAGGTTGAGTACAACGAGCCGTCTTACGATCCCATCGACGACTCGACACGCAAGATGACCTGACCCAGATATCATTACTACCTTTGCATATTGCTAGATGTCTCGCTCTTTAGCTTATTGCCTCGATGCTCATGTTTGTTTGTCAGCCTCCTATTGTTGCCATGAATCTCTCTAACCACCCAACCTAGCAAACCTTTGTTTGGCTACGTAAGCTTTGCTCAGCCCCTCTTATAGCATTGCTAGTTGCAGGAGAAGATTTGAAGATTCTTGCCTCATGATCAAGTTATTGTTGGGATATCACACTATATAATCTGTTAAACCAAATCATCTATATATTGGTAATGGGTGGAAGGCTAAGCCTCTTGCTTGGTGTTTTGTTCCACTCATGCCACCCTAGGAACCGTATAAACTGGTGTTATGTTCCTTGATTATGTGTTCCTAACACGGTTGGGGTTATGGGCCCCCCTTGATAACCCGCTTAGCGCTAAAGCTTTTCTAGCATGTCCCAACATTGGTTCTACATTTGCCTAAATAACTAAAACTTGCATGGGGAGTTATAAACCCTTTTTTTAATCAACAACCCGGGCCAGTGCTCCACATGAGTGTTGGTCCAAACTAGGCAACTTGCGGGGCCACCTCGGGGAAACCCGTGGGCTGGTAAAAACCTGTAGCTTGTCCCATCCGGTCGTGGCTTGAGACGAGATACGCGCGGCTACTATCTGGGTGTCGGCACGCCGGGAGGTCTTGCTGGATTAGTTTTATCTTAGTCGGAATATCTTGAGCACGGGATTCCGAGAATACTCGGGTCTTCCCACCTTGGAGTTGCGACTCCGCAGATCGTGAGCTTGTGATGGGCTAAGTTGGGACACCCCTGCAGGGTTTGATCTTTCGAAAACCGTGCCCGTGGTTATGTGGCTGATGGGAATTTGTTAATATCCAGTTGTAGAAAACTTGACACCTTGTTCAGAATACACTACCAGCGTGAGTAACCGTGACGGTCATTTTTCGAAGGGTTCGGGAAGTGAACACGATGGGGTTATGTTTGACATGCTTAGATAGGATCACTTCGTGATCACTTTGACGCTCGTGGCACTTCTCTTCTCGCTCTAAACACGTAAGCTAGTGCTAGTGCAGCTGCAACCTTTGTTCTTCAGCCTTGTTCCACACCCAAGGCTTAGATAGTTTTGCTACCCGAGAACGGGATTGCTGAGTCCTCTGTGGCTCACAAATTCTACACAACACCAGATGCAGGTACTATGGTGAACTACACAGGTGATGGCACAAAGCTGTACTGGGAGTTCGACGAAGAACGTGGGCGATACTCCGTGTCTTACCCAGAGGATTAGTAGTGGCTTCTACTAGGGGCGATTCGGACCTTGTGTTATCTAATTATGGTATCTTTCATTTGGATCTTTGTCCGTAGTCGGACTGTGATGTTATTTGGATGATGATTGCTTATGTAATGTATTGTGTGACGTGGTGAGTGTAAGCCAACTACTCTTTTGCAATTTCATCCCTCTTTTACTTGAGTCGTGCAAAGATACCATACTTGAGATCATTCTATTATGAGCTTATACCTTTAAGTCGTGCCTCGACACGTAGGAGGTATAATCTCATACTAGGCATTACAAGTTGGTATTCAGAGCCTTCTCCGACCTAGAAGCCCCCACTGATTGATCGAATCGTTGACGGTTGAGTCTAGGCACACACTTGAAAATGTTTTGAGTCCTATATATATCGGAGAGTAGGATTTCTTTTGCTCCTCATCCCTTTTCACTCTGGTGAGGACTCTTGACGATTGCTTATCTCTTCTACTCTCAAAAATTCACTAATTTTTTTTAGGATCACGCGAGTATTGTTTGAATTGTTTCGATGTCTTTGTGACGAGAACATTGTTCTCGATGCCTCCTGTCATTAGGGGTTGTGGCAGTGTCCCGGGGAGTTGAGCTCCGAGGTGTGTCGTCACAAATCTATCGTAGCAGTTCTGTAATACTTAAGACGGCCGACATCAAAAACTCTTCTATGCAGTTAGTGGCAAGATAACCCCGACATCACCCAGTACTGGGGAGGTAGTTCGGGAGTATTGCCATAGCTTGTATAGCAGATGCGTTTCGAAGGTCCGAGGTAAACGGTTTCCGGAAATAACTGGTTATGTCTTGAAGGATGGATACAGCTGGATGTAGGATTAGAGTTGAGTGCGCGATGCTTCCCCTTTATCCCCAACACCTGATTGCATAATTGGAAACTTTCAGAAATTAATAGGTGGGTTCATCTAGTAGCTCGTAGGCATTCTTCCAATGGATGCATGATATGGAGTTCGGGGTTCTACATTGAGTGAAGTAGTTTTATGGGCGTTTGTTCCGATCGGGAGTTGCATCTTAAAGGGTCCTTGGCTATGCTGATCCAGGGATTGCAAAACCCTTTTGTAACACGTTCTATAAGCTTTCAGCACGAATATGTCGAACGAAGCTTCTATCTTGTATTTGTTCTATCTGCTCCTTGTTGTTTTATTTACCTTTTGTTCTCCCAAGTGGCTTCTTGAGAAGATTGTTGTACCATTAAACTGTGGATTACATTCGTTCATTTTGTTCGAATGTTCTTGTGAAGACTTATGTTGCAATTTCTAGCCGTTGATTCAGCTTATATAATTTCAATCAATGGCTAATAGTTGTCATCTCATTCAGGATGGCTCCTAAAAGGGTTCCCAACGCTAACCCAGAGGATGAAGAAGTTCCTGATCATCCTCCTTCCCCTCCTCCTTCGTCTGAGACCTGGAGAGCAATTATGCAAGTGACAAACCAGAACACCCAGATGCTTATGAAAATGATGCTGAACTTTCAAGCAAATCAAGCAAATCAAGGTGGTCATGGGAACCAAGGCCAAGGAAATTTGTTCAACCAACCTCACTTTGCTACACTCAACCAGTTCCTGGCAAACCAACCGAAGGCATTCAGTTACTGTGTGGATTCGCTAGATGCTGAAGACTGGATAACAGATATCAAGAAGCACTTTGAATGCAGTAACATGAGACCTGAGGATTATGTCAAGTTTGCCGCCTTCCAACTCAAGGACCAAGCCGCTGATTGGTGGCAGCAGTACAAAGACTCCAGAGAAGGACGTGAAATCTCGTGGACTGACTTCTGCAAGGATTTCCTCTCTCACCACATTCCAACTAGTGTCATCGAAGGTATGCATGAGCAATTCCGCAACCTGAAGCAAGGCACCATGTCCGTTTATCAATACAATGTCAAGTTCCAGAACCTTGCCCGCTATGCCAAGCAAGACATCCCAGATTCCAAGAGCAAGATTTATCAGTTCCGTGGTGGTCTGAAGGATGAACTCCAGCTAGCTCTCACCTTGTTTGAGCCAGATGAATTTGATCAATTCTATAACATGGCACTTAAGCAAGAGGCAGCCCAGCTCAAGGTTGAAGCTTCCAAAAAGAGAATCAGAGATGCTGTTCACTCCTCCTCTTCTTCCCAAGTGGTTGCAAAGCAGCAGAAGTTTTGGCTTCCACCTCCTCCAGTGCTCCGCCCTCCCAACAACAACAACAAGCACTCTGGTGGCCGTGGCTTCTCCCACCCACCCAACCCAAGCAATCAGTCCAAGAATCACTTTCAAGCTTCGAAGTCAAGTGCTCCTTATCACCGTCCTCTCTCAGAAGTGGTTTGCAACAAGTGCACTCAGAAGGGTCATTATGCTAACGAGTGTCCCAACCCAAGGCGCCTTCTGCCTCCTCCACCTGTCAGCACTGCTATTGTCAAGCATAATCCAAAGGCAGCAAGAGTGAATCTGATGAATGCATCTCAAGCAGAGAATTCTTCAGATGTGATACTTGGTAACCTTCCAGTCAATCTTAAACCTGCTAAAGTGTTGTTTGATTCAGGTGCATCATGTTCTTTCATGTCATATCCTTTTGCATCCAAGAATAATGTTCGCACCGAAGCTTTACCAAGAACTTTGAGTGTTATATCTCCTGGCAAGAGATTGAGTTCTAGTATGGTGGCTCCGGATATATCTATTTATATGGGTGATTACCGCTTTCTGGTTTCTCCGGTTATTCTCGGCAACTCTGACATTGATCTTATTCTTGGGATGGATTGGCTTTCCAAGCATGATGCTCACATTGATTGTGCAAATAAGGAAGTCAAGCTTACTCATCCTGACGAAGACGTGATTATCTTCGCCTCTCGAGATAACACAATCAGGCTGTTCTCTCTCAATGACAAGGGCGAGATTAATGCCATCTCTCAAATTCCGATGGTTAATGAATATGAAGATGTTTTCCCTGAAGAGCTTCCATGCATGCCTCCTCATCGTCAAGTTGAATTCGTTATTGAACTCGAGACTGGTACCGAGCCAGCATGTCGGCGTCCGTACAAGCTTTCCCCTGATGAGTTGAAGGAGGTGAAGAGACAACTCGATGAGCAAGAGCGTATGGGTCTAATCAGGCCTAGCGCTTCTCTTTGGGGCTGTGGTGTTCTATTTGTCAAGAAGAAGGATGGCACGGAGCGCCTTTGCGTTGATTACCGGCCATTGAACAAGAAGACAATAAAGAACAAGTATTCGCTCCCCAATATCAATGAATTGTTCGAGCAGCTCAAAGGAGCAAAGGTGTTCTCAAAGCTCGATCTTAGGATGGGTTATCACCAGATCCGTATCCGTGAAGAAGATATTCACAAGATCGCATTCAGAACAAGATACAACTCCTATGAATACACGGTCATGTCTTTTGGCCTCGCAAATGCTCCACCCACCTTCTCGAGGATGATGCACTTCATATTCAAACCCTACACCAATGAATTTGTTCTCGTCTATCTGGATGACATCTTGGTATTCTCCAAGAATGAAGAAGACCATGCCAAGCACCTCCGTTTGGTCCTGGACAGACTCCGTGAACACAAGTTCTATGCGAAGTTCTCCAAGTGTGAATTCTGGCTAGATAAGGTCTTATATCTTGGCCATATCATCTCTGCTGAGGGTATTTCTATCAACCCCGATAAAGTTGAAGCTATTGTCAACTAGGAACCCCCGCAAAATGTCAAGTAACTCCGAAGCTTCCTTGGTCTCGCTAGCTATTGTAGAAGGTTCGTTGAGAACTTCTCCAAGATTGCCAAGCCTCTCTCAAATTTGCTGCAGAAGAATGTCAAGCACAACTGGTCTCCTGATTGTGATGTGGCATTCCAAACAGTCAAAGAGAAGCTCATTTCTGCTCCGTTTCTTACTCCTCCGGATGAGTCCAAGCCCTATGAAGTATTCTGTGGTGCTTATTTACAAGGACTTGGTGGTGTTCTCATGCAAGACAAGAAGATTGTGGCATACACTTCTCGTCAATTGAAACCAAATGAGAAGAACTACCCCACACATGATCTCGAGCTAGCAGCAGTGGTACATGCCTTGATCACGTGGAGACACCTTTTGTTGGGCAGAAAAGTGGACATCTTCACCGATCACAAGAGCTTGAAGTACATCTTCACACAGCCAAACCTGAACCTTCGCCAGACTCGTTGGGTTGAGATGATCCAAGAGTAGGTTCCAAGCATTGAGTACACACCTGGCAAGGCCAATGTCATCGCAGATGCCTTGAGCAGAAAGGCATATTGCAACAGTCTCCTTCTCAAGCCATTCCAGCCTGAACTTTGTGAATCATTCAGGAAGCTCAACCTCCAAGTTGTTCCGCAAGGCTTTCTTGCAAACCTTCAAGTTGCTCCTACCTTGGAAGATCAGATCCGTGAGGCCCAACTCAGTGATGCTATGGTGCAGAAAGTGAAACATTGTATTGCTAAGGGTACTCCCAAGTACAAGTGCTATCGTGTTGATGAGAAAGACAACTTGTTCTTTGAGGACAGAATTGTGGTTCCAAAGGGTGATCTCAGGAAGCTCATAATGAACGAAGCACATGACTCCCTCCTCTCCATTCATCTCGGAAGTTCCAAAATGTACCAAGACCTCAAGCAATCTTATTGGTGGACTCGCATGAAAAGGGAGATTGCCCAATTCGTGAATGAATGTGCTGTCTGCAGAAGAGTGAAGACCGAGCATCAATGTCTAGCCGGTCTCCTCCAACCTCTTCCTATTCCCGATTGGAAATTCGACCAAATTGAAATGGATTTCGTCACTGGGTTTCCCAAGTCCAAGAAGGGGAATGATGCTATCCTTGTTGTGATTGAAAAGCTAACCAAAGTAGCTCACTTCCTTCCAGTCAAAGAATCCATCAATGCAGCTCAGTTGGCAGAGTTGTACACTTGCAGAATTGTGTCGTTACATGGCATTCCTCAAGTTATCTCGTCAGGCCGTGGAAGTTTGTTCACATCCAAGTTCTAGGACTCCTTTCAGTCAGCCATGGGCACTAAGATCCGTTTCAGCACTGCGTTTCACCCTCAGACTAGTGGTCAAGTCGAAAGAGTGAACCAGATCCTCGAAGACATGCTCAGAGCTTGTGTCATCTCTTTTGGCATGAAGTGGGAAGATTGTCTCCCATTTGCTGAGTTCTCTTACAACAACAGTTTCCAAGCAAGTGCCGGCAAAGCTCCTTTTGAAATCTTCTATGGCAGAAAGTGTCGTACCCCTCTCAACAGGTCTGAGACTGGTGAATGTCAACTTCTTGGCAATGACTTGATCTCAGAAGCCGAAGAAACGTGCAAAGTCATACGTGAGAATCTCAAGGCCGCTCAGTCGCATCAAAAGAGTTACTATGATGGCAAGCATCGTGATTTGGCCTTCGACATTGGAGATCATGTCTACCTCCGTGTTTCTCCTATGAAAGGAACCCAAAGATTCGGTATCAAAGGGAAGCTTGCTCCTAGATATGTGGGCCCTTTCAAGATTCTTGGCAAAAGAGGCGATCTAGCCTATCAACTCGAGCTTCCATCCAACTTTGCAAATGTTCATGATGTGTTTCACGTGTCTCAACTCCGTAAGAGCTTCAAGACACCTGAACGCACCATTCCGTTCGAGGAGATTGATCTTCAACAAGACTTGACTTACCGTGAGAACCCTGTTGCTATTCTTGAAGAAACTGAGCGCAAAACCCGCAACAAGTCAATCAAGTTCTTGAAAGTTAAGTGGTCACACCATACCAACCGAGAAGCTACGTGGGAACGAGAAGATCACCTTCGTTCTAAGTACCCTTCCTTCTTCCAGTCCTAGATCTCGGGACGAGATATTTTCGTAGTAGAGGAGAGTTTGTAATGCCCCAGATGTAACACTTTCCAATTATGGCATTATATGAAACGTTGGCTTCAACAATTCCATTCTGGGCTCTTTTTTCATTTTGGGTTTCTTCGTTTTGTCATGTGCATGTGTGCATTTCATCCATGTCATGTTATCATGTGAATTGCATTGCATTCGTGTTGTCACTTGCACCCGGTCCCACTCGCCTCTTCCCGTTGTCCGTTTCGAGTTCCGACACTCACACACGTGCCCGTGGCACCCCCGAGTCCTTCTTTCGTGTGTGGCCGTGTAACATTTCCGGAATGGTGAGACTTGTCCTGCGTTGTTGTTTTAGTACGTGTAGGCCGCCTGTCAAGTTTCATCGCATTTGGAGTTCGTTTGGTACTCCAACGGTTAACCTAGTGGGCTAAAAGTACCCCTTCCTTTTGGCCCAAGACCCCCTCCACAACAGCCCACAAACCCAGCATAACCACTACCATCCTCTCGGTCGTCGGATCGTGATCGCGTGGCCGAAAACCGCTCCCCATTTGGACCTTCCTAGCTCCCAGAATCTATAAATTACCCCCCTCCCCCGAAATTTCGGGCAAAAACCCTAGCCTTCTTCCTCTGTCCGCCGCCGGACACGTCCGTCCGCGCGCCGGACACGTCCGCCGCCCGCCACGCCCAATCGTGGGCTGCCACGTGGCTCCCTGCCGCCGGCTCTCCCACCGCGCCAACCAAGCCCGCCGCGGCCAGGATCGGGCCAGCCCGGCCCGCGCGCCTCCGTGCCCGCTCGCCCGCGCCCGCCACCGCCACCTTCGCCTCCGGCGGTTACCGCCGCCGTCGGGCGCCTCACCGCCGGCCGCCGCCGGAGCTCGCACCACCTCCGCCGCCACCTCCGCCCGTGGGTCCTCCGCCGCCGCCTTCGGCCTCGGGCGCCGCCGCCGGCCGCGTCAGGCTCCTCCGCCGCTGCCGCGACAAGCTCCATCGTCGGCCGCGTCAGGCTCCTCCGCCGCTGCTGCGGCAAGCTCCGCCGCCGGTCACCGCGAGCTGCCCCGCCGCCGGCGACCGCTGCTCGACCACCGCCATCGTCTGCTCCATCGCCGGCCGGCCTCTGGGCCACCTCCACCGCCGTTCTTCGTCGATTCCGGTGAACTTCCGGCGAACCTCCAGCGGATCCGGCCGGATCTGGTCAGGTGGATCAGATCCACCGGTTCGTTCATCCAAACGCCACGCCTCCGTCCCGGGATCTCCTCGTCCACTTTTCAGAGGGTATAAAACGACAAAGTCCCAGGAATCTGTTATTTTGTTGCATGTTTGAGTGGCTGTAACTTTTAGTGTGCTTGTCCAAATTGTGCATATGATATATCAAAATGATCGTGGTGATGTGCTCTTCATTTTGTTCCATTGTGGCATGCTTGTTTGAGATCATCTTGATGACCTAATCTTCGTGACAAGAGTGCTACTTGTTATAAACTGATGTTACTTGTTAATTTGATGCCATGTTTGAGATATGATAACTTGGTGCATGTTTATCCAAATGGAGCATATGATATGTCAAAATGTTCATTGTGAAGTTCTCTACATGATGGTTGTTGTAGCATTCATGTTACGTGCCATATTGCCATGTTAATCTCTGTTGCAAAAGTGCATGTGGCTGTGAAGTGCTGAAACTCATTATGAGATGCTGTTTTGACATGCTCTTTGCTATTGGTGTGTTTGTCCCCATGTCACATGTCAATATGTTTTAGAAGCACCGTCATATGGTCTTTGCTGTGTTGCAAACCACTTTCCATGATATGCCTTGAGGTGACTTAAACAAGCTTGCAAACATGCCATGCCAATGTTGTTGTTTTATACTTAGTGAAAAAAACTGCTAAGTCTGGAATCTGTTTTAACCTGATGCTATGTTTGCTTGATGCCCCACTCAAATCCATGCTTGTTTTGGAGTGGCCAATGATCATTCCTTGTTGTCCATGTTTTTGTCTATCCATTCATGCCCTTACTCTCACATATTTATTTATTGCTCTCAAGTTGCTATAAATTATAACTGTCAGGTTTTTATCAGCATGATCAATTTGGTGTAGCTTGTTGCTATTGATCCATCCCTCCTATGGAGTTGCTCCATTGGAGTTGTTTGCTGTAGGATATGTCCACTACATGTCCATGATCTTTATATACTTAGTGGAGTTGATATGCTTGTTGTTTTGTGCCTCCGAAGGCGGCATCGTGATGATGTTTTTGTCTTCCCAGATTTTGTCTAAGTCTGGGTAATTTTATTGCAACTTGCCATGCTTGGTTAATTGTGTTCCAGTAGGTTTTTGGGTGTGTTCTAAGTTCATGATTGTTAAGAAACATGTCTACCTCACACCCATGCTTCTTGTCATCATGTTTGGGTGCTGTAGCGTATAT
Organism: Secale cereale; assembly: GCA_902687465.1. Lineage (NCBI taxonomy): Eukaryota > Viridiplantae > Streptophyta > Magnoliopsida > Poales > Poaceae > Secale > Secale cereale. The sequence goes on from LR738709.1 coordinate 151,085,312, forward strand.
ATCTCTTGCTCCAAAGTTGCTATGTAGTTGTTAACTTCAGCTTTGCATTGTATCTTGTTTCGTGTGTATGTGTTGAACCGTTGCTCCGTTTTGAGCATGCCCAATGTGAAACTTGTGTGATTTTGCATGTAGATTCATAATATCATGTTGTTTACATGTTTGGAGTGTGTTTGCTTGATGTTTGGATGCATCTTGCACCGTTGCCTTGCTTGTCTTGTTTTGCTCATATCTTCTAAACCGTAGCTCCGAATTAAACAAACGTTATATGAAACTTGACTAGAATTTCATGTAGGTCATCATGGTGCATGTTAACTTGCTGTTTAACAACTTTAACTTAAGGTTTGTTCAGATCTGGACCAATTTCAAAATATGCATATGAGGACTTACCGGATTTGCTATATGTTGATTCCGGCCTCATTTAAACTTGTTGTTTTGTGTTGTTCTTGTGTGCTTCATCCCTTGCCATGAAATGCATCATATAGACTTGTCTTGCATCATGTTGATTGTGCATTGCACCTTGTTTGATTTGGTGCCATGTTGTGTTCTTGTGTTGAATAGAACCGGGAGCCGAGACCGAGAACGAGGGTCCTACCGAGGTTGAGTACGAGGAGCAGTCTTATGATCCCATCGACAAATCGACAAGCAAGATGACCTGACCCAGATATCATTACTACCTTTGCCTATTGCTAGATGTCTCGCTCTTTAGCTTATTGCCTCGATGCCCATGTTTGTTTGTCATCCTCCTATTGTAGCCATGAATCTCTCTAACCACCCAACCTAGCAAACCTTTGTTTGGCTACGTAAGCTTTGCTCAGCCCCTCTTATAGCATTGCTAGTTGCAGGAGAAGATTTGAAGATTCTTGCCTCATGATGAAGTTATTGTTGGGATATCACACTATATAATCTCTTAAACCAAATCATCTATATATTGGCAATGGGTGGAAGGCTAAGCCTCTTGCTTGGTATTTTGTTCCACTCATGCCACCCTAGGAACCGTATAAACCGGTGTTATGTTCCTTGATTATGCGTCCCTAACACGGTTGTGGTTTATGCCCCCCCCCCCTTGATAACCCGCTTAGCGCTAAAGCTTTTCCAGCAAGTCCCAACCTTGGTTCTACATTTTCCTAAACAACTAAAACTTGCATAGGGAGTTATAAACCCTTTTCTTAATCAACAACTGGGCCAGTGCTCCACATGAGTGTTGGTCCAAACTGGGCAACCTGCGGGGCCACCTTGGGGAAACCCGAGGGCTCGTAAAAACCTGTAGCTTGTCCAATCCGGTCGTGGCCTGAGACAAGATACGCGCGGCTAATATCAGGGTGTCGGCACGCCGGGCGGTCTTGCTGGATTAGTTTTACCTTAGTCGGAATATCTTGAGCACGGGATTCCGAGAATATTCGGGTTTTCCCACCTTGGAGTTGCCACTCCGCAGATCGTGAGCTTGTGATGGTCTAAGTTGGGACACCCATGTAGGGTTTGATCTTTCGAAAGCCGTGCCCGCGGTTATGCGGCAGATGGTAATTTGTTAATATTCGGTTGTAGAAAACTTGACACCATGTTCAGAATACACTACCAGCGTGAGTAACCGTGACTGTCATCTTTCGAAAGGGTTCGATCAGTGAACACGGCGGGGTCATGTTTGACGTGCTTAGATAGGATCACTTCGTGATCACTTTGACCCTCGTGGCACTTCTCTTCTAGCTCTAAACACGTAAGCTAGTGCTAGTGTAGCTGCAACCTTTGTTCTTCAGCCTTGTTCCACACCCCAAGGCTTAGATAGTTTTGCTACCCGGGAACGGGATTGCTGAGTCCTCCGTGGCTCACAGATTCTACACAACACCAGATGCAGGTACTATGGTGAACTACACAAGTGATGGCACAGAGCTGTACTGGGAGTTCGACGAAGAACGTGGGTGATACTACGTGTCTTACCCAGAGGATCAGTAGTGGCTTCTACTAGGGGCGATTCGGACCTTGTGTTATCTAATTATGGTATCTTTCATTTGGATCTTCGTCCGTAGTCGGACTGTGATGTTATTTGGATAATGATTGCTTATGTAATGTATTGTGTGATGTGGCGAGTGTAAGCCAACTACTCTTTTGCAATTTCATCCCTCTTTTACTTGAGTCATGCAAAGATACCATACTTGAGATCATTCTAGTATGAGCTTATACCTTTAAGTCGTGCCTCAACACGTAGGAGGCATAATCTCATACTGGGCATTACAATATGGCAGAGACCGCCCTGGTGTTGGTATTCCCGTCAATAAGCACCTTGGGAGACTCGAAGGAGAAGGTCACTCCAACGGTCGCAGGGAACTACATGTGGCCTACTCAGATCGAGGCAATGACTTATACATAGCAAACTTAGTAGTGCTACTTCACCTAGACGAGGTAGATCCTTTCGTGGCACTGCACAAAGAAACCATCACAAAGAAGTATCATGACCATGGGCTATGTAGGATGGACGTCGAAGTTAGTAGAGATCACAACTCCACTTTCCTCCATTGGTTCAAAGAGCATATTCTTGCTAATCCCCCGGAAGAAGGCTCTAAGGATGGATTGCTCATATACGCCTTAGCACATGGCCTCGAAGCCAACCTCCCGACCTATCAGGAATACGATATCAATGGATACACATTCTACACGGAGGCCAAGGATATGAACAATGATTTTCAGAACTCAGGGGTGACGATGGAATGCATGACCGGCGACAATGGCGCAACTAAGAGATTCTACGAAAGCGATGAGGAGATCTGGGAGATTAACTAATCTAGACTACATTGCGCGACAAAGTTCTGTGTCAGATGGGCTAAGAATGTCGAAAGAGAAAACCGGTATTTCACTACCATGTCTATACCCGACGCCAAGAGCGCTACCGTGAACGCCGTCGCAAAAAATGAGCCATGGCTACACACTAAGCACGTGACACAATGCGTCTTCATAACCGGCCCAAGCAATCCCAGCCGTGTTGTCATGAGCAGAGGCAAAAGGAACATCATTAGAATGGATGGAGTCGCCAACGAGGAAGACTACGACCAGTACGGCAACACGATTAGGGAAGATGATGATGACGACGACGATGAAGTATACATCAAAAGAAGAATCAATACTACATTACCTAAGAAAGATCGTACTCCATGGAAAATGAAAATTCAGAATGAGGGGCCCAATTATTCGTCGACGAACAAGAAGGGAAAGAAGCTCACTCAAAAATGAAAACATCGATGCTAAGAATCCGTTATTGGTCAAATGATGTAATATATATGTTCCTATTTTGCATACACACTTAACCGTTATGCAAGGGTGAAAATAAAAGGAAGAAAAGGAAATAAAGGAAAAGAAATAGAAGAAACAAACAGGAAAAGAAAAGAAAAAGGAAAAAATGTAAACAATAGCAGTAGCGCTCTTCCGAGAAACGTGCTATACCTATCTTAGCTATAGCGCCGTGTTAGATCCGCGCTACTGCTACGTTACCCCCCCCCCCCCCCCCCC
>LR738709.1:151088906-151101278 GCA_902687465.1 Secale cereale
CCCCCCCCCCGCGGGCTTCCCTCCTTAGCTTTCCTCCCCCAAAGTCCTTCTCTCTTCTCCCCCTCGTCGCCGTCGGAGCCCGTGCCCTCGCCGCACCCCTACCTCGAGCGTCGCCGGACCCCTGCCCTCACCCTCGCCGCAGTCTCTGCCTCCTCCTCCTCAACCTTGCCGGAGCCCTGACCTCACCCTCATCCGAGTCGCTGTCTTCCCTGACCCCGCCTCGCCTGCCACATGCCTCGGTGCTGCCGTCTCTCACGACCCCTTCTCTCTCTCCCCTCTATAATCCGTCTCCCCTCCCCTCTTCTCTGCTCTCTGCTCTCTCTCTCTCTCTCTCTCTCTCTCTCTCTCTCTCTCTCTCTTAGTATGAACCCTAGCAATTTAGGGCTAGTTGTATCAATTAGTATGACCCTAGGCTATTTTTTAGTGCTAGTTAGTTAACTAGAATTAGTATGAACCCTAGTTAATTAGGTAGTATGAACCCTAGTTAAAAAAACCTAGGAAAGATTAGTGGTTATTTTTAGTGGTAGTTAGTATGAACCCTAGGTTTCAAACTATTGCCATCTTTTGTTACAACAATTGTTGCAATTAGTATGAACCCGAGTTAATTAGGTGGTATGAACCCTAGTTTATAAAATAGAATTAGTATTGGTTAAATGAATTCAAGGTATTTTAGGTGCAGTTAACAGAATTCTAGACATTTTTTCGTTAAAGCAATTGTTCCTATTCAAATATAAAACATAATTCATTAACCCTAGTTTAATTAGTATGAACCCTAGGATAGATTAGGTAGTATGAACCTAGTTAATTAGTATGAACCCTAGGTTTCAAATTTGGACAGAAATTTAGCTACGTTTTCAAATTAGGACAGAAATTTAGTTTCAAATATTGTGAAGAAAAAGGACTTCTTGTATTTTTCTTCAAGTTCTATATTTTTGTTCCTATTATATGCAAATTTGAAGTGGACATGTGATATGTGGACATGTGATTTGGACATGTGATATTTGTAATTTGGACATGTCATATTTGGACATGTGATGTTTTGGACATGTCATATTTGCAAAATGATAATTATGTGTAGGGTAAATGCTCCGGGTGGCCTATGTTTTGCCGGAATGTTGATTCATTTCCGTTCCAGTGAATTTCAGGCGCTCGATGTGTCCACTTTTTAGCAAAGGTCATGCCGAAACTTCCCGTGAATTTTGGCATGACTTGTGCTAGAAAGTAGGCATATCAAGTGCCGGGATTTGCTGCAACGGGAATGAAATGACATTCCGGCAAACCATAGACCTCTTTATGTCATTTGTCATTTTATTATAGTTTAAGAATTAAACGAGGAGACTTAATCTTAGGAAACATGTCGAACAACAAAGAAACTGGGCCGTCTGACCACGATGCAGATGAGATGGATTATGAGGGTGAACATAGCTACCTCGACTATTTGGCTGGTTAGCACAGTCAAGGTTTGCACGCGGCCTCGATGATGGTACCGACACCGACATCGACACCAATGGCGGCGCCGAGACCGGCGGGGAATGTACCGGCGCCGAAGCTGCCAACGACAAGAAGAAACATAAGAAGGAGATGATACAAAAACCTAACAAACTCGGCATCGGACGACTGCTCATCACAAAGATGTTCCCTAGCAAGTTTGAGCCATTAGAGCCAGATGAACCTCGCAAGTGCTATGGGAACCAACTTGGATGTATTCTAAGGGAAACTGTGAGCATCAGCGATGATGACTTAAGGGGTAAAGAAAATTTGAAGCAATTGCTCCTAGTGAATCTACACAAGAGATTTCAATTCCTCGACTTGGATGACTGTGTAGAACACCCGTGGGATGATCCAGAGATAAAAAAGATTGACAATCATGCGATGGGCATGTTCAACAATGATTTGACCTCGTGGAAAGGGAGGGTGAAATGAGCTATCGACGCTAATGAACCCCTGTCCAAGATTCTGGAGGAAAATTCGACACTTATGGAAGAGGAGTTCCAAAAGTTCAAGGACACTTGTGCTACTGAGGCAGCCAAGGCTAAGGCTGAGAAATTCAAGGCGCTTCGGCAAAGGAATATGGGTAACTAACTCCTCAGAAGCCGTGGCTACCTTGGAAGAAGGCCCATATGGGATAAGGAGGATGTGGAGCATGAAGCCGCGGGTCTCCGAGATCCCTTCGTGAAGTTCACCACCCCCCTTCGAGCGTCACTTCATCTGGGCCCTCTATAAGTGGGACAAGGAGAATAATGTTTTTACAAGGACCCGATCACGAGGTGATTGGAAAGAATAATGGTGATTATTCTTTTTACCATACCTTACATTTAGCTTCAGATCAAGTCAGACTACACATTCGTAAACGGTTCACGTTCCTTTTCCAGGATAAGCAACACAAGCTTGCAGCCGAAAGCGAGTCTTGATCGATAAGGCCCAAGTGGGACACCCCTCTCAAACCAGCCTTAAACAAACTGAAGGGACTCCCTTTGGACTAGAGGCCGCAATATGGACGTCTGCATGGCGCCAGAGACGACGCCACATGGGAGGCATTTACAACGAGAGCCTAGAGGCCAAGAAGCAGAAAAGGAAGTTCAGTTAGGCGGATATCGATGAGAAGGTTAAGCTTGTGTTCGAGAAGAAAGAAGCTCAGGACGCGAAAAAAACAGCTCAGGAGAAAAATGAGTTGGTACAGTAGGCAGTCGCTGTAGCTATAGATGCCTTCTTACATGATTTTGCTACTAACTTGATCCCAGCTGTCATCAACTGGGTGAAGGAAAATCCAGACAAGATGACAGATGATTTTCCCATGCCCAACTTCGCCAGGAGAAACTCGGTTAACATCACAACCACACCATCACATGCTCACACAACCGCGCATGCTCCCTCACCCGCACCCGCTCATGGTAGCCCTTCATCTGTCTCTGGCGCTAGGCGGGCCTTCGTCTTTGGCTGAGCTCGACGCCCTCACTGTAATTACATGTTGCAGCAACATATATCTAGAATAATTTTTTTTCGTTGAGTAGATACCTATCATACCTTATGGTTGCGATCTATTTTCTGGTTGAGATCAAAAAGTTGAGCATATATGAAGTAGTACCACCTCTTTTGCGGCTCCCTGTAGGCATCGGGGGTGTGATGGCTGTTGGTGGCGTTGAAGCAAATCTGCGACGGTAGGCGGGTCCATCGCGGGATAAGTCCCATTGCGGTGGACGAGAAGATCGGCGGAGCTGCCTTGGCAAGGAGGACGATGACACCGATGATGTGAGAGGACGAGATGCAAGGCTCCTGGTCCGTCGTCGTGGATGAGAAACACCCATCTCTAGAAGTGGAGGACGTGGTCTTGGTTGGCGCTCCGGCATCATGGAGGATGGCGGCAATGGATGGGGTGGCGGACAGAGGAGGCCGGCGTGGGGATGGTGTTCTAGCGCGGATGATGTATGAATGGGGAAATGGAGGGAGAGGTACGGGGAACCATGTTTTTGGGATGCGCCTGTCTGCAATATGGGACAGTTATGAACTCAGCCCCCGTTTAAAATTTGGACGTCTCATCGGTTAGGGATAGGACGGTAATCTCGCATCTCCCCGATATTTTTCGAGAGCCATTTTGGGCGAGGAGAGGATGTTTGGCGCCCACCGTTGGCGCCCACGTTGTATGAACGGGGCAGACTGGTAGGGTAGTTGTGTCACGTCTGAGTGAAGTTACAAACCTGCTCATATTAAAAATATTTGCCTACATCGATTTTGGCCGAGTCGAGTTTGTTTTGCCGCCCACCGTGTATGAATGGGGAAATGGAGGGAGAGACAGAGGTCTTTCGGACGAGCTTGAACCAAATGTGTTTTACCGCCCACATTTGGTGCCCACCATGTCTGAATGGGCTCAAAGGCGGTCGTGTCACGTCTAATTGAAGTTACTAACCTACCCCTATTGAGAACAGTGGAAATTGGGATGATAGATTGTCTGTGTAAGGGGTAGACAGTAATTTCCATCTTGCAAACACTAGCTTCGGCTAGCCGACGTGGGAGTGGATATTTTTCCGCTTCTTTCAAATTTTGGGATAATAAGCATTCACGTTTACCCTGGCAACTAAATTCGAATCCATTTTGTATTCTTATACAAATCTTTATAAATCATTCTATGTTTTTATATATCTTCAAAAGCACAACAAAGATGTATTTCACTATCATATATGAATATGATTTACAAATGCTGATACTTGAATTCAGAAGGTAGAAACCATTTGAAGGTGAATTCAAATATTTGAAACCAGTTTGTGTCCAACTCAAGTGTAACTTGTATGACACACGCATCATATAGTGTACTCCCATTTAGATATGTACACAATCGATGTCTCAAGATTCATAACACGGAGTCAATCAACCAATAATGTAAAAAAATAACAGACATATAAACACTTATAGAGTATATGGATTAATAATATCAACTAACATACATAAGCCAGGCTGCTGTAATTTTCTTGCTAGAAGAGCATCGTTTTTTTAGCAAAGCCAGTACAACATATTGGCCGTTTCAGATGCCTGCAACTTAAGGACCATCTATACTAGTACTATTATTGTTGAATGCACATTCAGCCCGATTGGCATATTTGTAGGACTGGCATAGCAATCAAAATGAAATGTCTCAGAGTCTTGTCAATTAATACAAACTCATGCTAAAAAAATTACAAACCAAAAACCAAAAAACAATTATTACATGATCTTTACAACAAATGGTTTGATCGATTACATGAACAAACAACACAAAGGTTATTCGACGATGGGAAAAACATTTCACCTATGATTTACCAAGTGGGAATTTAATTTCCTTTTTTCCTCCAGGACCTTAACAATGCGGTCAGTCTCAGCTTGCTTCATTTTGAAATCCACCAAATATTTAATGGTTGTCTTGAGTACTGCTTGTGATTGTGCAATTTGCTTCCTCAACATGTCAACTTCATCTCTAAGTGTAGAAGCAGAATCTCTTTCTACCAATAGTTTAGCCTCTAGAGCATCAGTAGTTGGCAATTCATAATGCACGACGGGGTCGGTGCCACTGCTATGATATGATACAACGTCCATGGAGACCTTGCTCTTTGATCTTGGCCTAACTTGTTTTGCCATTAAAGTTCCGATTTGATTCCGACTGGGAGTTAGTAAACCAGTTAAACAAACAAGGAATTAAAGAGTTTAGATTGGATGCTGAAAAGTAGTTATTAACATCATTGTAACTGGTTGCAGCAGCAAAGCAGTAAAACAAACAAGTTTTGCAAAAGGTACCTATTGTGGCATTGGAGTTTCTCTTGGATCCTAAAAGGTTGAGTATCCAGGAACGTGATTAGAGCAACCGGTTGCAGCAGAAAATAAATTAAACAAACAAGTTTTGCAAAAGGAACCTGTTGTGGCATTGTAGTTTCTCTTGGATCCTGAAAAGTTGAGTAGTCAGTAACTTGATTAGAGCAACAAGTTACAACAGCAAACCTGTTACACCAATATATTTTTGAAAATGTACCTGCTATGCAATTAGATTTCCAATTCGATCCTGAAAACTTGAAGTTGGTAAGATGATTACAACAACAATTTACAGCAGCAAACCAGGTAAACAAGGAAGTTTTTGAAAACATACCTATTGTGCCAATGAAATTTCGGTTGGATCATGCAAACTTGAATGTTAGCAATCATAAATGTGTTGCACGAGCCATAGGAAAGTAACATCAAAGTAGTAAAACTAACCAGTTTTGGCAACGTATTTAATTACACATGAACTAGTAAAACTAACAAGTTCTTGGCAAAGTATTACAATAACAAGTCGTTACCGTTTACCAGCAACACAGACATCTATAAATTTCTTTGATGTAAGCAAAATGATTCTGACACACACACACACACACACACACACACACACAAACCTGAAAGTTGTCTGTTTATGAACATGCAAACATTACTTGTGCTACAAGTGATAACTACAAAGCATTTAAACAAATAGGGTATTGGAACATAAATTACACATGAATTTTTCTGCACCCTAGAAGCACATATGACCAGCTATCTACGTGCCGAAGTAGTTATTTAAGTTCAGGCAAACAGGTAATTCTTAATAGTAAGTATCAAACACATAGATAGGCGTAGTCTATAATAGGATTAACACGCTATGACATTATGTAATCAGCAACAAACTAAATTAAGCCAAGCAACGTAATTGAACAATTTTGCAATCGGTGGCTAACTAAAATTCCGAGAAGCGGGTAACTGAAGTGACGCTAGCTCTTTGTACAGGCACACTGCAACTTCTTTTTCTCTTACAAGGTTCTACGAAGGAGTCCAAGGCATTAATTGCTTGGATACGCTTCCCACACTGCATTGGTAAGTCAAATGGTTAATCTGATAAGATTGTTCGTCCTTGATATGTTATATGAGGACGGGTTGTCAGACTACACTACAAAAAAATACACTTCCGTGATGATACGTGTTTGTCACAGTAGGTCACGTTTTCTGTCATGCATGTACATCCATGACAAATTTATGACTGAGTGAAGATAGTCATACATGTGCTGTCGTAGAAGTGTTCCATGACATTACCAAAAGGATCATCACAAAAGTGTCCACTTCCATGACGATAAATCGCGCGTCACAAAAGTGCTTTCGTCAAGGGTGACCGACACGTGGCATCCACCATAACGGAATGCCGTTAAGCTATCGGGTCCGGTTTTGGATCCAATAACCTGTTAACAACCCCGACCAATGGGGATTTTCCACCTGTAAAATCATCACTGGCTGGAGGAAACATGTGTCAGCTTACCGTTGGGACAGATGTCATCCACTCATTGGACCAAAAGCGCCTATGATACGTCGACACATGGCACAGCCCAACAGAGGCCCATTCCTGTGAAAAGGCCGGCCCGTTTGACTTGGTCAAAAAGTGGCGGGCCGGCCCACGGTAAGCCTGTTAACGGCTTGTTCGCATATAGCCCATTTACAGCCCGCTAACCCAGGGCCCGTTTACGGCCTATCCGAATTAGGCCCAGTAACGTCATCTGGGCCGTCCAATATAATTCCAGCCCGTTTTAACTTGCGGCCCATGTATGGACCATGACGTCTTTTGGCCCATATGAGGCCCTTAGTAACCCTCGGCCCTTTAACGGCCCGTGGTAAAACTGGCCCGTAATGAACAATGCCCAAAGGTGGCCCATTCCTGTGAAAAGGCTGGACCGTTTGACTTGGTCAAAAGGTAACGGGTCGGCCCACGACAAGCCTGTTAATGGCATGTTCGCATATAGCCGATTTACAGCTCGCTAACCCAGGGCCCGTTTACGTCCTATCCGAATTAGGCCCAGTAGCGTCATCTGGGCCGTCCAATATAATTCCAGTCTGTTTTAACTTCTGGCCCATGTATGGCCCATGACGTGTGTCGACCCATATGAGGTCCTTAGTAACCCTCGATCCATTAACGGCTCATGGTAAAACTGGCCCATATTGAATAGTGTTTCACAATATACCCATTAACGGCCCATTATTCCGTTGGGCCGTTTCCAGCCCATGTTATCTTTCGGCCTTCTTAGGGCCCATTTATTATTGGGCTCATTTCCAACATTCGTTTACTTTCGGCCCGTTACTCTCATTTTCTGCTTGTGGGCCAAATTCAGCCCATGGTTACAGTCGGCCGTTTATGGCCCGTTAATACGTTGGACCATTTTCACAGCGTCATCAAATACGGCCGATTAATGACGGCCCATTATGGTCGGCCCATGAACGGACAATTTCAACTCTAGCCCATTTACGGCCATAATATGGTCTGTTATTGGCTCATGTTTGGCCAACCGATCATACGGCCCGTAGAAGGCCCATTGTGTCTATGGCCTGTATAAGGCCCATTGTTTCTATGCCTCGTAGAAGGCCCGTTGTTTGTACAGCCCGTTGAAGGCCCATTCTTTCTACGGCCCATAAGAAGGCCAGGTTAACTACAGTAAATATGTAGCCCATGGTTAATGTGGCCTAGTTTTAAAAAATAGGCTATTGCGGCCACTAGCAAACCGTGGAAAAAGAACTGCACTGACTACAAGAAAACAAATAAACAAGACAATAAGAAAATAAATAGGCAAGCAACTTACGCTAGGCTATCATGGCCATTACACATATTACATCCACTGGGCATCAAAGTTCGCCACAAGTGCAAATATAGGGAACAAAACAGCATATAAACGCCGCAGCAAAACAAGTCCAGAACTGAAACCACTTCTGAAGAGCTCAAGAAACAATATCATGGGTACCCATAATGCTGGAAAGATGCTTAGCAAGCTTATTAACTTTCTCTTGTTTGGCGCTTAAATCCTCCAGCACTAGCTGTTGCACCAGAAAGTATGCACTTGAATTCTGCAGGGACTTCCTCAGTCCTTCGGCTTCCTGTCGCATAACATCTGATCGATGTCATTCAACTTGAAGTTGAGACTCAAGAAGCCAAACTGATTCAGGCAGCGAGTTTGAAGAGCTGGTGCCAGCAGTAGTAGCGAGTTACTCGAACACTACATCAAGACATGACTTTGGGGTTGTCTCAGTGTCTTCAATATAGTTTTTATCAGCTTTCTTGGAGAACAATAGGGATGTCTCACTATCTTGAACCTGATCTGCATTACTTCCTTTACCATTGCATAACGGGGTACTCTTCTCCAATATTTTATCCGCGTTCTAAAGGAGAAACAAACAAACACATCACAAATTTATAATGTAGTATATGAAACTCATTTTGGTAAACCAGTTCAGTAGTAAGGTGGACGGGATAACAACATGAAAAAAACATATATCTATGTAGTATGGTCACTGTATGGTCTATATCATTCTAGTTTATGTTGCCAAATCAAGATAGATATAGTTCGAATCATATCTATTTAAGACAAAGCAGCATAGACGGAATATAAGTGTGGGAAACTACACATCAATAACAACACTTGTAATGTGCATGGCATGAGAACATAAATGTTTATTCAATTCAAACTGAATTCAAAATAGAGCATGTTACAACAACAAACACATTAAAGAAACAGGTTTAAAACATACCTATTGCGCCGTTGGAGTTTCAATTGCATCCTTCAAATTTGAAATTAGTTGGTATGAGTAAATACAGTGATGCAAGAGCAAAGTAGTATGAACCATAGCTACGGAACCTGACCTGAGAACAATTCTTCTTTTGCTTTAAGCGTTGACTTGGCGTTCGGAGTGGTGGTCCTCGTGCTTTGGGCACTACAGTTGCCTTACTAACTGCTCGTGTTTGGGTGCTCTATGGTGGAGACGGTGCTATGTCAACGGGAACTGGGTTACTATCTCCCAGGGTTGGGGTTAGAAGGGGTGTAGCTGGTTCTCTGTCCAATTCGGTAGGGGTACAATCTACATGAGTCTGGGTTATGCATGGTGGGGCTGGTTCTTAGGCAAGTACAACCGTTGTTCTATCTCCATCGATAAGTAGCACGATCTTTTTTGAAGACCATGTGTTTACTCCCACAGATACTGCCATCACCCCCTCCAATTGAAATGGCTGATAAACAAGAAAAGTAATTGAATGTACAAACATTGTAAGATAGACAGGTGCAATGGATAGTAGGGAAGAAAACAGGGCATGAAATAATTCACATTTATGTTGTCTAACCAAACAGAATAGCAGGACATAATTTCAAATATATGATGGCTAATTAAATAGGATAGCATGACACAATTTCACATGTATGATGGCTAACTAAACAGGATAGAATGACATACTTCAAAATATGATGACTATGTAAACAGGATGACATGATATAACTATACGATGTGTCTATTAAAGTGGTTGGCATGCCATAAATCACAAACATGCCGTCGATAGAAACATGATGGCATGATAATTCACGGATAGAATGACATAATTCAAAATATGATGACTATGTGAACATGATGAGCTGATATAACTATATTATGTCTTTATAAAATGGGTTGGCATGACATAATTTAGATACATGCTGTCTATTTAAACATCATGGCATGATATAATTCAAATATATGATTTATATACTAAGGATGTGAGCAGAGGGCAATCGCATATATGATGTGTCAACTAAGGAGATGGCATTCAATATCATGTATATGATGTAAAAAGTAAGAATTGCAATACAACATATGCATGATATGAGTAACATAACCCTGCCAAGTTTGAGCATACACCTCAGGGGGATAATTGGACTGGTCATCTGCCTCTGAATCCTCCTCTGAAGAGCTATATGTAACTAGCAACATATCTGCTTCACCAGGTAGCATTGTCTGCTCTGAAGACATTGTTTTCACTCCAGATTTCTCCATCACCAATTCAAATGGCTGATGCAGAGGAAGAGCAGTTGAATATACAAACATTGTCGACCAAAGCAATGAGAAATACAAAAAAAGGACGGCATGATATAATTCACAAATATGATGCTTGGCTAAACAACATGTCATTGCATAATTCGAATATATAATGCCTTGCAACAAGATAGCATTGCATAATTCACATATATATTGTCTTGCAAAAAGATGGCATTGCATAATTCACATATATGGTAATTAGACACTAAACAGGTGGCATTCACACAAATCATGTCTAAACTAAGCAAATGACATAGCAATGCAAGATACCATGCGTACGATATGAGCAACCTAACCCTGCCAAGTTAGAGCATGCACCTCGAGGGGGGGGGGATAGGACTGGTCATCTGTCTCTGAATCCTTCTCTGAGGAGTTATCTTCCTCTTGATTACAATCCGAAATGGGTGGAGGGGGGGCTGCCTTTGCGCCCACCATGGAGTGACGTCTGCATGAAATTTTATTGCCACGCAAGGCTCGTCTCTTTTGCTCTGCATGTTCAGTTCCATTGTGTACAATAACTGACATGCATAGGAATAAAACATAGTGAGATTATGTAAGGAGTGCATGCACAAATCCAGAGTGAAGGTAGAAAATTGTGGATAGACCCAAAACCAATGATAGCAGGCAGATAATAGCTTTAGCTAAAAAATACACATAATGGCTCCTTTAATGTTTGTTTGCACCCAACATGAAACTCATAGTAGACACCCGAGATTAATCAGATAGTAGACAGATAGTACTGATTGCTGGCCCAATATGTACCCCACAACCATTTAAAAACTCAAGTTTCAACATAAGTTTGGACCTGAGTCGGAGTCTAATAGGTGAACACGATGATAAAGTAGCATGTCATCATATTAAGCGATGCATAACGTAAGCAGACACGGAAGATTGCAACCTCTCTTGCGGACCTGTGTAGTCCTCAAGGTCATCTGCTGAGTTGATGATGGTATTGTAGTTGTCGTGGCGGCTGGCGGCGAGGAAGAAGATCTGAGGCGGCGAAAGATAGTCTGGAGAGCGGATCCCTGCTGTGGTGAACCCTTCCGTCGTTGGAGCAGCTGAGCTGGGGTGGAACACATCACCGCAGGAGCAGGACAAACCACACAAGGTTTTCTTTGACACATATTTGTTACATAAGTAATTGTCTAAGGGCTTGTTTGAATTTGAGGGTTCTAACAATGGAGGGATAGGAAATAGATAGGAATAGGATATGAATGCACGTGCAAAACAGAGAATTTAAAAACACAGGATTTCTGCCAATCTGGATGTTTGGTTCACAAGAATTGGAAGATCACAGGATGCAAGGAAGCATGGTGAGATTAAGTCAAACCACAAGAAGTGTACAACCTCTTTGGCGAAGCCATGTCGATCTCAGCGTCATTGGGTTGGCCGGTGAGGATGCTCCGGCTGACTTGGCTGTCGGAGGAGGGCAAGAAGATCTTAGGCGTCTGGAGATGGAGCTCGGGGTATTGCTCCGCTGTGATGGAGGGTTTCGTCATTGGAGCAGCTCCGGTGAGTTGTACAACGCCGAGGCTGAAGTAGGACAACAGAGACAACGTTAACCTGAGTGGAATTCTAATAGCATCTCCAATAGATGACGTAAAATACATAACCACAAAGTGCTAGATGTATACATCAGCCGCTCATCTCTGAACTTAACTGTCGAAACTGAATTTAACTGTCGAAACTGAACTTAACTGTCGAAACTGAATTTTGCTATCGAAACTGAACTTAACTGTCGAAACTGAATTTTGCTATCGACACTGAATTTTACTATCAATACTGAACGCACTAGACAAGGTGAGGCTACACGTCAGTCGACTGGCTCTTTCATCCCAGGTCAGTCGATTTTGCAGCCGTTGGATACGAAATCAAGGGCCTGCAGTTCATCTTCAACCTCCACCCCCCTGAGCTGCCAGCCACCACGGGCCAAACAGCCGCCCCCGTTGCCCACGGTCGGTGGTGCGCCGCCCCGCCCATCCCGAAAACACTCCCCACCGCCGGTCCGCCGCCGTCTCGGCCATCCCT
>LR738709.1:151103249-151144962 GCA_902687465.1 Secale cereale
CGGCGTCCTCCCCCACCCCTCCCCCGCCTCCTAGCGCGGGAGCGCACGGCGGCCGGCGTCCTCCCCCACCCCTCCCCCGCCTCCTAGCGCGCGCGGAGCGCGCGCCAAAGCGGCCGGCGATGCAGTCCGTCGGGGACGAAATTTCCGCGGTGGCGTTTAGGAAGCGACGCCGCACCTCACCTTCGCCCCAACACCACCTGGAGGATCCGCCCCTGAAGCATCCAGCCTCAGCCATGCATGACAGGGGGAAGCGAACTGCAAGGTTGACTACTACATCGCATTCGTCATGGATGCGAACTGCAATGGTGCACGTCCAGCCTTCTCCCGCAACAATGGCGAAGGTGGAAAAAGCGCATGAGTTCCTGCAGCGGAGGTGGACTGCACGACAACAACAGCAGGAGCTGCATCTGCAGAAGGAGGGAACTGCATATAAGGTAAGAAAATCAACATACCAAGCCCCCACATCCAGTTTGTAGTGCCGTTTTTATACCATGCAGTCCCCCATCTTGCGTCGACTGCAGTCACATGTGTCTCCAAGTGGAAAAACAGAAAATGATACTTCGAAAAATAAAAAACGCTGTATGGATCAAAATTGCAGTCCACAATGACTTAAATATGTAGAGCGTTGTTCCTAGAGATGAGGTGCATTGTTTCTTCACGTTAACTAACAGTGCCCCTGCTGTAGAATGACAAATTGAAGTGCAATTTCTTACCGTTGCAAAAATATAATGATATATAGTACGAAAGATGCAGATCATTTCATTGTTGACGTGCATAAAAAAAAGCTTTGGCTTAATAACCTGCAGGAATTTACTATGCCTCAAAAACAGAAGATGCCTCGAATCATTTACGACCCGGAGCCCCTGAACTGCATTGGAAGAGAAGAGTGGGAGATGCCTGGATGGATAACACCTGAATTACCTAGGGGTTTCTTTAACACGACAAACAGAACTGCCTACTCCGTGGAGGAAGATGTAGAGGATAAAGATGAAAACAGTGAACCAAACATCATTCGAGATGGAGAAGGCAGTGAAACAAAAAACCCGCAGGATGACGAGGAGGACGACGACGATCTGGTCTTCATGGGGGAACACGCGCAGAAAAATGATGAGGAGGAGGATGATGACGAAGAGCAAATCATAACAGTTATGCAGCCAAGGTACACGCGTGTCTTTGAAACATTTGGTCAGCAGATCAAAACGGATGATATAGCACCTCCAGAAGCCGATGTTGAAACCCAGCAAGTTTGGCAGGTCCATGTGCAAACGATTCGTCGACAAAGGGACAGTGGAATTCCACCAAGGCCGCCTACTGCCCAACAAAAGAATCGGAAGCAGAATCAAGGAGGGCCGCAAGCAACCAAAAAAGTAAAGTTCTCCACACTCCTGCCTCCTCGCGATCCTCAATTACACAGGTCTGTTGTCACCCCTCCATGCCCAATAAACATCGGTGAGCTGCAAACACCGTTAGAAGAAAAACAGTACACGCACGTAAGCATCCTTGCCTGACTACTGCAGTTCACTTATTACGCATAGTTTCAGCTTGTGCATTCTCATTAACGAAAAAAAGAAACATTCCATGTTGTCTGTGTGCAGGATGAGAACATGCTCCAAGAACTTGTGCCTAAGAAAGGTATGCAGTTCACATCAGAAGATGCGGCGCGAGAATTCTACAACACGTATGCGAGGCATGCAGGCTTCGGCACACGCAAAAACGGTGGATACAGAACAAACAGATACATCGTGTGCTCAAAGGAAGGCAGAAGCAAACAAACTGTCATTGATTATGACAGAAAGCGAGAAAAAACATCAAAGAGGACTGGCTGCAAGGCGGGGATGAGATTGAAAAAATAAAGGATGTGTTTGTGATAGCAGAGATTGAGCTCAATCACAACCACAGGATGATTGACAGCCCGGCTATGCTTCTGCACATGCACTCGCATAAGACGGATGACCCATTGCTCGATAAACTAGTGAAGGACATGCAGAGCGACGGCCTCACGCACACGCAGATGATGTCAACCCTGTCAAGGATGTCAGGAGGACTGCACTTTATGGGGCGCACCAGCCGTGACTGGGTGAACAGGTACATTCACTAAAACAAAAAACGATATATCGTCTATTTCATGCAGTACGCTTTGTGCATTTTCTGTATGTCCATAATACTGAAAGTATATTGTTAATTCGAACTGCATGAAGCATCAATTCGCGAGGGAGGAAACAGAGGACGATGTGAAGAAACTCCTGGCTTTCTTTGAGAAGATGCAGCAAATAAACCCGGAGTTCTTCTATGATTACGACAAAGATGTCGATAACCGTGTGCGGAACATATTCTGTGGCGAACGCCAGCTGCAGGGGATCGTACGAAGATTTTGGAGATTGTGTCACATTTGACACGACCTACAAGACCAACAAGTTCCACATGCCTCTGGCCGTCTTCGTTGGAGTCAACCGCCTCCTCCAAAGTACAATATTCGATGTGGCTCTCATCAGAGACGAAACAATACCGACTTTCGAGTGGGTGTTTCGGACATTCTTGCGTTGCATGAACAACAAGCGGCCAATCTGCATACCCACAGGTATGCTGAAAAAAAAGAATGAAATTAAATAACAATGCAGTTCACTGCCAAGTTTTGTAGTCCATTTCTTCAATCCAATGAAAAAAAAGAAAAAAAGCAGAAAAAGGATATGCAGTTCTCTCAATAACTCGCTGCTTGTTTTCTTTTCAAAAACATGCAGATCAATGCCCCTCCATGGATGCCGCGATAAAAAGTACGCTTGTAGGCACGCTGCACAAGTTATGTCGTTGGCATATACTGGAAAAATACAAGGATCACCTGTCCTTGCTGTACAAAGCGTATGAGAAATTCAAGGATGAGCTAACCTCCGTTCTCAACCACCCACTGATGCCATCAGAGTTTGAACGCGCTTGGCATGAGCTAATGGAAAAGTATAACCTGCAAAATGATGTGATTATGAAGGCGCTGTGGACAGACAGAAAAGAATGAATATCGGCTTACTACAAGGAGGTGTTCTGTGCATGGATGACGTCGACACAGAGAAGTGAAAGCATGAACCGGATCTTGAAGAGGGACTTTGTCAAGGAAAGACACGACCTACACATCTTTGCGTCCCAGGTGGACAGGTGCATCCAGACAAGGAAAGGCGTCGAGCACGCGGAGACCATAGCTAACGAGGTATATAAACAGAGCAAAGTTTTTAAGCTGGATGAGCAATTAATAAAAACACTACTCGCTTTCTTGATTTTTGCTGCGAAAAGACAACTACTTAACTAGTTTTCTTTGTTTCATAGACGGAAATAAAGACTACTACTCAGTTTGGATTCGAGGTTCAGCTCTCCAAGATTTACACCAGGGCGGTCTTTGCTGACTTGAAGCAAACGCACTACCGCAGCACTGCATTCAGATCAGAGCAGTCCACTGACAACCCAACGAAATATTTGGTGCGCCACTACAACCGGTCTGATGATTTTGATTGGGCAAGACACGAGTTCCAGGTGGTTGCTGATGTGACGAACGGTATCTACGAATGCGAATGCAAGCTGTGGACACACACAGGTAAGTGAGACAGGAAAACAAAAAAATACGCACACGTAAAACAAAATGAAGTTCACTTATTGCTGGTAGCAAAAAAAGAGATTAAAAACAAAAAAAATATAGTGAGGTTCACTATAGCAGCAGACCCAGGACCTATTTATAATGCAGTTCACAAAACCAAAAAAATGAAAAAATGTTGCCTATTTATGTGAAGTTTGCTGGCACGAGTAACCAAAAAAATTTTCTTTTGATGCAGGCCTGTTCTGCGTGCACATCATTTGCATGTTGGATCAGCTGCGGGTGGACAAGATACCTGAACAGTACATATTGAAGAGATACACACGGAACGCACGCCAAAATCCAACTTTTGACCGCAGAGACTATGAGCAAACTGCTCCGGATGGGAGTTCGATGTTCTGCCGTAGGAGACTACTTGCAGAAACTGCAATGGACCTGGCGAACAGAGGTGTCAAATCGGATAGAGGGTACAACAGAGCTTTAGCTGGGATGAGAAAACTCATACAAGAAGTGAACGTAATAAACGAAGAAGAAGAGGCAGAGAAGATAATGGATGCGCGGGGTGAAGAACAAGGAAAGGAGCACGAACATGCTGCTGATGGTGCAGTTCATAATATGAATGACACAATTCTTCCCCCGCCTGTTTCAAACACAAAAGGGAGAAAGAAAGAGAGCAAATCAGCCAATTAAAAAGCTGCAGCAAATGAAAAAAGCCCTAAAAAAATAGCAGGCCTGAGCCAGAACTGGACAGCGAAGGAAGACCACTGGGGTAAGGATGTGTAAATCATGCAATAAGATTGCGGGACACAACTCAAGAACATGTGAGGAGAGGCTGAAACAAATCCAGGCTGAAAATGCCACCACAAATCACCAAGCTGACCAACAAGATGATACGCCAAAGAGAAGACTATGTAGCGTCTGCAACAAGAGAGAGAAGCATAACGCGAGAACTTGTCCAAATAGAACAGAGGAAAAAGATGAAGAAGATGACGAAGAAGATGCTGACAGAGAAAACAGTGAGGAAGCGAGCAAAGCTGATGAAACCGAGGAGGAAGGTGAGGAAGAAGAAGAAGAAGACGAGGAAGAAGAAGAAGCAGATGAAGAAATCGAAGAACCATCATCAAAAACGAGGGGGAGAGACAGAACGCAGAATCCAACGCGTAGGCAAGCATCGCGGTCGCACGGTCCCGTTACGAGGGGTAATGCGAACAACAAGAGCAAGACAGAAGCAGCAACAACCGTTGAAACAAATGCAGTGCACAATCTGCGAAGAAGCACCGGTAAAAGGATGTAGATCAAACACATATGCAGTTTTGCAATTTAAAAAACATATTAACTTCATCATTTATATATATCGTATCGTATATAATATATATAGCTTGTGTTCAGTGGACTGAAAAAAAGGAAATTCAACATGTAATACTGAAGTTCAAAAATGAATAGATACAACATATGCAGTTCTCTTCAGTATGAAAAGAAAATAAGATGTGAATGCCACTCTCAGAATGCGGTTCTCTTCTGTATGAAAAGAAAATAAGATGAGAATGCCACTCTCAGAATGCGGTTCTCTTCTGTATGAAAAACCTGACATCGGAATGTCATTTTGAGAATGCAGTTCTCTTAGTCGTATAGAATCTGACATGAACGTGAATCAATACAGAAAAGCAGTTAGAAAAGAAAAAAATGTAGAGTCAGACTAGGATTCACATACACCGCAGTGCGTGCGTGGTGCATTTAAAGCTTGCAGTGCAGTAACCTTCGAGTACACAGTGCAGTGCGCTTAGTGCAAAAAAATGTAAAAAAAAACGATTTGGCTTTTGAAGCGATGCAGTTCGCTTACGGGAAACGATTCCGCTTTTGAAGCGATGCAGTTCGCTTACGGCGGACGATTCGGTTCGCCTGCCCTAAAATAAATGTGCCCACTATCGCCCGAAGCGCCGCGCCCCGCCCCTCCTCTATCCCGCCGGTTGCACGCCGCACGAACGCCACGATCATCACGAACCCACGATCGCCAACACGGTTGCGCGACGAGATCGTGGCATCGGCAGAAGTTGCTGCCGCTCCCATTTAAATCCCGCGCTCCATCAACCAGACCGTCCGCACAAAACACACGATACTGCGCCTTCCTCCTCCTCTTCCTCCTCTTTGCAGCAATGGGGTTCAGCAGGACCTACGACGACGTGCATGCGCACGGGAACACGAAGCTGAAGGTGATCTACACCACCGACATCGTCGCCATGGCGACGTACGTCGAAGAGTTCAAGACAGTTCTCCAGCGGCGCCGCCAGAAGATCGTAGGCATCGACGTGGAGTACACACCCGACCACGAGAGGGCGGCCCTGGTTCAACTATCCATCGGCAAGTACCACCCAGTGCTTCTTTTCCAGGTATGTGGTACATTGGGCAAGAGATGCATCCCCTTCGACAGGTTCCTCGGCAACCCAAGGTAAGCAATTCTCTCTACCGAGTACGTGTTGCAGTTCTATATGCCCATGTATTCAGTTCCGAAAGGTATAACTTGCGGTTCACTTTCCTTAGGTTCGAGTTCGCTGGCTTCGCCATCAAGCAGGGTAGGGAGAAGCTCGCAGCCTGCAACCTCCACATCCCCAACTTCGTCGACATCCAGACGAACTGGAGGGTGCCTGATGGAACGAAGCCACTGGACTCGCTTGGCGATGTAGCTTGTGCCATCATCGACGACGAGTACGCAGACATGAAGATGAAGATGACAGACCACGACCACAGCCTGTGGACTTCGATTCTCAGCACCAAGCACGTCGAGTATGCTGCCAAGGACGCCTACGCTGCGTTCGAGATATGGAACCGAATCACCACGATGAAGAAAGGCCTCGCGCGCGCTGAAACAGAGAAGACCAGGAAGCGCCCGAGGTCGTCCTGGAGGGGGTGGGGCAAGGGGGCGTCAACTTCCACCTCCAACTCCAACGGGTGGAACTAGTGAAGCAGGACAGATGCTGAAAAGCCAAGGATTCCTGTCGGAAGTGCTCGATTAGTTTCCCTCTGCGTATGTAGATTAGTTTGCTTTCGTTGTAGTTTGCTTTGGGACAATGTTTGCTTATGTTGCGTTAGTTTGCTTGATGGTGTACTATGTTAATTATGAGCGCAGAACCGTGGTTTCTATCTATCAACTATATGCTGTTCTAAGTAGTCTGTTTTCCGTATGTATATTGCTTCAAAACTGCTGCTGTAGCTAGGATACACATAAAAAACAGAACTATCAGAGCAGTTCACATAGAGTATTCTTTCACAAAACTGCTGCTATTAAGAAGGTTGATGCAGTCCTCTTTTATTAAAAAACTCTAGTTCCGTATCTGGGTTAAAAAAGAAAAGCTCGGTGGGGGTTTCCAGTATGGATGTTCTTCAACTGCTGTTGTTGATAGGATGCACATGAAAACCTATATGTCAAAAAGCAGTTCACTTACTCAGAATTCTCATAAAGAAAATACACTAGAAGCAACGCAAAAAATGTCAAATTATTACAACAAAAATGTCTCATGCTGCTGCTGCTCAAGCAAGACTGATCTAAAGCAAATTTAACTTGATTTCCAAGCACTTTGCATGCCTATAAAACATAGCCATCACAACATCCCCAGCCTGAAGACCAGCTTCCTCCACAAATTCCTTGCAGCCATCTTTGAGAACCAAACAATCATCAGAGCCAACAGAATACATAACATCAACATCATGATATCCATTCTTGCTGACCAACACCAAATTAACACAGCTTTCTGTTACCCTGACTAGACCAGAAGGGAATTTCTGCAAGCAAAACAACAAGAACATAAAAAAATAAGAACAAATAAGAAAAAGATTACAATCTTTCAGAAACTAAATTGCTGCTACAATCTTCATAAAAAAATATTGATGTCAACACATAATAATATTGACTAGACAAAATTGATGCTGCTCCTACAATGTTCATAATAAAACTTTTGTGTGAAAAAAGCAGTTCACTTATACTTAGTGAAGAAAATATTTCTTCAGAAACTAATACTACTACAAAAATTCAGATAGTGTTAACTACAAACAACACATGAAAAAGAATATGCGAGAAATACATACCCATGAAACACTGACATCATCGTCAGTCATCCGATGGACGAATGGAGCCCGAAATCCAATACCTGAAGAATATAGAAGGGAACAGAGCGCGCTGTGCCGCTGCCTCTGGTTCAGAACTAAACCTTCGGAAAAAACGCATGTCTCCAGCATCGGCTCCAACCTTGCCAGGCAGCCGCACGCGCAATCCATTGCCAGGCGAAAAATAGATCTGATTGGGAGAAAAACAGATCGAGGAGGAAGAGTGGCGCCGCCACGGATAAGGTGAGATGGGAGCCGCCAGGGATAAGGTGGGAGGGGAACCAATTGACCCACCAGTATATATATATATGTAAAGGAAACAACATAAAAAAATGACAAATAAAGAAGTGCGGTTACATAACAATGTGCATTTCGCATTGCGTATTACTGCAGTCCACCGCGCTTGACCAAGCAAAAAAACTTATCAAACTAGCCCCCCCCCCCACACACCCCCGTGGCTGTAATGCAGTTGATACAAGCTCGCATTGCATATTAATGCAGTTCGCCGCACTACAAAAAATCACCGCGCATTTGCATATTACTGCAGTCCACCGCTCTTGACCGCGATTCACAGACGAAAAACACAGCCTGCAATGCAGTTCTAACAACTATATAATGCAAAAAAATCTCAAAAAAACATCTCTGAGAAACGACCAGAGCCAGTGCCGCCGCAAAAAACATGGACAAAAAACTTAAATTCTTCAAAATTAACAACTTAAATCCGCTCCAATTCATACGGATAGATCAAAAGGCAGCCCGTAATGGCCGAAAACAACAGAATATTACATACAAAACGCAACAAATTCGATCCGGACGGGGAAGAACAGAGAACAGAGGTTTTTCCGCTAGAACAGAGATATACCTGACAAATTATACTGAAATTTCAATCCTATTAGCAGATTAATCTGTCGCGGAATAACACAAACATCAACGCGATAATGGCAACACGCTAGGACCGCGCTATAAAAATAGAATACGAACAGCCAACAGCAAGATGCGAAACACCTGAACCAGCGGAAGAACGGACGCAGATCCGCCAAAATCACAGGATTTCAATTGTTTTCTCGCTGATTTCAGTGCTTAACCACATATTAAATCAGCGCACGCACAAATAAACCAATAGAAATCGATCAAACTAGCCAGAAACGCTGCTAGATGAAGATTTCCTGCTGCACCTCTATGTGGTTCGCGACAGAATAAGGTAGCAGTGCGCATAGCTTTCCAATGCAGTTTTTCAATGCAGTGCAGAAGTGTTATGAGAATATTATTCTCATAATGTTATGAGAATAGACCGGCTATATATATATATATATATATATGTGATGCGAAAGCCAACCATCATCTCCAATTAGAATAGTGTGTCCATGCGCGGATGCAATGTGGCCAAACGATGTCTGCCATCGGTATATCAGATTCAAACCAATCTGACCTTGTTCAATGTGTATACATTGTAACATGCTCGTTTCCAAACCACACCGCGCAGATCTCCATTATATTCATGCATGCATGGGTTTCAAACATCATGATCTTTTATTCAAATATTTGAATTCAACTTTACATTGATTATGACCTCACCTAGTATTTTACACCCACACATTGGTCTTGTGTTTATAATTGTACCACTAACTTTCTCTCGTGCATGCATGCACACACACTACAAGTCGGCATTATCCATCGCACACATGCAATCTTTTTCTTCAGGTCAGTTTCCCATGAAGGCACAGACACACACACACCCCCCTCCCCATCATATCGGGCATTCTTTATCTCTCGGGTGCATGCGCAACGATCGATGTTCCTTTATGTGTGTGTGTATGTATATAGCTAGGTCTTTCATAGTTTTCCACATAAACCAATCAATCTATATATCTAGTGAGGTCTCACCGTCTTTCCCACGTCCACATCGATCAATCTATACCTCTCTATATAGGATTACATATATAGCTAATACACCCACATTAATTATATATCCAACGCACCCCTATCATCATCCATGCCTTCCGCTTCATCTCTCAGATGCACGCACAATGGCGAAGACAGGGGGCAGCAAGGGCCCTGCCCCCCCTAACATCACTATCTATCGAGGCTAATATGAATGTGATCATTAGACAATTGCTGGTAAAAATGGTTTAAGTTGATGAATTGGCCCTCCTCATAAAGGATTAGCAATGCTTGGCCCCTAGCTCATGGGACACTCTGCCACTGCGCGCAACAGCGCACATTCTCGCCCCCTCTCTCTAAATATCGATCTCACAGTTGTGCACTCCTTCATAGTCTCCCTCCACTCGGCCCCTCGCACCATCTTCTAGCCCCCACCGAATTTTGCCGCATGTACAATCTAGCAGGCTCCATGGTTGAACTTAAGCATAATGCACAAATCTCAAAACAACAGTGGTTCTCCTTTGTTCTAGAATCTTCCATATCATAACTGCCCAAACTTTTTTTCTAGTTGAACTGCCATTATTTGTTTTTACTTTATGCTTTACAACGCACAATTCCATGAATCATAAAATAGATTAAGGGCTTCTTTGATTCAAAGGATTCTCGAAGGAATTTTGGAGGATTCTAATCTTTAGGAATTTTTCCTATCTTGGTTGTTTGATTCGTAGGATTGTAAACCATAGGAATTTTTTCATATGATTCATTTGCACTAGATTTCATAGGAAACATCCCATCCAATCAAACCTCTTTGAAAGAATTCTGCGTTTTTTCTATGCACAATCAAATACTCATACCGTCCTGTAGGATTCAAGATGACATTCCACTCTAATCCCATGTTCTTCCTATTCCCGCATTTTGGAAATCCTACGAATCAAAGAGGCCCTAAGTTTTTTATAAAAACTAATTGATTTTGAATGATATGAACTATAAGAATTAAACGAAGGTCTACATCAGGCATATATGACTCAGAGCTTACATGCTACTGTGTGGTATTTATTCGTAATTTGGTTGCAAAATCTGACGCGTGCAATGCACATGTACCTTACTAGTACTTCAAGTATGTGCAAAACACAATGGCACGCTACACAGTGTCTCTCTTACAGTTCATGAAGCCACATGGCACATGTGGAGGCATTTTCGCGACATCCTTGTGTGGATTGATCACAGTGACGTGCTGCTGGTTCCAGAAGAATGTACTCGTCCTCCCTGAGCTGCACCGGCGGTACATGCACGAAGCGAAGATGTGCACGCACGCCACGCACGCACTCATTCCCTCGCACGCACACGTGGGTACACGGGCGGATGCAATTTTGTACCAAGATCCACCCCATGTGATAATTTGATGCATGTAAAGTTGTTCACTTCATTGATGGTCAATTAATACAGCTCATGCAAATTGAGTGGACGTGAGGGCGGAACAAAGACATTACTACTCCACTGCGCGCATGCGAGTAGTTATATCATGGGTTGCTAGTAGTACTTCCATTGGTCTCCTTCGTATTTTGTGCCAATTTTTGACAGTAACATAATATTTACGCATCTGAGCAGTAAAGTCTACTTGAAATTTATGTTCCACTAAACTCATCGGGAGCCATTTCGGGCCTCGAAACCAAAAACCATCAATTAATCTTTACCTTGTTCCCATCACATTCGAAAGTACTAGTGCTACAATTAAGTGCAACCATGCTCACACCTACCAGTATGTACCAAACCTGAACATGTTCCATGTAGGTTTTAGTACTAGAGCTAGTACTTAGGTTATAAAAAGAGGAACTACCTAACCGAAAATTACTCTACCTTCCTCCTCGTAAGTCCTCCTTCTTCGTTCGTCCTTGCCATGGCCGGTGTGCAGAGCTCTAGGTCGAGAACTACTTGTAACAAGGGAGCGGTAACCATGGTTGTGGAAAAAAAGAGGGCTCGCCGCCATGAAGAGACCTCGAAAGATCTCTCACGGGCAGGCGATGGCTCCCATGAGCGCCCTAGACGCGGAGGCGAACATGTCGACATGGCAACGCTTGAGTTTTTATCCCTCGAAGGCATGCCCGATCAGCTCAATAAGCACCTCAATAAGCAGAACGAGTTCATCCACGGCTTGGTGGAGCTGCTGAAGGAGAGCCTCGACGACATGCCCGCTGAGCTCAATGAGCAGGGGGAGTTGACCGCCAGCTTGGTGATGCTGCTGAAGAAGAGCATTGCCTCGGAGAAGAAGGCGACCGGAAAAATCCTGCAACTTCAGGAGGTCAAGGCGAAGCTCTACCACGAGCTCGACCTGCTGAAGGAGGAGAACGCCGGCTGGAAGAAGCTGCATGAGAATAGTAGTTCCTCGATGAAGATGTTGCAGGCCCTCGTCATGGAACAGAAGGAGGAGTTGGCGAAGCTCCGCATCGAGCACTCGACTGTTGTCAAGGTATGTAATGCGGTCGTGGAATAGATGATGAAGGCTCGCATCGAGAAATCCCGCGTCATGGACACAATGATGAAGATGGCGGAGGAGACGCGCAAGGAGATGGAGGTCGTGGAGGCGATGAAGAAGCAGTTACGACTCCGCGACCAGCAACCCTTCATGTAGTGAGAGCAGCGCCCCAGACTTGTGCGTGCGTCTTCCTTCTTTTTTTGGGGTGATAATCCTCCTTCTTCTTTTGCTCCTGTGTTTCTTATTTTGCTTCGGGTGTTGCCACACGTGTCATCTTCTCTGCGAGGCATGAATAGAAAAATGCTAAAATTGAGATGACTAGCAAATTAGATCATTCTTTATCGCTAATAGAACAATGCCTCTTGCTAGTAATATATAATAAGAGTAGAGAGTAGAGGATATGGCAATGGGCTGCCGTGTTTCGTGCTCCTCCGTCATACTCCAGTGGAAAACTTGAGTATACCACACAGTTCTTTGCTCCTCCTCAGGTCGTCGGCACATTTATATGAGCAATCAAATCACAAGGCCACGCCTTCCAGCAGTAATGAGCCGTCAAATCACAAAGGCCCTCGCCTCTCGTGAAAAGGACCAAGCTAGACTGCCCCGCCCTCTAGCCTTTTAATAAATTATGAGCTCGTCTCGTTACATTCCAAATTACTACTACTACTACCACGCTATATTTAATTGCAAACCTATTCACACCAATCACAACCTAAACGGTTTCCCACTTAGGAGCATATTAGTAGTACTCGGTTATAAGATGACTGCACATTCCTCCTCAACTCCTCATCCTCAAAAAACAATTAAGTCAATCAAGCCATAGCCAGCGTGAGTTCTGGGTCGAGAGATTTCCACCAGGGAGAGGTGAGCATGGAAGAGGAAGCACGAGAGATGTCCCGCCTCGCTGCGAAAGCAGCCGACATGTCCAGCCGCGCAACAGTAGTAGCACAGAGGTCCCGCCGCACCGCCGAAGCAGCACAGAGGTCATGTCGCGCCGTCGATGTAGCAGACTAGTCCGGCCACGCTGCGGAAGCAGCGGAGATGTCCCGCCGCACCGCCAAAGCAGCATGGACATCCCGCCACGCTGCGGTGGACTGGGAAAATTCTCGTGGGCAGGCGAGGACTCTTACATGCGCATGCATGCGATAGTCAATAGCCAGATGGATCAGATCTCTGACTGGACGAGGATGCAGGACGAGGCTACCGATGTCATCGGCAACTGGGGGAGGGCAATGCAAAGCTTCGGGGCGAGCGCGACCTGCTGAGGGCGAAGATCCCCAGAAGGGCGAAGCAGGAAGAGGAGACCGCTGTCGTGTTGCAGAGGATGGGCGTCATCATCAAGAAACTTATGGACGAGAATGCCATCCTCCGCATCGAGCGCGACAGGCTGGTGGAGGAATCCATGGATGCTGCCAAGCAGCATCTTAAGGACATGAAACTGATGAAAGAGATCATCGCCCGCCGCGAGAACTAGTCTCCGCGACCTGCAGCGCATAAAGAAAGTAGAGATCAGCGAGCCAGATTGTTGTATGCGTCTTCCTTCTTCTTTTGCCCTTATGTATTTCGGGCGTAGCCGCATGTGGTTTTTCTAATTATCTTCCTAATTATGTAAGACAATTATTATCCACTCTCGTCGTCCTTATATATTTTCATCAGTCCTGCTATAAGTCGTAGTAGATGCTATATAGGTCCGTCGGATCTTACATCAATATCCGTGCAAAATTTTCTTTTCTGATTTTATTTTTTCTGTCTTAAATCTCAGTCGAGTGAGACATTGCCACGCCATTAAACAGAGGCTCGGGCGCCATTAATGGAGACCTTGGGAGAGAGGTGGACGACAGATGGAGGTCAAAGGTCTCTCTTCCCGATAAGCACGCGGAGGGGTCTGATCGCACGCCTCCCGTACTCAAATAGCTACCTTGCACGGCGCCTCCTAGCTAATAAAAAAGGGACGCGTGGCCGCACGTAAATGGTAAATAAAACGCCCACGGTTTTAATAATACTTGTGTTTCCGATTGTAACGAGACAGCACTTGTTCCAAAATGACTTTGTTGATTGTTAATGTGTGCGCCTTCACAAATCGGACAGCAAAATTACCACAGCATGTTGGTGCCATGTCATGGCACCAAGCCAAGTTTCATGATTTTCATGCGTGTTTCAGATTTACAGAAATTAAAAAACCAAGTTTCTCAATGTTTCCAGCCGAGCCATGACACCCAGATGTTTGAATTTCATTCCCATTTCTGGCATGGGAGCTAGAAATTTACCCGAGGACACACATGTGATTTTTCAATCAGCTTTGGTGCACTGGAGCATGTGCTTGTATTTAAAATTTGAATTATGCACACAAAGGTGACACGTTTCCTCTCAGAACCAAGAGCCTTCTTGAGAGAAGCTCTGGTTTGCAAGAAACTTATACCAAAACTTGTTCCTACTCTGCAATTTTTTTACCACAACACGGTAGTACCATGACATGACACCATGCCAAGTTTCATGATTTTCAGGCGTGTTTTGGATTTACAAGAATTTTAAAACCAAGCTTCTCAATGTTCTCGGCCGAACCACGATGCCCAGATGTTTGAATTTCATTCCCATTTCTTGCATGGGACCTAGAAATTCACCCGAGGACACACATGTGATTTTTCAGTCAACTTTGGTGCACGGGAGCATGTTCTTGTAGTTCAAATTTGAATTATGCACATTAAATGACCAGAAACTCAATTAATGTATAAAAAGGCCAAACAAACCCGGAATAATTCCAAAATTTAACACGTCACTCATATAGTTCTATGTTGCCTCTGTAAAGAAAATCTGGCGGGAGGCAGCATATATTGTTTCGCACACAAAGGTATAGAGATATAAAGAAATTAGCCCTACTTAATTCTTGAGTTCTTATTATTTATGCCACTAGTTGTGTATCACTACTCAGTTTTGCCATTAGAAGTTACAACTACTCAAAAAATGTCATCGATCCATGAGATGCCTGCTCAAAAATGCAATTAGATATCTAAAAAAATGCAATCATTAAGTTAGATGTTTGCTTAGAAATGCCATTAGACATTTTTATTTTCACGTCAAACCCGTTGACC
This sequence comes from Secale cereale, assembly GCA_902687465.1. Lineage (NCBI taxonomy): Eukaryota > Viridiplantae > Streptophyta > Magnoliopsida > Poales > Poaceae > Secale > Secale cereale. The sequence continues at coordinate 151,118,365 of LR738709.1, forward strand.
ATGTTACATGACAAAAGTAAGCCGATTCTCACAATGATAAGTTAATGGTGTCCAGCACAACACACCCCTCAAATAAAACTAAGCACCCTGGAGTTCTTTGACAAAACTAAGCACCCTGAAATTCTTCGAGAACTAAAATGGTGGCTATATGATGTTGGCCATATATATATTGTACGTATATAATGTCAAGAAACGAGTGGTAGTACTATACCATCTAAAAGATGAAATGTACGAAATATAAAGAGAAGAAACATAACATAGTTCTATTGGGGGCTCAGCACAACACACCCCTTAAATAAAACTAAGCACACCAGAAATTAAACTAAGCAACTAATCCGGTAGACACTGCATTAGAACCACCATGAGCAACGACACTGCCACCTTAATCGGAGTCCTCGTCCATGTGATCGACTTCATCCTTGTCCCTCTTCCTCTTGGGCGATACTTCTTTGCTTGAACCGCACGATTGGCTCTTGCTCTTCATCCAACCCTTGTAGATATTGAAACAAAGGTAGCCATCCATTGCAGCGTAGTGGATGTGGTCTATATCTAGTACAGTCCACTACCATGCACGATGAAACGTGTGCGGAGGTTTGTTCAGTTCACCGTACATAGGATGAACCATGGCTCCTACCAGAGTCAGCATTGAAGGCTGAGAGGAGGACACCAGGCTCTCCTTTTGGAGATCGAAGGGCTGGCCTACAACGAGGCCTATCCGACCCAGGATTTCCTTGTCGTTCCTAAAGTCTACAGTAACGAATTTGACTTGGCCGCCCTTGAGGAAGTTCTTAAATTCCTCGCACTCAACGGCGGCATGGCATATGTGGTAGACCAAGCATAAGTCATGCACGCAAACCTGGATCACAGCGGGATTCTTCTTCTCTGCCTCCTTTAGTTTCTTCTCGCTTACCAGGACTATGGTGTACTCAACATCTAGCCCAGCGACCCACTCATCATTTGAGTTTTCGAACATGCATTTGAAGCGAGCAAGGCATTCTTTCACCGTTGCGGAAGAACAGGTGTAGATGACGTCGAACTCATCGCCGGTGATGGTTCTAACGTTGTACTCACCGCCGATCATGGAGATTTGGGACGCCATGGATTTGGGAGGAGGGTTAGGATTAGTGGAACTGTCGTAATGTGAAAGGAAGGGACGACTAGGAGCGGTTTATCGATTGTAAAAATGTAGAGTGGGGGCGTGCGAATGGCAGGGTAGTGGCTTACCTGGTGGATAAATGGATTCATGCACAGTACTATGGGGGCCCAATTAGATGTCATGTCTACTCGACGCCCAATTAAATGGCTTTCGATGTCATGTCAAGCATCGGGAAAATTACAGGTGATACGAAGCTTTCCATTCTCCCATGATACGGGCTTCTGAGAGCCCTTGGATCTGAGATCGAACGGTTGCATGGCGTGATTCTAGACCTATGGGTGAATATCCTATCCTGGACGGTTATTCTGCAAATTTTCAACAACTTAGCATGCGACCGTTCGATCTCAGATCCAAGGGCTGCCAGTAGCCCGTATCATGGTCACGCCTACCACGACCATTGCCTCGCTCGCGCGGTCACACCCTTGGAGATTTAACACGGTGCGTTAGGCTATCTGTTGTTGGCATGTCATACATAGTCATCACTTAGGCTGGTCGTAGTGGGGAGTATCATATACTAGTATCATTCATATGATACTAGTGTTTGATACTACATCCGTAGTGCATAGTATCATATTTGGTATCATAGAATGGTTCATTCATTGCCATGCATGACACATAGTAGCACATCATTTAATATGATACGGTATCATGATATGATACTCAACCCTCTCTTACTTTATTAAATACTATGCCACCTCATCAAAACTGCCTAGATGGAATGCATGATACTACGTATGATACTACCATTACGGGTAGCCTTAGTCACTCATACAACAAGGTTAGCTATAAGGTTGGCTATAAGAGTATTTTTTGTTTACTTCTCTCTATCTCTTTCTTCGTAGTATTTATTGCATCTGCCAAGGAGTGACCTCTTCCAATGAAATGGTTCATAGATGAGGTGTTATGGGCATTACATGGCTTAGCAACTCAAGTCCCCAATGCATAGGTGCTTAGTTTTTTGTTGCTAAGTTTGCTTCATCTAGGTACACGCGCTTATCATTGTTTCTTCCTGGGGTCACCAAGCTAGTCTCTCTCTTCTTAATTAACTTGGCACATCAGACTTTATGCCTATGTGGCAGGCTTAGCACCTGTAGGATCAAGTACAATAGTGGGCTATAAGCCCGCTTTACATGGAATTTTTGCATATGTGGGGGAAAGAGGCAAGGAAAAAGAGGAGGAGAGGGCTCTCAAGAAAGAGCCAGCCTCTACATGGTGGACCATCGGGAGAGGCACCTGTATAGAGGTGGTCAGGAATCCGGCTTGGCAGTTAAAATGAGAATGGCAAGTCAAATCACCAGGCCCCACCTATCCAGCAGTAACTCACTGTCAAATCACACAGCCCTACATTTGCAGTAGCCTACTCCCTCATCTTCTCGCGTCTCTGTCGAACTGACTAGGCAGAACTGCCCCACCTACCGCGCGGGAAAAGCCCAACCCTCGACTTTTAAATAGTACAGTATACTAATTTTGTATCCATGGATTGCGCCATGGAGCAAAGCCTCAAGAAAACGGCGGTACACATGTACGGAGTATACAGCACGCCCGTCCAGTTCGTGTCGCACCCCAGACGGTCGGTCGGTCTGGCACGCCGCTCTCCGAATGGAACGCGCGTTTTGCACACACATGTGGCACCGCAATTGAGAACCGACCATAGGCACACTCCCCGGACCCGCAAGTCGGGTGAGTTAATAGAAGTACATACGTTGGTACCTGGACGATCCCTGCAAGACACGGAAGATCAGATCATCCATGCATGTGACCAGACTCCGGCAGACACGCCTGGATTGGCTATCGTCTACATATCGTGCAGGTTGTGTTGTACAGGGCTGTAGTTCTGGTGAGAAATCTAAAAAAAGGGTTTCTTGTCAACTCGCAAAATTAGGTGTCATGTGCTTCGGGTCACTGCGAGGGTTAAACAATGACAACTGAGTTGGGCTAGTCATTGGAGGCACATGCATGAAGACTACTCGGCTGCCATCTAGGTCAAGCCGGCTATGTTAATTAGGACATCTATCTTTAATTTGAGCTTTGGGAAGTGAGGTTATGATTTCTTGTCATGTGGCATTTTTTCGTGTTATATGTTATAATCCGGTGGTTCAGATCAAAATGACGACAACTGCGCCTCCGGGGCATGTGCATGAAGACTTCTCGACAGTCATTGCCGAGGTCAAGCTGGCTCCGGCCGGTAGAGAAAAGAAAACTAGTACTCCACTATATAGGCAGGAGCCTCCGCGCTTGCTTGCTAGTATTGCTCTCTTCACACTGTCTCGTCGTCTCCAGATCTAAACACGACAGCGGTGGCCACACTCCCTCTCTCTACTCACCGCTGGTCACAGATCCAGCCGGATCCTATCCACCGGGGAAGGTGAGAAGGTGCAACGTTCACGCGGTCGTCCTCGGCGACGTCTCTTAACCACTGCCGGCGCGTCCAGATCAACGTGCCTTGTCGTTCTCTCCCAAGCATCGCTGGCAAGGGAGGGCCTCCCACCCCTTCTTCCTCGCTGCCGTAGTGTGGGCAGATCTGGCCTCCCGCCGCCCACCTAGCGACATTCCGGCGACCCTCTGGTATAACTTCCTTCGAAACTGGCCTTGCTCTACTTCCCGAGCTCCTGGCGTCGCTGCATTCGTATCTTTTACTATTTCTCAGGCCCCCTCGTGTAGATAGGATCGATCAGCTTTTCGAAAACCACCTAATTTTTTACTGTTAAGAGGTAAAACTAGTTCATGCACTCGAATCTAGTACTACTTGGTTCAAACAAGGAAGAAAGGGGGTGGGGGTGGGGGAAGATTTGTTACCTGAATCTAGGACTTGGTCGAAAGAGGAAATAATGGGGGCGAAAACTAGCAGAGACTGGCTATCCAACTGGTCTCTAGGTCTAATAGTGAAATAAAGGGAATGCAGTACAAACTCAATATAAACCCGATCTATTGGTTGAAAAAGGAAAGGAAGTGGGGACTGGGGGACAAGTCAATAGAGTAAGTCCAGCACTAGATTTGCTAGCGTCACATAGTATAAGGTGGCTATATACCGAAAAAATGGGACCGACTCAGATATCCTCTTTTGATGTTTGTTGCCCCGAGCCGCTCTTTTGTAATGCCACTGGTAAAATGTAGCAGTCACACTGTTAAAAGTAATGACACGTTAAACCAATGTTGTTTTCAATGTAATGCCTCCAGTAATATGAATCAATGGCACTTTTTTTCATGTCCTGCTAAATTTCCCATTAAGATAAGTTGCTTCTTTTCGTTTTCTGATGGAAATGGAACCAGAACTGGAGCCCTTTTCTTAAAAAAAGAAGAAGAAGAAGCTGCTAGCTCATGGGACATTGCTTCATTTTAGGTGAACTGCACCAAAAGGTCCCATGAATTGAATCATCCATGTTGGTGACTAGTGTCATCTCTTCTACGATGGCATTGACTACAGATATGGGTCCCATCACGAGGTATGTTCCTTTTTGGTCTGACCGTTTGCCAAAGATCCTACATGTTGATCTTGCTCTTGTGCTACTGTTTTGGCACTACCATGATAAAGTAGTAGTGTTATTATTTTCCACCTTAATCTAGTGGCACTATTAATTTGAGGCAATGTTTTGGCACCGCTAGTGCCACTGTTTTTTTTATATATCGAAAGAGGGGGTTCCCTCTGATTTCATTAAAGAAACCCAACCATAGAGAACCATTATCCGACAACATCTCAGTGTAAACGGGCAGTTATGCAACTATTACTAGAACAGACTGAGTACTAGTAGGAGAGAAGTTCGCCACATAAGCTAGGCAGGTAGGGGGACGTAGCACCAGCTCGACCAAGTTTGGATTACAACCCAAATGCTACCACAGAAACATCAGGGGGAAGATAGGGACTGAAAGAGCTAGCTTCAGCATCCCAGTCTAAGCACCCCCCGGCCTTTATCCTTGGGACGTACGGTAAACCTTGTTTGCCACCTGCTCGACCCTAGTGTCACTGATAAAATGAAGTAATAATACAGTTAAATACTTAAAATAGAGCGAGTGTATTCTCTATCATTTCATTTCCAATGTAGATACAGAAAGTGCTTCCCTTTGTTAATGTATGTTTCATCAACTAGTCCCATTGCTAATGTTTAAGCGTTTCTGCAAACTGGGGTGCTCAATTTTAGTTGATCTGCACAAAAATAGAGATTTGAATGTCTCAAGGCCCCTCCCTGTACTACCGCTGTACACTCATGTTCATCACTGGCAGAAGGTGTATCGGGGAGACTTGGGTCGATTTCCAGTATGATGTAATATATTCTTTTGTTTATTAGTATATGTTTCATCAACTAGTGCCACTATAATCTAATCACACCTTTTCATTATCTGTGCAAACAGGGTTATTCAGCTGCATTTTGGTGGAACTGCACAAATGTATGGATGGAACAGGCATATATGCAGAGTGAGAGGTGCCAAGTAAAAATTAGCGACACCAACCATGCTCCATCTAAGCATTGGCATCCACCACCATCAGTGGGAAGTGTGGCGCTCACTGTGGAGTATCGACCCCAGATGGAGCATCCACCAGAGATTGAAGGATCGTGCATCTACAGGGTGCCGTTTGTGAGGGTGTCATGCCAGAGCGAGCCGATGGAGTCTTCGTCGACCGAACCCAACTGCAAGAGGAGAAAAACAGTTGGCCCGATGACACTTCCCCGCCATCCTCTCCCTCGCCGTTCGCATCGTCTCACGGGGCGGCTGTCTACCGCCGAGGAATAGGAGGGATCCCCCCAGACCAATAGTCGGGCAGGTTGCGAATTGTTAGGAGGATCTTAGGGTTGTTAGTATTTCCAGGTTGTGAATTGTGTTTTGTGTTGTATATTTTGAGAGTACTTTCAGATATGAATGTCTTTTGAATTTCAGATTTGCAGTATTGAGCATATGAAGTATTTTATGAATTCTAGAGATCTATTTTTAGCACTTAAAAATGTAGTTTCATAGGAGTATAAAAGTGCAGACAATGTGCTTCTCAGAGAAGAAACCACAAGTTTTAGTTTCAGATAAGAAACTCCAAGTTCAGTTTTAGATAAGAAACTGCAACTTTACGTAGAGCATTTATATTAACAAGGCCTTTTCAAACAGTGTTAACATCATGCTGGAAGTTTTATTCATGGTCAAAACTGGAACTACTAGCCAGTTAACATCATGCTGATCAACATTCATGCGTAGCACATCTTCATATGATGCACAGTCAAAAAGATATGCTATTTTCAAAATGCCCACACAATGTCGAGTGTGCAAAAAACAGAGAAAACGAGGGACGAAGTTTTGGCAACTGTAGGATGTGGTGTGCGTAGATGACAATTGGGACCCACATGTCAATAAATGCAGAGGCAAACAAATTGGAGATATTTTCTCTGCACTTAAAAAAATGTAGTTTCATAGGAGTATAAAAGTACAGACAATGTGATTCTTAGAGAAGAAACTGCAAGTTTCAGTTTCAGATAAGAAACACCAAGTTCAGTTTCAGATAAGAAACTACAACTTTCAGAGGCACAGCCTTTATATTAACACGGCCTTTTCAAATAGTGTTAACATCATGCTGGAAGTTTTATTCATGGTCGAAACTGGAACTACCAGCAAGTTAACATCATGCTGATCAACATTCATGCATAGCACATCTTCATATGATGCACAGTGTCAGGGAAACTGATAGCCCACGAACACCTATGGGACAGGAGCCCCTTTTCGGTACGGCAAGGGAGCGGAGGGAGCACAAAGAGCGGATCGAGGGGCACACGCGAGTAGTTTACCCAGGTTCGGGCCGCACGGATGCGTAAAACCCTACTCCTGCCTTGGTTGTATTGAGTTCTTGGCTCGGGAGCAAGAAGATCTACAGTACTAGCTACACCGAGCGTGGGAGTGATCCAGTTTCGGAACCCCCTCTACGTTGTGCATGGGCCTCCTTTTATAGTTCAAAGGGGTCACCGACAGGTGTCAACGTAGGTGAGGGTAAAAGCATAAAATTGGTGGTAGTTGTAACAGTGCATGTACACTGTACGCACACTCGTCTGTACCTAACCCAGACGATGGGGGACAAGGGCATTGAATGCCCATCACCGTCGCCCCAAACAGTGCAAAAAGCGTCCGTCCGGGCGTCTTCGTTCGCCACGACGGAGGCCTCGTCATCGTGGCTTGCCACCGTGTACCCCCAGGCTGCACAGCCATCCGCCACATGCCCCAGGAAGGGCCCCAGGGCGACGCGTGGCCAGGTGAGCTGGAGCGCAGGCACACAGTGAAAGCTTGCCGCGGAAAGCACCTTGCCGCGGTCGCTACCTTGCCGGACCCGGAAGCTTGCCGCTCTCCGGGTCTTGCCGGGGCGCGCGATGTGCCACGGCGGGTCTTCTGAAATGTTGTTCTTTGGCCTTCCTGGCAAGCTCCCCTTGCCAGGGTCTTGTGCAGAAGGGATGATCTCGAGCCTGGAGCGGCCTTCCCGGCAAGCTCCTCTTACCGGGGTCTTGTTTCTTAACTTGAATACTTTGTTCTTGAATGGCTTCAAGGGAACCAGAGTGGGCTTTGGCGGGTGCGTGGTGAGCCCGACGACAGGACGCTGCTACTGCCCGTGCACAAGTCGGGATACTAAGGTACCCCTACTTTAGTACACCGACAGGAGCCCCCGGGCCTAGGCCACACACGGTGCCTAGCGCTGTTGGGCCAGGCCCAAAACAGTGCACGGGCACACGCGGCCCACGGCGCGCCGTTTCCCACTCCGCATCCACCGCATCCCTCCCTAACGGCACGCGTCGATTACGGCGTCGTGGGAGAGATCGTGGCCTGTTTCTTTAATGGAAAAATGCGGAACATCCCCCACTTCCCCCCTTAAAAGCAGAGGAAGCAGGGGCAGTTCCCCCCCCCCATTGCTTCATTGCGTCTTCAATCTCAGAAACTCCCGCCGCTCTCCGCCTCCCCAAAGGTCGACAGAGAGCCGAGCTCCACCTCTCTTCCACCACCGCCAGCCTCCTCGGTGCTGCCGACCCCTCTCGCCGTCCCCGCCATGGCCTCGAAGAGCAGCAGGACGAAGAGCGAGAAGTCCGACAAGGCGGCAAAGCTGGCCGCAATGCGGAAGAGGATGGTGGTCTTCCCGCCGAGGCTCGGCGTGAGGGAGCTGAGCGACAAGTACTACTTGTTCTGGGCGAGGGAGACGAAGGCTCACCCGCGCACCAGGGTCCTCCCCGCCGAAGCCTGCGACATGTACCCGGGAGGTTACCATTACTTCGCTCTGTTCTTCCATTGTGGTCTTTGTCCTCCGTACTCTGAGTTTTTCTGCGACGTGATGAACACGTATGGATTCCACCTCCTCGATTTCACCCCGAATGCTGTTCTCACTATGGCCGTTTTCGCACATCTGGGCGAAAACTTTGTCGGGGTCCACCCCAACGTAGCTCTCTTCCGCCACTTTTTCACACCTAGAGTAGAGTCTGGATCTCCACTCTCCGGTGGCATCTCCTGGATCTTCAGGCTTAACAAGAAAGAGGCGTACTTGATTGGAGAGCTCCGCGGCAAGTGGGAGGAGTGGAGAGCTGATTGGTGCTGGGTTATGGAAGAGGAACCCTAGCAGTTTACCTCTCCTCGCCGGGCCGCAATAGTGCGCGGCAAGGATTGGAGCGATCTGGCCCCGGAGGATGAGAAGCTGGAGATAGCCCTCACCAGGATCCTTCGCCTCCGGGATGCCAACCTTACTGTAGGTGAGGTCGGGGCGGATTTCCTTCGCCGCCGCATTGCCCCCTTGCAAGACAGGAAGAGACCTGCTTGGGAATTTGGCAACACGGCAGACTGCATGAGGCTGCGCCCCGGCCTGAACTACAACTTCACAGTCTTGGAACTCAAGGGGATGATCCGCTCGATGTTCAAGCATGACCCCAAGCACACGGAGTGGTTTACCCCGTCGCGGGGAGTAGTTCCCTTATGCAACAACTCTTCACTCAGCGCCATCCGTGCGGTAATGCCTCTGTGCGATTCCCACGGGGTGGATCCCACTTGGCTGGCGCCTTCAGAAGAGACCGTGCAAACTTTCTTTGATAACCTGGTTGAACGGCCGCGCAATCCCGACGAGAAGAAGGGTCTCACCCGCGCGACCACCGACCTGGATGTGGCGTATATTGCTAGCAGAATGGAGGAGGCCGCCGCAGCCGAGGTCGCGGGTGAGTTTGGTTACTCTGTGGAGCAGGCAAAAGTAGCGGATGCAGTGAGCAGGGCCGAGGAGGAAGAGATCCTCAAGCTGTTGAAGCCCGCCGGGAAGCCTGCCGGGGAGCCTGCCGGGAAGAGCGAGGCTGCCGGGCAGGGGACCGAGTCCAGTGAGCCCGCCGAGGGGGACGCCGAATCGGGTGATTCCGACGAAGACTCGGGCGGGTCACTGAACCTCGACGACATTTCTTCATCCTCGGAGAATTCTCCGCCACCGCCAAGTCCTCCGCCACAGCCAAAGAAGCGCCTCCGCAAGACCACTGAGACGGTGAAGCAGCCGGCGCCCCAACAGCAGCCGAAGCGTCGCGCGACGCGTGCGACCACGACGAGCAAGGTCGTCAAGGAGGCGCCTCGCGCCTCAGCGGCAAGCGGAGGGGGATCTTCCCGAACCGGTTCCGACGCTCCTTCTGCCCCTCGGTCCTCGGCGACGACCGGAGCGGGGTCTTCACAACCCCGGCTCCGGAGCCCGCCAAGCGCCCGAGGGAGCCTTCTCCTCCAGCTCCTCGCGCTGGGACACACGAGGCAGACTTCTCCGCCCTTAGTTCCGACGAGGAGGAGTAAGAGTAAGTATTTGCAACTTTTATTTCTTCTGATTTTTGTTGCTCTTGTATTGAATTCTCTTGCTTGGTTCTGATCTTGTTTGGCTTCCAGGACCCTGACCCAGAGGATGGCGAAGAGGGCCAAGATTCTGGTTGACTTAGAGGACGACGAGCCCGTCGCCGCGGCAGGAGATGCGCCCGTGACAGGCTTGTCGGACCAGCCGGCTGCCCCGCAGGGCAGCCCCCAGCGCAGCCCCCAGCGTAAGTTCCTTGTTCACTTCTCTACTTATCGGGCGCACTTGAGCTTCTTATCCTTATTGATGTCTTGTTTGTTTGTTGATTTGTGCAGAAGTGGAGCCGCAGCCGCAGGAGCGTCAAGAGACTGCTCCCGACGAGCCGCTTGTCCTACCTTCCCCGCCAAGGAGGAGCTCCCCAGCGAGGGAGCGTGCTCCGCCAAGGACGGGTACTCCGCCAAGGGCGAGTACCCCGCCAAGGGCGAGCACCCCGACAAGGGTGGGCACCCCGCCAAGGGAAGGCGCCAGCGGCCCTCCGCCGGTGGGGGCCACGACCACGCCGCCAAGGGAGAACTCCCCGGCGAGGGACCCCGTTACTGAAGAGGCCCGCGCAGGTAACCCTTGTACTTTCCTTCTCTTGAATTCTTCTTTTTGGATATTTGCTTGACAATTCTTTCTTTCTTTTTCTTCTGTCAGATCTGCCCGCCCCGGAGCCGATGGAGACAGAGGCTATCGCCGAGGAGGAAGTGCGCGGTGATGCTGGCGACTCCACCACCGCTGAAGGGACGGCTGGCGCTGACGAGCCAGCCACCGACGAGCCCCCCGCGGCCACTGACGCGGCAGCTGGGGAGGAGACCGGCGACCGCACTGACGGCCCTGAGGCCGCAGGAGCGCTGGACGCTACAGCGGCCGCCGACCCCTTCGCCGCCGCGACTGGGCCGGGCATCTATTTGGAGGCCGCCAACGGGGTCTTCATCCAAGTCCCGTGGGCGTCCTCATCAAGGGCGCCCGCGGAGGGGGAGAGCTTCGATGGAGAAGTCGTCGCCTCCGCCGGGCTGAGGCTTGTCGATGCGGCCGACAGCAGCAGCGAGCCCGAAGAGGAGCAGCTCTTGCGCCGGCTTCTGGCCTTGTATCGGGCCAGGCAGGCCAAGCTGGAGTCCCGAGAGGCTCTGGCTGCCAAGGACGGTGTCGACTTGGAGAAGTGCGCCGCGGAGCTCCGCGCCGCCAACCAAGCGGCCCTCCGGAACTTGGCGGAGGAGCGCGAGGAGCTCGCCGAGGCGCACCAGGCGTTCATCCTCGAGAAGGCCGAGGCTGAGGAGCAGCAACGTCTGGCCGCCAAGGATCTGGCTCGGCGGGAAGGAGAGTTGAACCAGCGGAAGGTCGACCTTGATAGCCATGAGGACGACCTCGCCGCACGCGAGCATTCCATTGGCGGGGCTCTGCAGGAGGCTAGGGATGCCACTGCTACCGCAGAGACCGCCAAGAGGGACTTGGAGGCGAGGGTGGCGCAGTTGGAGCTCAACCTGAAGACGAGCGAGGAGAAGGTTGCTGCGCTCAAACTTGAAAGGGAGAAGGACGCCCACAGCCACTCGGAGCTGCGGGTCCGCCTCTCTGAGAAGGGCAAGGAGCTCAACGACGCAAAGGACTCCATCGCAGACTTGGAGCTGAAACTGTCCACCCTCACTGAGTCGCTTGACGGGGCCCGGATCAGGGAGACAAAGTTGAAGGAGGATCTCCGGGCTGAAAGGGCACTACTAGACACTGCAGCCCTTACGCAAAACAACTCCCAGCGGACGGTGGAGCAGTGGACCGAGGAACTCGTCGCCTCCGCCGTCAACATTGACAAGGAGATGGTGGCGCTGGGGACGGAGCACCTCGCGTACTCCCCCGACGAGAACCTCCCCCACAGCGCCAAGCTGAGCTTGTTCTTCAGAGGGGTGGCGCCGGCCCTCGCGCAGCTACGGGAAAGGCTCCCTGTACAGCTGGCGAACGAGGCGCGCAGGCTCTGCACAGGCACTGTGGAGCGAGTGTTGGCGAAGATCGTCTACCGCAACCCTGGGATCAACCTCGACAACGTCCTCCGGACCCTGCCGCCCGAAGCTGACCAGGAAGCGCTGAAGACTCGCGTCGCCCACATCGTGGCCAAAGTGGGCAAGATCAAGAGGGTTGACGGTGACCGCGTAGACTAGGTTGCTTTCTTTCTGCTTTCCTTGTTGCTGCCAATTAAGTCATGGACAGTAGTTTGTTAGAACAGCGGCAAGTCTTTTTGTAATATAACTTCATTTAGGATAGTCAATGCAGTGTTATCTCCCTTGCTTGGTTCCTTCACTTTGTATGCTTCTCACCCTACGCTTCTAGGGAGCTTGCCGGCAAAGGGACCCTTGCCGCGAGCGCTGAGTGCGGGACTTCAGCGGCCTGCTGACAATGCCCTTGCCGACAAGAAACCTTGCCGCAGCTAGTCACAGCACACTTAGGTTGTTGAGCGAACTCGAAAACGAAATAAGGGAGCGACACTTGTCGCAGCTCACTTAAGCCGTTGAGCGTGCTCGAAACAAAGTAAGGGCGCGGCTAGCCACGGGTAGGTTCCTCCGCGCACAGGTTTTCCATACAAAGTGTGGTCGTTCAAGGAAGATAACCAAGAATTTTAAAATTTTGAATGCTCAAACTTTGGCAACTTAGCTTTTGTGTTCTGTTTGCTTCCCGGCAAGGCTTTCCTTCCTTGAACAGCACTTGGTCCATACCACTGTCTCCTTCCCCCCCGGCAAACTTGTGCGCGAGGAACACTTCTTCTGCTTGAGAGAAAAAGGAAGAGGAGGAAACATAGATATGGAGCCTTGCGGCTTGTTATTGCTTACCGGGATCGTGTGATGCACAAAGTGTCAGATAATACATGCAATGAAAACAAGAATGCATGAAACGACAAGCCGTGCGAAGCACAAAAGTTTTACTGATGCACGGGGTCTGCGCCCGGCTTTGTACAATGGTTTACATGCAACAACGGCAAGACTTGTACAAAAGGTGGTTGCCGGAGCGGATCACGGCAACTGCGCCTCATGGGTGAAACTTGCGAAGATGCTCAATGTTCCAGGAGTTGCTCACCGGTAAGCCTTCTTCGGTCTCAAGGCGGACAGCGCCGGGCCTTGTGACTTGTCTCACCCGATAAGGGCCTTCCCACTTCGGCGTCAACTTGTTGGAGTTCTTGGCGGACTGAACGCGCCGAAGAACAAGGTCGCCTTCCTCGAGACTCCTGGCCCTGACTTTGCGGCTATGATAGCGACGCAAAGCTTGCTGGTATCGAGCAGCTCGTACAGCAGCCTGGAGACGGTCCTCCTCGAGGAGCAACGCATCATCTTGCCGCAGCTGCTCCTGCTCAAGCTCATCATAAGCGAGCACTCGAGGAGACCCGTATATGAGTTCCGTGGGGAGAACTGCCTCTGCTCCATAGACAAGCGCAAAGGGTGTCTGTCCGGTGGCTCGATTTGGTGTTGTCCTGATTGACCAAAGAGCCGCCGGCAACTCCTCGATCCAGTTTCTTCCGCACTTGTGCAGCCTGTCGAAGGTTCTTGTCTTGAGTCCGCGCAGCACTTCAGCATTTGCCCTCTCCGCTTGACCGTTGCTCCTCGGGTGAGCAACAGAAGCGAAGCAGACCTTGGCGCCAAGGTCTTGGACGTATTGCATGAAGGTGCGGCTTGTGAACTATGTGCCGTTGTCGGTGATGATTCTGTTAGGGATTCCGAAATGGCAAACGATCGATCTGAAGAACCTGACTGCTGGCTGTGCGGTCACCTTTCTCACTGGTTCCACTTCCGGCCACTTTGTGAACTTGTCGATAGCAACGTACAAGTACTCAAAGCCCCCGACAGCGCGGGGAAAGGGGCCGAGGATGTCGAGCCCCCAGACCGAAAAGGGCCAGGACAAAGGGATCGTCTGGAGAGCTTGAGCTGGCTGGTGTATTTGCTTGGCATGGAACTGGCATGCTTCACACTTGGTTAGTTGTGCAGTTGCATCTTGGAGTGCTTCTGGCCAAAATAAACCTTGCCGGAACGCCTTCCCGCCAAGTGCTCTTGCGCCAATGTGGTGTCTACATATGCCTCCGTGTATCTCTGCCAACAGCTTCTGTCCATCTTCCCGGGAAATGCATTTCAATCTGACACCATTGAGTCTTCTTCTGTACAGTTCGTTGCCGACGAACTGGTACATACTTGACTGCCTGGTTATTCTCTCTATCTCTTCTGGTTCTTCGGGAAGTTCTCCAGTTTGAAGGAAACGGACAATTTGCTGTGCCCAGGTTGGAGCTTGAGGCTCAACAACAAGGACTAAAGGCATCAGTGCTGCTGCGGGAACGTCAGCTTCTACGGCAAGAACCTGCGGCTCTGCCGGAGCTGAGCGTTCCCCGGCAAGCCTGCCGGAGCAAGACTTGTCGGGAACATCTGCTTCAACTGCACGAACCCTAGGGTCCGCGGGAGCAGACTGTTCCTCAGCAACTTGGTCGTCGATCCTGAGTATCTTGGCGGCGGCTTCAGGAAGATCCGCCGGCAAGTAGTCGCCGGAGACCAACTTTCTTTTCTTGCTCTGTCCAACTGATGGTGTAACGGATGGCTGAGTTAGCTTGAGCACGAAGGTCCCTGGTTCCACAGGTAGCTTCAGTGCAGCACACTTTGACAGGCCGTCTGCGATATCATTTTGAGCTCTTGGAACGTGCTCCATCTGCAGGCCTTCAAAGTGTTCTTCAAGTTTCCTTACTTCATCGACATAAGCTTCCATCAAAGGACTCTGGTAGCTCTTGTTTACTTGTCGGACCACCAATTGTGAATCTCCCCGCACAATCAGCTTCTTAATCCCAAGTTCGGCTGCAATTCTGAGGCCGGCAAGCAAACCTTCATACTCTGCAGTATTGTTTGTCGCTTTCTCCTTGGGAAAGTGCATTTGAACAACGTACTTCAGGTGCTCCCCTGCGGGTGCTATGAGTAACACACCGGCACCGGAGCCTTGCAGCGAGAAAGCACCATCGAAGTACATTGTACATTCTTTGCTTGCTTCTTTGACGGGGATGTTTGTCTCTGGAACTTCTTCGTCTGGTGTTGGTGTCCATTCTGCTATGAACTCTGCCAAAGCTCTGCTTTGTATAGTTGAAGTGCTTTGAAACTTAAGAACAAAGCTTGACAGCTCCAGTGCCCACTCGACAATCCTACCTGTTGCTTCTGGGTTTTGCAATATCCTCTTCAGCGGAAAGCGAGTGACCACTGTTATCTCATGTGCTTGGAAGTAATGGCGCGGCTTTCTCGAGGCCATGAGGAGGCCGAAAAGCAGCTTCTGCACCCCAGAGTATCTTGATCTCGCCCCCTGCAAGAGGGAACTTACAAAATAAATTGGGCGCTGCACCATCTTCTTTCGCACTTCTCCTTGTATCTGCGCAGACTCGTCCTTGTCGGGGCCAGAGCTTGTCGGGGAAGCCCCCTGCTTGTCGCTGGATGTGCTTGCCGGGGCTGTGGATTCCTCATCTGCCTCCCTTTCCGCTACCAACGCAGCACTAACCACTTGATTTGTTGCTGCTAAATACAGCAGCAACTTCTCTTGTGGCCTAGGTGCGACAAGTATTGGAGTGGAGGACAGGTATCCTTTCAAGTCATGCAGCGCTGCCTCCGCTTCTGGAGTCCATTTCATGGGACCTGCCTTTTTCAAGATTTTGAAAAAAGGCAGGGCGCGTTCTGCAGACTTTGAAATGAACCTGCTGAGGGCAGCCACACAACCAGCAAGTCTCCGTACATCCTTGACGCGCTTCGGAGCTTCGATCTGCTCAATGGCTTTGATCTTGTCGGGATTGGCTTCAATCCCCCTCTGGGACACAAAGAACCCGAGAAGCTTGCCGGAGGGGACTCCGAAGACGCACTTCTCGGGATTCAGCTTGAGTTGTATCTTGCGCAGATTTGCAAAAGTCTCATCCAGGTCTTGGATCAGGGTATCCTTGTCCTTGCTCTTAACCACTATGTCATCCATGTAGGCTTCTACATTCCTGTGTATTTGTGGCTCAAAAGCAGTGTGGACCACCCTTGCAAATGTTGAGCCCGCATTCTTCAGTCCAAAGGGCATGCGTATGAAACAGTAAGTGCCACATGGAGTGATGAATGCGGTCTTCTCTTCATCTTCCTCAGCCATGAATATCTGGT
This sequence comes from Secale cereale, assembly GCA_902687465.1. Lineage (NCBI taxonomy): Eukaryota > Viridiplantae > Streptophyta > Magnoliopsida > Poales > Poaceae > Secale > Secale cereale. The sequence goes on from LR738709.1 coordinate 151,134,434, forward strand.
GATACCCGGAGTATGCGTCAAGAAATGAAAGCAACTCACATCCAGCCGTGGAGTCAACGATCTGGTCAATGCGCGGCAAGGGAAATGGATCCTTGGGACAAGCTTTATTCACATCAGTGAAGTCTATACAAAGTCTCCACTTCCCATTAGCTTTGCGCACGACAACTGGATTGGCCAGCCACATAGGATGAAGTACACCTCTAACAAGGCCTGCTGCTTCCAACTTCTTGATCTCTTCAGCAATGAACTCTTGGCGCTCCACCGCTTGCTTCCTGACCTTCTGCTTGACGGGCCACGCGTGAGGACAAACAACAAGATTGTGCTCAATTACCTTCCTGGGAACGCCGGGGATGTCAAACGGTTGCCATGCAAACACGTCGACATTCACCCGCAGGAAGGCAACGAGCGCGCTTTCCTATTTGGGATCGAGCGTAGCACTGATGGTGAAGGTACCACCAGTGCCGTCCTCCTTGGCGGACACCTTCTTGGTTGCAGGCGGAGCTGCCATTCCTTTCTTGCACTTGCCGGTGGAGCTCGATGGTGCGTCCTCGACGGCAGCGCAGCACTCCGAAGAGGTGCGTTTGCCGGAGTGGGCCCCAGAGCTCTTGCCGGACTTGGTCTTGGTCTTCCCCCCGGGAGCTTCAGGGGCAAGTGCCTTGCTGTCTGCCGTGGCTGCTGCATCCCGGTAGATCTTATTGGCGCAGATAAGCGCGTCCTTCTTGTCGCCTGTCGTCGAGGACTTGGCGCTGATCGCAGCGAGCTCGCGGATCCGACGACGCCGTGGAGTCGTCGTCGACGTTGATCCGGCGAGTCAGCGATTTTTGCTTCTGCGGCGGGGAGTGCACGGTAGTTGCACCCCCGGCGGTCTTGTCTCCATCAGCCGTCGCTTGGCTAACTTGCCGCGGCCGTGATGTTGCCGGCTGCTGCGGCGTGTCGTTGTTGGCGAAGGCGATGAGACTCTGGATTGTAGCCCTCCAGTCTTCGGCTTTGTCCGCCGCTGGAGGGAAGTCGAGGAGCAGCTGAGCCCTAGCTAGAGCTTCTGCTGGAGAGGAGGGAAGCGGTGGCGAGCGGTGTGAGGAGCGAGATATGCTCGGACTTCTAACAGGGTTAGAAGGAGCAGGGTCTCGCCCCGGCGACCGCGCCTTGCTCGTACCGACGCGTTGACCTTGAGCATCCCGCGACCCGCCGGCTTGGCCACATCCCAGCAAGCGTATGGTACCCTGGGTACCACGCCGCTGCTGGTCCGGCACCTCCTGAGAGGGGCGTGGTGCGTGCACGGACGCCGAAGTCTTGGAGTGTGCTCGGTCGTCCGTCTTGTCCTTGGACTTGGCGGCGCTGTGAGTTTCCTCGCCGGCGTCCACCCTTCCGCCAGCGTCTACCACACCAACCATTGGTTCTGGTGGTGGCGGGATCGACGCGGACGGGCCTCCGACCTCCGAAGCTTTCTTCTTCGGCGGCATGTTGATGTAGTCGATGAAGCTGACGAAGTTGGAGAAGGTTGCGCCCGCGTGAGTGCCGGATCAGGTTCGCACAACCTCGACGCCCCCTACCTGGCGCGCCAAAGATGTCGGGGAAACTGATCGCCCACAAACACCTATGGGACCGGAGCCCCTTTTCGGTACGGCAAGGGAGCGGAGGGATCACAAAGAGCGGATCGAGGGGCACACGCGAGCAGTTTACCCAGGTTCGGGCCGCACGGATGCGTAAAACACTACTCCTGCATTGGTTGTATTGAGTTCTTGGCTCGGGAGCAAGAAGATCTACAGTACTAGCTACACCGAGCATGGGAGTGATCCAGTTTCGGGACCCCCTCTACGTTGTGCATGGGCCTCCTTTTATAGTTCAAAGGGGTCACCGACAGGTGTCAACGTAGGTGAGGGTAAAAGCGTAAAATTGGTGGTAGTTGTAACAGTGCATGTACAGTGTACGCACAGTGGTCTATACCTAACCCAGACAGTGGGGGACAAGGGCATTGAATGCCCGTCACCGTCGCCCCAAACAGTGCAAAAAGCGTCCGTCCGGGCATCTTCGTTCGCCACGACGGAGGCCTCGTCATCGTGGCTTGCCACCGTGTACCCCCAGGCTGCACAGCCATCCGCCACGTGCCCCAGGAAGGGCCCCAGGGCGACGCGTGGCCAGGTGAGCTGGAGCGCAGGCACACAGTGAAAGCTTGCCGCGGCAAGCACCTTGCCGCGGTCGCTACCTTGCCAGACCCGGAAGCTTGCCGCTCTCCGGGTCTTGCCGGGGCGCGCGATGCGCCACGGCGGGTCTTCTGAAATGTTGTTCTTTGGCCTTCCTGGCAAGCTCCCCTTGCCAGGGTCTTGTGCAGAAGGGATGATCTCGAGCCTGGAGCGGCCTTTCCGGCAAGCTCCTCTTGCCGGGGTCTTGTTTCTTAACTTGAATACTTTGTTCTTGAATGGCTTCAAGGGAACCAGATTGGGCTTTGGCGGGCGCGTGGTGAGCCCGACCACAGGACGCTGCTACTGCCCGTGCACAAGTCGGGATACTAAGGTACCCCTACTTTAGTACACCGACACACAGTCAAAAAGATATGCTATTTTCAAAATGCCCACACAATGTCGAGTGTGCGAAAACAGAGAAAACGAGGGACGAAGTTTTGGCAAGTGTAGGACGTGGTGAGCATAGATGACAATTGGGATCCACATGTCAATAAAGGCATAGGCAAAAAATTTGGAGATATTTTCTCTGCACAGGTGGAATCGAACCCGGGCGGAATAGCGGTCGGGTAGTGTCACTCGGCCACTGGGCTAGTTCAGTTGTTTCGTTACTAATAAGGCACTTCCTCGGGTGGTCGGATCTCCTCCTGCGCCTTTGTGCGCTCGCCGCGACGCCGTTGTCTGCCGTTGTGAACATGCTGAACAAACGAGAGGAATCTGGAGAGGACTGTACGTGGAGAGGCGGACAGTCGGGACCCACCAGGTCTATTGTCATACGCAAGCAAGTGCCTCATCGAAAAAATACTTCCTCCTAATACTATATTGACGTTGGGGCCCATGGGTTTGTCAACATAGTTACATTTTTTTAGGTGCTTCAACATAGTTACTATAGGAGATAAATTCACAACAGCCGGGGAGCTCGCAGGTATCATTTATTATCACTGGGGCAACAAGTATGAGCTGGGTTTTGGGCTGCCTCGTCTAGGCTTTCTTTTTTAACATGAGCAGCCCACGACCTCGAGTGGGAGGTCCACAGGCTTGTTTGTATTTTCTTGAGGGCCGTTATGTATCAACCGGCCTATGGACCTCCCATCCGAGGTTTTATTTTTCCTGAAACATCGGCAACCCAATTTATGTATATTTTTTTGAAGAAAACGCAGAGGTATGTTCTATTTTTCTGTATAAGAATAGGAACGCCTGGTCCAACTGATGTTTCCCTTCTAACTATATTATATATATTTAAATTATTTTGTATGTTATTATATAGTATTGTTATTGTCATCATGTATTTAACAGATACATACATATGTAAGAAAACAATATCCCACATCTTGTTAACTTATAAAAATAATTTCTTAACAATAAAATCCTAGATTTTTTTGGCAACGAAAATCCTGGTGTTTGTGTACAAAATCTTGATAAGATTTAAGGACCAATGTAATAATAAATCACTTATTGTTTATATGTATTGATAAGATTTACATCCAACGACCGACATCCATCTTCAATCTCTCGTCTTCTTCCTCCAGCGCCGCCGGGACCACCTGCTCACGCCTCCTGCTGCTAGCAGCTCTGCTTAGCACGCTTCGCTATGAAGCGCTACTCCACCGTTGGCCAGGTCATCCCTCCACCCCTCCACACCTCATGTTCTTCTCCACCGACTGCCAAACCACACTGTACCAGAACTAGTTAACCCTCGTACACCTCTTCGTCTGTGACTCTACTCCCACGTCTTCCCATATCCGGCTCATTGTTGTCCGGGGCCTCGCCGTCGTCCACCACCTTGGATGCGCTCGGTGCGGAGTGGTCAACGTGGTCAATGAATGACACCATCGGAAGTAGAGTGTGCATGCAGAGGCTGACAGCTGGGTCCACGGCCGCCCGCAAGGAAATGCCTCCTTATTACACGCAAAATAATGATTCCTCCATGTGACAGCTGGGACCCACCGGTAGGGCCTCTGTATTTCGCGAAAAAACGTTCCCACCACTGACAGGTCGGACCCACCAGCTATATCTTCGCACGCAAGGAAGTGCCTCCTTATTACGCACAAAAAAATGAATACTCCCCCTGCTAGTTGGGACCCACCATAGTGGAGGCTGACTTGTGGGCCTACTAAGTTAACGGGGACGGAGTGCTTCTTCAACCTATAATATGAATGATTCTAGCTCCGGTGACCGTGCGATGTCCATCCAACGGCCGTAGTGCTTCTTCAACCTCTGGTCTTCTTGATACAGCTGCCCAAAGCAGCGCAGGTCATTCCGCCTGCTCCTGCCTCCCATGGCCGGCTGTGCTGTCGCGGAGGCCTCACCGGCCCCATACTACTCCCACCGCTGGCCAGGCCATCCCTCCACTCACCCACACCCCCTGTTATTATGCGGCGACGGCAGCCTCACACCGCAGCCGAACCAGTGAACCCTCGTACTGCTCTCCGCGTGGGCATCCACTGCCGTGTCTTCCCCGACTCCGTGTCGTCCCCTTCCTAGGCATCGCCGTCGTCCACCGCCATGGTGCTCTCGGCACGGCGTGGTCAATGTGATCAACGACCTACTTCCATCGGAAGAGTACTGTACGTGGAGAGGCTGACAGCTGGGTCCACGGCCACAGCCCAGTTTTTTTGTGATTTGCCAAGTAAGTCGCTTTGTCACGCCTGTTGGGCTGCAAATCTTTCAAGACGATGAGAGCTTCATTCAGCTGGTCGAGAAAATGGCCTATCAGTAAAGAGAAATGGGTTGTACATTTTTAAAACACATCAAACCGGCAATTAGTTTCAAATTTCTTTTTTTTCATTTCGAGATTTTAAATTGCATTGATTTTTATGCGTGGACAATTTGTTGGATTTTATATTGATATACATTTATTTTTAAAATCAATTTGAATGTGACTCAAAATTTCGGGATTAAAAACACTTCGGACCGCACAGAAATATGCAAAATTTCGTATATTTTTTTAACCGTGGCCACAATATGGGCTGTAAGGCTAACAAAAAGAATATGGGCTCCAAAGAAAACCTTAAGAATTAGCGAATGGGCTGTAAATTATTAGAAATAATGGCAGATGGGCTATATGATGTTTTCCACAGATTTGAGGCTTTCCTAAAAAAAGGTTGACGCACAAGCAGTGACTGTTGGATGTCCATCCAACGACCATCGTGCTTCTTCAATCTCTGCTCTTCCTGCTCCAGCCGCTCCAACAAGCGCCGGCGGGACTGCCTGCTCCTTCCTTCCCATGGCCGGCTGTGCTGCCGTGTAGGCCTCACCGCCCCACCGTACTCCCATCGCTGGCCTAGCCATCCCTCTACTCGCCCACACCTGTTGTTATTCTCCGGCGACGGCAGACGAACCAGTGAACCCTCGTACAGTCATACTCCCCTCCACGTGGGAAACAACTGCCGAATCTTCCCTGCCTCTGTGTCATTCCCTTCCTAGGCCTCGCCGTCGTCCATCGCCCTGGTGCTCTCTGCGCGGCCTGCTCAACATGGTCAACGACCGACATGCATCTGAAGTGGACTGTATGTGTAGAGGCTGACAACTGGGTCCACGGCCACAACTGGGTCCACGGCCGCACGCAATGAATACTCCCCCTGCTAGCTGGGACCCAGTATAGTGGCAGGCTGACTTGTGGGCCTACTAAGTTGACGGGGATGGAGGGTTTTGTCTACTTAGTCAATAAGCACAATTCTAGCTCCAGTGACCGTACGATGTCCATCCAACGGCCGCAGTGCTTCTTCAACCTCTGGTCTTCTTGCTCCAGCCGCCCAAAGCAGCGCCGGTCGTGCCGCATGCTCCGGCCTGCCGTGGCCGGTTGTGCTACCGCGGAGGCCTCACCGCCCCCCAACTATTCCGACCGCTGGCCAGGCCATCCCTCTACTCACCCACACCCCCTGTTATTCTGCGTCGATGGCAGCCTCACACCGCAACGAACCAGTGAACCCTCGTGCTCCTCTATGCGTGAGCATCCACTGTCACGTCTTCCCCGGCTCCGCGTCGTCCCCTTCCTAGGCCTCGCCGTCGTCCACCGCCCTGGTGCTCTCGGCGCGGCGTGGTCAACATGGTCAAGTAACGGCTTCCATCGGACGTGGACTATACGTGGAGAGGCTGATAGCTGGGTCCACGGCCGCAGCAAGGAACTGCCTCCTTATTATGCGCAAAATAATTATTCTTGCACCTGACAACGGGGACCCACTGGACGGGCCACCGTATTTCGTGAAAAAAAACATTTCCCCCTAACTGTTGGGACCCACCAGCTACATCTTCGCACGCAAGGAAGTGCATTCGGGCAAAAAAAATGATTCGCCCCCCTGACTACTGGGACCCATTAGCTACATTTTCGCACGCAAGGAAGTGCCTGACAGTCGGGACCCACCTAGTCGAAGCGTACGTAGTGTTGTCATTCTGGTCGCGAACGTGTACATACATGCTGGTCGATGTAGAGGCGCGCACGTGTCGTAGCAGAGGCGCGCACGTTGCATGTACACGTTCGTACAACAGCCAGTGTGCAAGAAAGAAAATACGACCACATACGTACATACGGGAAGGTCTCGAACGCCTACTCACGCATACGTACGGCCAGGGCTCGTCTACATGGCTGGGTCGGAACGGAGAAACAACGTCGTCGTCGTGTTCATGGGGAGCCAACCGGCTGGGTCGGAACGGAATGAGTCGTCGTGTTCATCGGGAGGGCTTGGACGGAACAACCGATGGAAACGAGGCCTGGCGTACCGCAGAACGGAGGAAACGACCTTGTGTTCGACTGGCCACGTTCGAAATGGGATCCTGTTGATCGGGAGGGGTCTGGCGTACCGCAAAACAGAGGAAACGGACCTCCTACGGTCGAACCGGGGGTCCTGTTGATCGGGAGGGGTGTGGCGTACCGCAAAACGGAGGAAACGGACTTGTGTTGGAGCGCTACGGTCGAAACGGGGGTCCTGTTCATCGGGAGGGGCGTGGCGTATCGCAAAATGGAGGAAACGGACTTGTGTTGGAGTGCTACGGTCGAAACGGGGGTCCTGTTCATCCGAGGGGTGTGGCGTACCACAAAACGGGACTCCACGGGATACAGTTCATCACCACTCTCGACCCCCTCCAGCCTCCACGGGCTACTATTCATCCACCGTCGACCTCCTCCAGCCTCCACCTGCGACTGTTCAGCCTCCAGCGTGCGCTACTCCACCGGCTACTGTTCAACCAGCCCTCTCCATGGGCTCCTGTTCAACCACCCCTCCGCGGGCTACTGTTCATCCAGCCCTCCACCGTCTACTGTTCATGCAGCCCTCCACGGGGTCCTGTTCATGCAGCCCCAACCAGCTCGATCGAATGGGGTCCTGTTCATGTAGAGGCAACACCATAGGGTCCTGTTCATCCAACCCCCCCAGCAACGCTCACTATTCATGCAGAGGCAGCATCGATCGGTTTTGGTTAGCAGAAGTAGGGAAGGAATCGCTCGATCGGGTTTAGTTAACAGCCATCGATCGATCACTCGGGTTCAGTAACGCGTAGCCTGCAGTGCAATCACTCGGGTTCAGTTAGAGCCCAACGCCTCACTCGTCTTCAGTTAGAGCCCAACACCTCGCACCCATGCGCGTGCGTGTACGAGAGAAACACGCATCACTAAGCCCAGACCACCCACCGTAACTGGGAACACCCTGATATTTTCCTCGGCCTCGCTTCTACCACGGTTTTTTCCGTCATGGACGGCCCAAAGAATGCCATGCAGCTGCGCCTCCGGCCCGCCCAGGACGAAAAGCCCATTTTTTGTCATGATTTTTTTCATAGAAGTACGACCCCACCACATCTATGATGATACCGTGTTTTGTCACAATTATTGTCATAGAAGTGTCATAAGTATGGCAGAAAAAGTTTCGTTCGGCCCAAAATGTCACGGATGTGTCTTTTTTTGTAGTGCTAGTTGTAGCAACACACATCACACTGGCTTTTACTGTATATTCATGCGATTACATTTGGCATATCAAGATCTAAGCAATCTTCGATAGGATGAAAAGATTGGTATTCTTCACATTATTGGCTAACTCAGCTCATAGAAACAAGCAATTCAACCATTCTGTGCGTAAATCAAAAGCGCCACTAGAATATTTTTCATTACCCCAATCATAAACGCAAAATGGGGCGACGCCACCATAGGGGCTGGTATGGGCGGTCACCTCGGGTGGCTGGAAAGTGCGCACCTACTTTGAGTCGTCCAGGTTGGCCCATGCTAGTTTTGTTCGTCCCAGCGCACGAACAGGGAATTTAAAAAATGAATAAAAACATTTTGATTTGGATGGGCCAATAATGTAAGTGCAAGGCAGGTCCAATAGCAGGCTCGCGGCCCAAACAAGCACCTCCCATGTCGATCGACAGCAGGAACAATCCTCAATTTGTTCGCTCCAGTCTCCAGTCTGGTTCGCTCCTAACCTAGCCACTGCTGGACTGACCGACACAACACTTCGTCGCACCCTTGTTGGATGCCGGTCGCCGGGCTTCAAGCGAATGGAAGGACAAGAAGATGATGATCCAACCCTGGGTGTAGCCTGCGTGGGAGGCAGCGACGGCAGCATGAGCATGGCATCGAGCTTGCGCAAACGGACAGGCGCAGCTTGCAAGAGCAGCATGCGCAACGAGCAGGTACATCACATCCCTGAGTATATCTAATTCAACTGTTCAATTTATGTAGAATAGTTAAACCCGACGGTGTTGTAAAACTGCTTGTATGCAAGGAATCTATAAGAAAATGAAACCAAATTCTGCTTATTTTATAACTCCCCCAATCAATACTGAACTGACGGAACCTGATGTGTCTAATCAAGTTTCCGGTGCAAACATACAAGCTCATGTTGTTCTTGAGCCTGATGTGTCTAATGAACAGACTGCTAATGAAGGATTTGATGCAAACATTTTACATGCTCCTGGTGATGAACATATAGTGTCTAATGAGGGATCTAATGCAAGCATTCTGCAAGCTCCCATTGAAGGATTTAGTGTCTAATGATGATCTGCTGTGTTGAGAGAGAAATAGAAATTTGCAAGAATTGATGACAAGCTAATTATAGTACATTTTCATGGCTTGAGGAAACGTCTTGGCCATCTACTAGAAAGTCCCCGTGTCATGACAACCTAGCATAAATACTTTTCTAATCTGTTGTTTGAAACTATTGGCATACTTGTGCAGGATAGATATATTGATATGAAGTTTGTGCACTGGTTATAGGTGCAACTACTCTAGGATATTTTCGGCCAGAGAACAAATAATCCAAGCAGGTACAGTTTATGTTAGTAGTCCTTGTACACCTTGTTGAATTTTCTGTTTTTTGTTGCTTACATCATTCAATGATTTATAATCTGGAACCACTTTGGATCATTAGCTGGTTTTCAAAGTGCATGTAGCTTCACATTTCTCAAGTTATGTTGATTTTCAGTGTGCAAGTGCCTTCGTATTTCTCAAGTTAAATTCATGGATCCGCCACTGCACACAAATCATACACGCAGGCCAATACGAATGAAATGAAATGCAGGGACTTACGCTAGCTCGTTGTATAGGCTCACTGCAGCTCTGCTTGCCCTTGGGATGTTCCATGTACAAGTCCATGTTACAACTTGCTTGGATGTGCAGGCCTTGTGCTCCTTGCATCCCCCTCTGCATTTTTGACACGAAGAATGTGTCACATCCCTAGCTTCTGGTAATGCACTAGGCTAGCCTCATGTGTGCATCATGTTTATTTTCAAAGGAAACCTGAAATGGGGATGCTCAAACCCTAACACTAAATAATTTTAACTAGGGTCAAATTAAAAAAAATCTTTTCAATGAACCCAAAATGCCCTTTGGAAAAGTTCATCATTTTTGGATTGATTAAAAACCTCTGCCAAAAATGTTGCTCATATTTCTAGGACCATTCTGGATTTTTGAATTAAATCATATCTTATTTGCATTTGGGCATTTAAATTTTATATATTATTTTAAATGCTCAAATAAACCCAAACTGAAATGTTCCATGTTGGTTATATGCTAAACAGTGGGCATGAGCAGTTTGGTGAATTTTGAAAGTGCCTAAGTATTTTTAATAAAGCCCAGAACAAAATAACAAAATAGAATAACAGAAACAAAATAGAAAACAGAAACAGAATTAGTTTAGAAGGAAAAGGCTTACCTGTGCAGCCAGCACTGTTGGCCCAGCTACCTCTGTAGAGGCCCAGCCCACCTGCCCCCCCCCCCCTCCTCTGTCGTCTAACTCGTGCCAGAAGGCACGAGGGCGTGTGCCCGGCGCCCGCAGCCACGCGCCGGCCACCTCCGCCTTGCCTGTCTGCCTCCTCGCCGCCCCGAAGCCCCTAGAGGACGCCACGACACCCTGGAACCCCCTC
>LR738709.1:151144972-151171853 GCA_902687465.1 Secale cereale
TCTACCTCGTGCCAGAAGGCACGAGGGCGTGTGCCCGGCGCCCGCAGCCACGCGCCGGCCACCTCCGCCTTGCCTGTCTGCCTCCTCGCCGCCCCGAAGCCCCTAGAGGACGCCACGACACCCTGGAACCCCCTCGGCCTCTCCCTGTGTTCCTTCCCCTCCTCTGTCTCTCTCCCCCGCGAGCACCCGAACGCCGTCGTCGCCGCCGTCCTGAACCACCACGGCCACCGTCCACCTCTCGCCCCTCCGATGAGCCCTCGAGCTTCGCCGTGTTCCCCCTCTTCCTCTCCTTCATCTCACGCGACGCCAGGAGCTCCCCCTCACCCGCAACGCCGTCGTTCCCCTCCTCTGCGTCCGGTGACCGCCGTCGGCGATTCGCCACCGTCAGGCCGCCCCCGAGCTCGCCGTCTTCTTCAAACGAACCGCGGTGAGCCTCCGAGTCGCTTCCCCCTTCTCCCCTAGCCGCGCATGACCTCTAGGCCATAGCTCCGTCGTGGCCAACTCCGGCCGCCGCTGAACCTGTCGCCGCCGTGGCCACAACCACCATAGCTCGCATCCGAGCTCGCCATCGCACTCCTTGCACTCCCGCGCTTCGGGCAGGGCCATCCGTTGCTCCTGGAGTGGCCCATAGCGCCGTCTCGATCATCGCCCGAACTCCGGCGCCGCCAAACCTCGTCGCCGGTCACTTTCCGGCCACCCCACGGCCTCCCGTCTGGTCCTTTGGATGCGGAAGAGCCCCAGCAACGCGTAGGACCAAACGGCGGTCGTTTTGGTCGCCGTGGGACGAAACCCGAACCCTCCGCCGCATTTGGTCTCGCCGGCGACGAGCCGCCGGCGTTTCTGACCTCTTTGACCGGTGGGTTGACCACCCCGGGTCACTGACGCATGGGCCCCACGCCCTTAGTCAACCACTAACTCACTGACGTGTGGGGCCAGTTCCTGCTAATTACCTAGTTAGGTTTAATTAAAATAGGATTAGCCCTGGCTCACTGACGTGTGGGCCCAGGCCCCTAGTTAATTAGAGTTAGGTTTAACTTAGTGCTAACTAATTTAGTTAATTAGTTGAGACACTGACTTGTGGGTCCCAGCCGTCAGGTTTGACCTGGGCTGGCGCCTTTGACCTGCTGACGTAGTGATGATGTCACTATGATGTCATAAATGCTTTTCTGGATTTTAAATAAATCTTTAGGATTTATTTATTTCAGAAAATAGCCAAAACTTCTAAAAATCATAGAAAATCAACCGTAGCTCAGATGAAAATAATTTATATATGAAAAATGATCAGAAAAATCCAAGGAATCTGTTTATGGCATTTTCATGCATGTTTGAACAATTTAAGCCTGCTGATCAGGTCAAATTAATTAAATGACAATTAAATAATCACATATGGAGTTTGAATTTGAATCTTGGGTTCAAACCAACTTCATTTAATTGTGTTGCTAGTTGCATTAGCTCAATCAACAGCATATTGCCATGTCATGATCATGCATCATATTGTCGCATTGCATTGATTGTGTTCTCTCTTGTTTGCCGGTGTTTGTCCCCTTTCAGTAGACGTGTTCCGACGATGTGATCGATGACATCGATGAAGACTCAATGTTATCTTCAGAAGTGCCAGGCAAGCAAAACCCCATTGAGCATTCCGATACAATCCCACCCTCTCGCTCTTGCTCTCCTTTACTGCATTAGGACATCAACGCTTCAATTGTTACCTGCTGCGGTAGTTGAACCCCTTTCCACTGCATGACCCGTCATTGCCACAGTAAATAGTTGAAACCCACTAGTATGAGTAGGAGTTGTTTGAGCCATGTTGTGCCTACTCTTTGATGCTTTCTGGTTATGCCTGCTATTGCTTAGAGTTGTGTCAGGCCTGATTCATCGGGGATGAATTGGAATGGTGACGAACATGTCCTAATGTGTGTGAGCTAAGTGTGTGAACACGATTTGGTAAAGGTAGCGATGAGAGGCCATGTAGGAGTACATGGTGGGTTGTCTCATTGAAACCGTCCTCAGGAACTGAGTTCTGTGTTGGTTGACCCATGAAACAGCTACTACTACACATTGGGCCCTGAAATATGACCCCGCTCGACTTATTGACTGCCCTTGTTCTCTGTCCAGGAGTTGCAACTAGTTTCTGGTGTTTGTAGTTTACTGGAGGTCGTGCGCAGTGCTGACCCTCGGGGTGGACTGTGACACGGCAGGTACGTGGCACGGTGTACCGGTCGCCCGTTTGGTGACGCGGGAACCCTGTACACATCGTTTGGGGCCGTGAGCGACACCCCGGCCGGATCTCCCCACGGATGGAACCCAAATAGGCGATAAACCTGGACGAGAGACTTGAGTGGTTGGTTAGGTCGTGGTCTACACCCACGTCGGCTTTCGCTTGAAGTCTGCCGAGCACATGTCATGTGCAGACGCTAAGTGGTGGAAACATGTGTGAAGAAGTACACCCCTGCAGGGTTAAATATAATCTATTCGAATAGCCGTGTCCGCGGAAATGGACTTCTGGGTTGCCTATTACAGTTCATAGACAAGTGAAAGTGGATACTCTAAAACACGCAAGATAAGCGTGAGTGCTATGGATGGCCTTCTCGTAGGGAGACGGGAGCGGATCCATAGTGGTGTATTGATTGGTGAATATGTGGACTCGTGTGCGCCACCTCAAAAGAGTTACTTTCAGTCGTAGTTTAGGATAGCCACCGAGTCAAAGATGGCTTGCTGCAGTCAAACTCCACCACCCCTTTGTTGATACCGATGCATATGTAGCTAGTTCCGATGTAAGTCTTGTTGAGTACCTTTGTACTCACGTTTGCTTAATTTATGTTTTTGCAGAGAGACCTCAGTCTCGCTAGTGGTTCCGCGTGGACTTCGACGTTTAGCTTGTTACCTCAGCTACGATCTTGTACCCTTGGGAGGGTCTTGTAGATAGTCAGGCTTCTTAGTCTTTTTCATTTGTAGATGTCTGTACTCGGACATGTAATGCTTCCGTTGCCTGTATGCTCTGTATGTTGGGTCATGTGACCTCTGTTTGTAATAACTGCTATGATGGCTCTTCTGGGCCTTATCTATATGAGTTGTTGAGTTATGTTGTGATGCCATGTTGTACATCACATACTTGCATGTTATGCGTACGTGTAACGTGTATTGCTATGTGTGGGATCCGACACCTAGTTGTTTACCTTTGGTAGCCTATCTTACAGGGAAATGTCTCCTGGTGCTTCCACTGAGCCTTGGTAGCTTGCTACTGCTCCGGAACACTTAGGCTGGCCGGCATGTGTCCTTCTTCGTTCCTGTGTCTGTCCCTTAGGGGAAATGTCACGCGTTGTTCCTTTAAGTCCTTGTAGCTTGCTACGACTTGGGTTCATACGTTGATGACCGACACGTTCGTTGTTGGGTCATGTATGCATGTCTCTGTAATTTAGTGCCACTTTTGGTTTATAACTGGTCATGTCGGCCCGGGTTCTCTGTCATATGGATGCTAGCGACACTATCATATACGTGTGCCAAAATGCGCAAACGGTCCCGGGCCAGGTAAGGTGGCACCCGTGGGGATACCGTGCGTGAGGCCGCAAAGTGATATGATGTGTTACAGGCTAGACCTGTGTGACTTAGGATCGGGGTCCTGACAGCTTTGGTATCAGAGCCTGACTGCCTGTAGGATTAGCAAGCCAAACTGGTCGAAGTCGTGTCTAGAAACTCTTTAGTTATATTAAGGGAATTGTTAGTGGAAGGGAACGTAAGGCTCTTTTTACTCCTTTACCCTATGACCTTCTGATCTGAGTCACCTTCTTCTTTCTACGGGGATTAAGAACTAGGCTTTCTCTTATGTTTATCAGGATCACGTTATTGTGGATTCAACTCTCAGTTCAGTTAATTTTCCTCTGTGTGTTCAATTGTTGATCTCAGAACCTTGACATTATGATGTTGGGTGGTTATGCTATCCTTTTGTCCGATCTCAAAAGTATTTTCGAGCATTTGCAGCCGTTATGCTGTCCGAGTCATCCGAGGTTTCTAAATAGTCTGATGCATTTGCAAACCTTTCCACCCTATTTCCGATGTCCTTTTAGGCCAGATTAATCACACTAGTCAGTGTGTTGAGGTACTCTGTTACCTCGACATATATGTTGGAGTTATTATTATGACCCTAGCTGTTTTAGAGGATCAACTTGTAATCCAGCAATGTTTTATATTCCAGTGTGGTGATTTTGGCCATCATTCTCGAAAGCATCCCTTGATGCTATTTAGTTGGTAGGTATTCTATTCCTGGGTTCTTGAACCCGAGCTTCACCCTACTTACTTCATGTTGATAGCATTTGCTCGTTCCTTTAGGATATTAGTAACCTTGTGATAGTCCTCGAGGTCCGTGGTTATCGTTCTTCCAAATACCATGAACCATCCTTGGCAGAAGTTCTTCTGAACCAAAAGATCACGACCCGAGTGCTCTTGAGTAGTACTCCATTCATATTGTGACTCTGCCAATTCTACTTTCTGCATGGGTTATCCGGAAGAAATATGTTGAACTCGTTCGACATGTTAATCTATGCATCCACAACTCAGAAGTTATATGTTCTTTGAGTTGTCCCTTTTCAGTTGCTTTATGACCTTCGTCTATCAGTTGATAGTCAGGAGTAGTCGTGCACTTGTGTTCATCGATGCCTTTTACTCTTGTGGTTCGTCAAGCCATTCTATTCTGGAATGACTAGGAGAAACAAACTCCAGCACCTTGTCCATATCCAGGATTGGGTCAAAGAAGTTGTACTTCGCAGATAAAGAACGCTAATCCAGCTTCTAAACTGTTCTATTCTGGAGTATTACCATCTTTATGTCAAGAATGTCATGAGAATTGCACCACCTACTATGAACTTTTGATAAGGTGATACTTCTCGCCATTATCGTTCATTCCTCGGTCTCCGTGTTATTATAACCGGAATGCTGACAAGTGAATTGTGATGTGTGAAATCAATACCCCTAGCAATTTCATTGCTTGGCGGTTAAAGGACAACAATTTCATTCTTAGTGTGTTAGTTA
Source organism: Secale cereale (assembly GCA_902687465.1). Taxonomy (NCBI): domain Eukaryota; kingdom Viridiplantae; phylum Streptophyta; class Magnoliopsida; order Poales; family Poaceae; genus Secale; species Secale cereale. The sequence continues at coordinate 151,150,001 of LR738709.1, forward strand.
CTAATTACCATTCTAAGATTGATTGTGCTACCTAGTCCACTTTCCTGGTGCACTCTTTGATTGATGAGTTAGGATTTTGTTAAGCCCTTGCTCATTTGATCATATCGTCTTGCCTTGAAGAGCAAGATTGTTCCCGAGCTTAGTAACATAGCGGTGGTTCGTGATTTTCCGAATATCTTCTCGGAAGTATTACCAGGTTGTCACCTGACCGCTATGTTGAGTTCGTGATCAAGTTGGTTTCTTATAAACCACCACTTCTCCAAGAATCTGTGTTGGGTACCCCGAACTAGTTGGTTAAGCTAAACAACAACTTGGAGAGTTGGAAGATAAAAGCTTAACCCACATAGCTCACTCCAAAGGGATATCTTGTGTGTGTATTGAAGATAGATGATATCTTCTCCAATTGATCCCCGTGATCATTTGTGGATTTATTATCTTGTCCAAAACTTTGATTTGAGTGTGGGCTATCCTCGAATCAAATCAGAACCAACGATATTCGTAACGTTGTCTTACTCGTGGTTGATCCCTCGAGCATACACCATTACATCTATTGGTCTGACCAATACTATCACTTGTTCACATAATTATGGAATTCCATCTCCATGGAAACCTGGATGAATTGTTGTTGAGCCCATCAGCAATATTGTTATCTTCTCCATGATCTATGTTGAACATCCAGTTAGTATTGGAAACTTTTATAAGCATTATCTTCATGACCCGTTCGTGAAGCATATGTATGGAAGGAAGAAGTGACTTCCTCTAATTCATGAGCATTTGATGCAAGTTGCCGCCGTGAATTCGAGAAAGCATGTTTCTACCTCCTCTGGAGTCATCCCAAGTCAGTCATGCATACGTGCGAAGTATTCTATGGTCTGATAGACTGATCATCTTCATTCTGTATGTATCCCTAGCACACCAAGCCACTGATTGATTTGTTCAAAGAAAAGAAGTTCAAATGCTATTCCCGAAGGGCCCGGACGGACATGCACAAGACTTCGCTATCTCCAATGATGATTCCCAATCTGAACTCGATAGTATTTTATGATAAGACTACTATGTGGTCACGTTTGTCTGGGACAACGTGTTCACAGGTACGTAGCAGAACCAGCTCATGTTTTGGAGCTTGCTATCGTAGTTCACTCCCCGAGAATCTCGCAACGTCATCTCGTCGATTTGTGTTGTAAACTTTCATTTTTCCTTCTAGACTCGATGAGTCTGGAATATCCTGACACCAGCCAGGACTGAATCTCAGGCAGATATGATGGTTGGAGCATTTTCCAAGAACTATAATATTGGTCTCTCGATAACCGGTAAAGTGGATGTCGTGGCCAACACACCCAGCCGGAAGACCTATTGTTGTAGAATCTTGATTGAAGAAGCTGGCCACCTCCCCATAAGGATTTCGTAGGATTCACTCCCTAGTTGTTCCTTATGGATTTTTGTGCTCCTGAAGTCCGACCTTTTATTTGACGTTCTAGGTACCAAACCATTATGATAAATGGGTTGTGCTAGCACATCAAGGAGAACATTAGAAGCGGAGTGCTAAATGTCTCTCGGTCGATCAACCAGATTTTGCCCCTTGGCTCCGCTAAGGTGAAATCTAGGAAAGTGTTATCTTCCTTTGCATCTGCATCGTCCATCGTTATTCATCATGGTAGTATGTGGTGTTGCTAGGATCCTTGGCACGGATATTGGTAAAACCTTGATGAATATGGGAATGCTCAAGTTCTTGAGAGCACGCACAAGCACTAGGTGTTATCCTCGACACTAACCGGGATTGCTTCCAGTGTTCTTGGTATGCTATAACCTCTCAAAGACTAGTTTCACTCTCTACTGTTGGGTTTCTTCCCAGTTACTAGAATCATTCCCAGCATTTGCATTTTGTTCCCAGCTTGCACCACCATCATGCCAATTTTCCCTGGATTGCCCTTCTCAGCAACTGCTGTTCAGGATTATCTTCAAAAGTGGTCCTACCATAGGTTCCATCCATTTCCGGTGATAAGCAAAATCAACCTTGGCATTGTCCTTTACAAGGTAGTCCACATCATCCATTCTGGCCCGAGAATGTCATTATCTCGAACTCCGTCAAACGATCGATTGTGTTTGCCTTAGGCTGGTAAAGGGAATTTCAATGATCTCTATATCAAAAGTAATTCTTTTTGCCACTTAAGGGGATAACTCTACGAGTCACCTTCTTTAAGGTACCCCGCCTGGTGACATCGATCACCATCTTCTTAGGAGTGGAATTATTGCCACTAGGTGAACCTTCATCGTTTGTCTCACTCCATCCCCCTGGAGGTGTACTTCGTGTCTCAGCTCAAGAGATGTTTCAACGTCTCACTCCATAAGTTGATCTTGAATTGCTCGATCTTTCGGAAGATCAATTTTGTAGAGTTTTTCTCATCGTCACCGTTTGGACAAAGATCTCGAAGTCAAGGATGCCAAGATTTACATGATGCAATGAATCAACAGTTTCGAGGAGGGAAACTGGATCAAGAAGATTGTGTTAGATAGTGTCCCCTCTGATTTCTTATCTCACGTCCTGAATCTCGGGACGAGATTCTTGTTTAGTGGGGGTGAGTTGTCACATCCCTAGCTTCTGGTAATGCACTAGGCTAGCCTCATGTGTGCATCATGTTTATTTTCAAAGGAAACCTGAAATGGGGATGCTCAAACCCTAGCACTAAATAATTTTAACTAGGGTCAAATTAAAAAAAATCTTTTCAATGAACCCAAAATGCCCTTTGGAAAAGTTCATCATTTTTGGATTGATTAAAAACCTCTGCCAAAAATGTTGCTCATATTTCTAGGACCATTCTGGATTTTTGAATTAAATCATATCTTATTTGCATTTGGGCATTCAAATTTTATATATTATTTTAAATGCTCAAATAAACCCAAACTGAAATGTTCCATGTTGGTTATATGCTAAACAGTGGGCATGAGCAGTTTGGTGAATTTTGAAAGTGCCTAAGTATTTTTAATAAAGCCCAGAACAAAATAACAAAATAGAATAACAGAAACAAAATAGAAAACAGAAATAGAATTAGTTTAGAAGGAAAAGGCTTACCTGTGCAGCCAGCACTGTTGGCCCAGCTACCTCTGTAGAGGCCCAGCCCACCTGCCCCCCCCTCCTCTGTCGTCTACCTCGTGCCAGAAGGCACGAGGGCGTGTGCCCGGCGCCCGTAGCCACGCGCCGGCCACCTACGCCTTGCCTGTCTGCCTCCTCGCCGCCCCGAAGCCCCTAGAGGACGCCACGACACCCTGGAACCCCCTCGGCCTCTCCCTGTGTTCCTTCCCCTCCTCTGTCTCTCTCCCCCGCGAGCACCCGAACGCCGTCGTCGCCGCCGTCCTGAACCACCACGGCCACCGTCCACCTCTCGCCCCTCCGATGAGCCCTCGAGCTCCGACGTGTTCCCCCTCTTCCTCTCCTTCATCTCACGCGACGCCAGGAGCTCCCCCTCACCCGCAACGCCGTCGTTCCCCTCCTCTGCGTCCGGTGACCGCCGTCGGCGATTCACCACCTTCAGGCCGCCCCCGGGCTCGCCGTCTTCTTCAAACGAACCGCGGTGAGCCTCCGAGTCGCTTCCCCCTTCTCCCCTAGCCGCGCATGACCTCTAGGCCATAGCTCCGTCGTGGCCAACTCCGGCCGCCGCTGAACCTGTCGCCGCCGTGGCCACAACCACCATAGCTCGCATCCGAGCTCGCCATCGCACTCCTTGCACTCCCGCGCTTCGGGCAGGGCCATCCGTTGCTCCTGGAGTGGCCCATAGCGCCGTCTCGATCATCGCCCGAACTCCGGCGCCGCCAAACCTCGTCGCCGGTCACTTTCCGGCCACCCCGCGGCCTCCCGTCTGGTCCTTTGGATGCGGAAGAGCCCCAGCAACGCGTAGGACCAAACGGCAGTCGTTTTGGTCGCCGTGGGACGAAACCCGAACCCTCCGCCGCATTTGGTCTCGCCGGCGACGAGCCGCCGGCGTTTCTGACCTCTTTGACCGGTGTGTTGACCACCCCGGGTCACTGACGCATGGGCCCCACGCCCTTAGTCAACCACTAACTCACTGACGTGTGGGGCCAGTTCCTGCTAATTACCTAGTTAGGTTTAATTAAAATAGGATTAGCCCTGGCTCACTGACGTGTGGGCCCAGGCCCCTAGTTAATTAGAGTTAGGTTTAACTTAGTGCTAACTAATTTAGTTAATTAGTTGAGACACTGACTTGTGGGTCCCAGCCGTCAGGTTTGACCTGGGCTGGCGCCTTTGACATGCTGACGTAGTGATGATGTCACTATGATGTCATAAATGCTTTTCTGGATTTTAAATAAATCTTTAGGATTTATTTATTTCAGAAAATAGCCAAAACTTCTAAAAATCATAGAAAATCAACCGTAGCTCAGATGAAAAAAATTTATATATGAAAAATGATCAGAAAAATCCAAGGAATCTGTTTATGGCATTTTCATGCATGTTTGAACAATCTAAGCCTGCTGATCAGGTCAAATTAATTAAATGACAATTAAATAATCACATATGGAGTTTGAATTTGAATCTTGGGTTCAAACCAACTTCATTTAATTGTGTTGCTAGTTGCATTAGCTCAATCAATAGCATATTGCCATGTCATGATCATGCATCATATTGTCGCATTGCATTGATTGTGTTCTCTCTTGTTTGCCGGTGTTTGTCCCCTTTCAGTAGACGTGTTCCGACGATGTGATCGATGACATCGATGAAGACTCAATGTTATCTTCAGAAGTGCCAGGCAAGCAAAACCCCATTGAGCATTCCGATACAATCCCACCCTCTCGCTCTTGCTCTCCTTTACTGCATTAGGACAACAACGCTTCAATTGTTACCTGCTGCGGTAGTTGAACCCCTTTCCACTGCATGACCCGTCATTGCCACACTAAATAGTTGAAACCCACTAGTATGAGTAGGAGTTGTTTGAGCCATGTTGTGCCTACTCTTTGATGCTTTCTGGTTATGCCTGCTATTGCTTAGAGTTGTGTCAGGCCTGATTCATCGGGGATGAATTGGAATGGTGACGAACATGTCCTAATGTGTGTTTGCTAAGCGTGTGAACACGATTTGGTAAAGGTAGCGATGAGAGGCCATGTAGGAGTACATGGTGGGTTGTCTCACTGAAACCGTCCTCAGGAACTGAGTTCTGTGTTGGTTGATCCATGAAACAGCTACTACCACACATTGGGCCCTAAAATATGACCCCGCTCGACTTATTGACTGTCCTTGTTCTCTGTCTAGGAGTTGCAACTAGTTTCTGGTGTTTGTAGTTTACTAGAGGTCGTGCGCAGTGCTGACCCTCGGGGTGGACTGTGACACGGCAGGTACGTGGCACGGTGTACCGGTCGCCCGTTTGGTGACGCGGGAACCCTATACACATCGTTTGGGGCCGTGAGCGACACCCCGGCCGGATCTCCCCACGGATGGAACCCAAATAGGCGATAAACCTGGACGAGAGACTTGAGTGGTTGGTTAGGTCGTGGTCTACACCCACGTCGGCTTTCGCTTGAAGTCTGCCGAGCACATGTCGTGTGCAGACGCTAAGTGGTGGAAACATGTGTGAAGAAGTACACCCCTGCAGGGTTAAATATAATCTATTCGAATAGCCGTGTCCGCGGAAATGGACTTCTGGGTTGCCTATTACAGTTCATAGACAAGTGAAAGTGGATACTCTAAAACGCGCAAGATAAGCGTGAGTGCTATGGATGGCCTTCTCGTAGGGAGACGGGAGCGGATCCATAGTGGTGTATTGATTGGTGAATATGTGGAATCGTGTGCGCCACCTCAAAAGAGTTACTTTCAGTCGTAGTTTAGGATAGCCACCGAGTCAAAGCTGGCTTGCTGCAGTCAGACTCCACCACCCCTTTGTTGATATCGATGCATATGTAGCTAGTTCTGATGTAAGTCTTGTTGAGTACCTTTGTACTCACGTTTGCTTAATTTATGTTTTTGCAGAGAGACCTCAGTCTCGCTAGTGGTTCCTCGTGGACTTCGACGTTTAGCTTGTTACCTCAGCTACGATCTTGTACCCTTGGGAGGGTCTTGTAGATAGTCAGGCTTCTTCGTCTTTTTCATTTGTAGATGTCTGTACTCAGACATGTAATGCTTCTGTTGCATGTATGCTCTGTATGTTGGGTCATGTGACCTCTGTTTGTAATAACTACTATGATGGCTCTTCTGGGCCTTATCTATATGAGTTGTTGAGTTATGTTGTGATGCCATGTTTTACAGCACATACTTGCATGTTATGCGTACGTGTAACGTGTATTGCTATGTGTGGGATCCGACACCTAGTTGTTTACCTTTGGTAGCCTATCTTACAGGGAAATGTCTCCTGGTGCTTCCACTGAGCCTTGGTAGCTTGCTACTGCTCCAGAACACTTAGGCTGGCCGACATGTGTCCTTCTTCGTTCCTGTGTCTGTCCCTTAGGGGAAATTTCACGCGTTGTTCCTTTAAGTCCTTGTAGCTTGCTACGACTTGGGTTCATACGTTGATGACCGACACGTTCGTTGCTGGGTCATGTATGCCTGTCTCTGTAATTTAGTGCCACTTTTGGTTTATAACTGGTCATGTCGGCCCGGGTTCTCTGTCATATGGATGCTAGCGACACTATCATATACGTCTGCCAAAATGCGCAAACGGTCCCGGGCCAGGTAAGGTGGCACCCGTAGGGATACCGTGCGTGAGGCCGCAAAGTGATATGATGTGTTACAGGCTAGACCTGTGTGACTTAGGATCGGGGTCCTGACAGAATGGTTGATCAAATGAGAGGAATCGACCTTGCTGTTGTATCGGAGGACATGTACTTACAAGGTTATACCGGCATGAAGGATGTGTACCAGATCCCGTAGCGTCGTGATGCTTCGCTAAAAAATGGTTTTGCTTGTTTCAGATGATATCTCTAGAAGAAATAAGAGATAAAGTCAAAGTTGCATAGGCGTGTAAGCTAAGAGAGCAGTAAAAGGATATACAAATATCATCGCAACAGTGCACAAGGGAGTGATATTTGGATACCTAGTTCGGGTCAGCGTTTGGGCATGCTCGCCTAGCTAGAGTGCGGGTCACTTCAGAGCTGTTGAAGGTGATACACTTGCGTTGGCTGGCCGCGTACGGATGCAGATCTCGAGCGGCAGCAGAGATCTACGATGAGGTGGACGAGGCCGTTGGTGAAGCACCAACGACGCCAGCGGGGGGGTGGAGGTGCGACGATGTTCTCGGTGAAGTAGCCCTGTTGCGGTGGAAGTTGGTGTCTGTGAGGCACGTCGGTTGCAGCGGCTGACGTTGTGGGTGGATCACCTGGTGCAGTGGATGAGGGCGTAAATGAGGTAGCTCCGGTGCAGTGGTGAAGCGCAACCGTCGTGTTCATCATCATTGTCCGGCACAGGGGTGGGGGAAGAGAAGAGACGAAGGACGATTCGAATTTTGCGTGGGTTGGCGGCGACTTAGGGATCTGAGAGCTCTCAGTGCGCGAGGGGACGGGGAAGGAGGGAGATTTTGCAGGGCTGGAATTGGGGCCACCAGATATTTCGATCCAAAATGTGGAAGGATGCTAGACGGTGAGAGCGAGGAAGTAAGCGTCGAAGCGGCTATAGCTTAGGAAGGAAGGAAGGAGGAAACAGGAAAATGTGACTTGTGGTCGGGGAGAAAAGGGGGTGTGGAAGGGGGGAGGTGGCGGAGGTAGATATTTTGGCGGTAGGGCAAAATTTTGGAAATGTGGAGGGAAGCTTAGCACGCGGTGCTGCCAGACCATTAACTTTGAACGATTGTGTGAATCGCAAACAATTCCTCTGCTTTACGCGCATGGGATGAGTACGATAATTCAAATTTTCGTGGAAATTTCCCCGGGTATGTCATTGCATAATTTAACATCGCTTGCTAATTTGGGCACACAAAAGAGCGTATAGCAGAAAGACCACACTTACAGAATCGAGCAATTTTAGTAATTATTAAACAGAGCCAGTTGACCTAAACATTGCTCTAACAAAAGACCAGCATTAAAAACAAAGCCTAAGTACGCATAATTTTAAAAAAATATCATCCGCCGCGATGGCCTATGCATTGCCTGTGTGAGATGAGACGTCGATAACTTGTCCTGGTGACATGCTGCCGGTGGTGGACTCCGCGTCCCCCCTACTGAAGTCGACCATGTCCTCGTCCTCTTCCTTATCCGCGGCACCGCCCTCAAGGTTGTAGTACTCATAATAGAGGTTGCACTAGAGCTCGCGTTGGTAATCCACCGCCGATTCCTCGATGGACAGACTCTTCTCTACCTCGACCTCGGCCATGTGCAACTCCTCCTCCTGGCGCTCTTCGACCTCCGCCGCCTCCTGCATCTCCAGCTCCCGCTCGGCGACCTCATGAGGAAGCAGGTGCTCCATGGCCACCGCCACCTTTTCGGACGTGGGTTGCATGCTCGATTCCGAGGTAACCTGAAATATCTTGGTGTGTGCATCCTCGATCTTGGCGTGGATGGCCTCGACCTGGGCCAGGGCGAAATCGCCGAAACGGACGACAGCTCGAGCGCTCTCGGCATTTGCAGCCCCCCGTCGCAGCAGCAACTGCAGCTGTCTCGGCTACTGCAGCTACCGTATCGGCTGCCGCAGACGCCCTCTTGGCAGAAGCTTCCGCGCTCAATGCGGATGCGGCGACACTCTAGACATAGGCGACCGCGCTCTCGGCGCAGGCGGTGGCGCTCGGGGGGGGGGGGAGGAGGCGGCCATCGTACGGGCCTTCACGAACGTTTCCACGGCGTCATCTTTGCAAGAAGGGGGTGCAGGAATGGGGATCAGGATTCGTGGATTCGGAGGTTGCCGGCACTGGAGCAGACGAGCTGGCGAAGCTTAAGGAGGAAGACTTAAATAGACCTAGTTATTTTCATCGCAACTGGTTCCTACAAAACAGCGGTGTGTGATATTGTAGTTATTTTTTATTAGATGTGAAAGACGCATTTTGAGTAAAGTGGCAACGGATGGTGTTTTAACTGTATGAGAAAATTTGTAGTACTAATACAACTCTCATGTCAAATTTTGGAAACTTTCACAGGTCATTTGACCTTTTAAGACATTTAAGTGGTTTTCTAGCCATTTAATGACCATAATTGAAATTCGAACTACATGTACATGCAACAGCAAACCATAACGATTTGAAAAGTCATATTTTGTGTACTTGTGGGCGATTTAATTCCATGTGCAGTAAATTGGAGGGAATTTTCAAACATATTGGTCTAACGACTATGACACAATTAAGCATGGAGTGCCATGGCATTCAAATTCCAAGAAAATAAAAAAAAATCAGAAACACATGAAACCTTGGTTGATGTAATGTCATCCCATCAAGATGATGTGGTAATTTTTTTGGCATTGTGACAAAAGTTTGGACACACACCCCTCACAAACCGGAGCAACTCACTAGAAGGCTCGCGGTTCCCAGAGGGAACAATGGATGTTTGATGACGAACGGGAGATAGCTTCCCCTTACGGCCTTCAAATATTCTCTACGTTTAATGTGCAATAATACAACTGTCATGTGAAAATTTGGAAAATTTCAGGCGTCATTTTACCTTTTGAAGACAATTAAGTGATTTTCTAGCCATTTAATGACCGTAATTCAAATTTGAACTACATCTACATGCAACGGCTAACCATAACGGTTTGAAAATCATATTTTTTTTGTACTGGTGTGAGAGTTAATTCCATGTGCAGTAAATTAGAAGGAATTTTCAAATATATTGGTCTCACGGCATGGACACATGCATATGCATGTATGCATGGAGTGCCATCGAATTTTAATTCCAGAACATTAAACAAATGATCAAAAAACATGAAACCTTGCTTGATGTAATGTCAACCCATCAAGATGATGTGGTAAAAAATTGGCCTGTTTGTCGAAAGTTTGGACACACACCCCTCACAAACCGGAGCAACTCACTAGAAGGCTCGTCGTTCCGAGAGGGAACAATGCATGTTTGATGACGGACAGGAGATAGCTTCCTCTTACGAACTTCAAATTTTCTGTACATTTGACGTGCACTACTACAACTATCATGTGAAAATTTGGAAAATTTCAAGGGTCATTTAACCTTTTAAAGATATTTAAGTGATTTTCTAGCCATTTAATAACCATAATTCAAATTTGAATTACATCTACATGCAAGGGCTAATCATAACGGTTTGAAAAATCATATTTTTGTGTACTTTTGTGTACTTTTGTGAGAGTTAATTCCATGTGCAGTAAATTAGAAAGAATTTTCAAACATATTGTTCTCACGGCATGGACACATGCATGGAGTGGCATGGCAATTAAATTCCAAAAAAAATTAAAAAATGATCAGAAAACATGAAACCTTGCTTGATGTAATGTCATTCCACCAAGATGATGTGGTAAAAAAATTGTCTTGTTTGAAGAAAGTTTGGACACACACCCATCACAAACCGGAGCAACTCACTAGAAGGCTAGTGGTTCCGAGAGGGAACAATGCATGTTTGATGACGAATGGGAGATAGCTTCCCCTTACGGCCTTCAATTTTTTTTCTATGTTTAACGTGCACTAATACAACTGTCATGTGAAAATTTGGAAAATTTCAGGGGTCATTTTACCTTTTAAAGACATTTAAGTGATTTTCTAGCCATTTAATGACCGTACTTCAAATTTGAACTACATTTACATGCAACGGCTAACCATAACGGTTTCAAAATGATATTTTTGTGTACCTGTGTGCGAGTTAATTCCATGTGCAGTAAATTAGAAGGAATTTTGAAACATATTGGTCTCACGGCATGGACACATGTACATGCATGGAGTGACATGACATTTAATATCCAAAAAATTAAAAAATGATCAGAAAAACATGAAACCTTGCTTGATGTAATGTCATGCCACCAAGATTATGTGGTAAAAAAATTGGCCTATTTGGCGAAAGTTTGGACACACACCCCTCACAAACCGGAGGAACTCACTAGAAGGCTAGTGGTTCCAAGAGGGAACAATGCATGTTTGATGACGAACGGGAGATTGCTTCCCCTTACGGCCTTCAATTTTTTTCTACGTTTAACGTGCACTAATACAACTGTCATCTGAAAATTTGGAAAATTTCAGGGGTCATTTGATCGTGTAAAGACATTTAAGTGTTTTTCTAGCTATTTAATGACCGTAATTCAAATTTGAACTACATCTACATGCAAGGGCTAACCATAACGGTTTGAAAAATCATATTTTTGTGCACTTGTGAGCGAGTTAAAAAATCTTCAGACGATGTAAATATCTGGTGTTCAAAAAAGAAAATGTAAAGATCTGACAAGAAAACCGCCCCCACACGATTGGCACTCTATTTCGCGCCTCGAGGTTTGAAAGATGAATGGCGGGGGTTATTAATCAGCCACGGTTCTGTATTGGAAACCGTCAGCTATTATGTTCACACATGGATTCTAATGCGGGAATCGTGTGTAATTCAAACTATAGTAGTCGTAAATTCGGGCGACCGTCATGTGTATTGTTCCCGTCGATCTAGATTCTGGCCGCCAATAAATACTACCTAGCTCGCGTCGTCCCACCTGCATTCTCATCTACATCCTCCCCTCGCTCGCCCCCTCTCTATCAAAGCTCTGCCATGGCACCGCCGATCTGCCCACGCGCCAACGAGGAGTCGCCCCCCCCCCCGAGGACGATCAGTCGAAGAGTAGCGATGTGGAGGACCCCTATGCGCCACCGGACGAGGTTGCGCCAGACCCCCCAACTTTGGATTGGTTTTGGGGCCAGTACAATCTTTGTCTCTGGAAGTCACTGCCGCCGGCTAAGAAAGGCCAGGCAAGTGGCGTTCAAGAAGGAGATGGCATAGGAGGAAGCCATGTACCAAGCGGCCTGTGAAGCCCATGATGCCGCCTGGAAAAAGAAGAAGGTGGATCTTTGGGGGCGCGCACGTCGTCGTGCGGAGGAGGCGCCTCATCGCTGTGTGGAGGTGGGCCGATAATCTCCAGCGTGCCACCGACGAGGAGCTCCTGTGGGCGCCCAACGAAATGGCAAGGTCGTTCGCGCTCGTCCGCCAGCAAGAGGCGTATCGGTACATCAAGCGCTGCGAGGCGAAGGAGGCATAGTACTGCCTCCATGCTGGGATGACGCCGCGCATCAGTAGTAATTATTAGTTTTAGTATTGTTCATTTCAATTTTATGTATTGTACCTAGTAGTTAAGTATCATCACGTATATGTGATGATATTATATATATTCTGTGATGAACTAATGAACAACTAATATATATATATATATATATATATATATATATATATATATATATATATATATATATATATATATATATATATATATATATATTATGAATTCCATTTTCTATCTGTTTTGTATACTAATTTGAATCTAGCTGTTATCATCCACATATACAGAATGGAAAGCGTATATATACACATTGAAATGGAACATAAAAGAACAGAAAACATAGTACACACATTGAAACAGATCAACTAACAGAGCAATACTATGATTGTTGTTAATACATAGCTATTCACGTCGAAACGACTCAACAAAATAAAACGCGTCCTTGAGACCATGACCAGTTGCCCTTGCCTACGGTAGATCTTGGCTCTGCATGAACTCGTGCAGACATTCTCCCAAGCGGTCGACACGCCCACGGTACATCTGGAGCGCGATCTCAAGCTCTAAGTTGGCTATTTCATCGGAGATAACCAACTCGAGGATGCGACGGCCATGTTCCTCTACTGCGCCCAGGTAGACACCTGGGCCAACGAGGCGGTCGAGCCTATCGACTAGCGCGTTGGCATCGAGCGGGCCACAGAAAAGGCGAATGGTGCGACCCATGCGAACGGCGTGGCGGGCGTTCGGTGCAAGTATGATGCGGACGACCTCTGGTGCAAGTACGGTGCAGAGGGCCTCTGCCCATTCCTGGCGAGGAATGGGAGTACTGACAGGATGTGTACCCAGCTGCGATGCTGTGTCGACAGCAGGCAAGCGCCGATAGATCTGATCTTGCTGTGCGGCACGCTGCGCCTCTCGCTCTGCGGCGTTCCAACGGTCTCGCTATGCGGTGAGCCGCACCCTATCGGTGCGGACGCGCCTAGCATGCTCTATGGCGCGCCATCGGTCATGTTGTGCGGCGAGCTGCAGCCTCTTGGCAGTGACATGCCTATCTTGATCTACGGCGCTCAAGTGCCATGCGCCAAGGGTCTGCTTAACCCTGGCTATGGCGCGCATCACGGTGTCGTCCATCGCGTTGCCGGGGAGCGCCTCAGCCTCGACGGGCTGTGGCGCCTTCTCATTTTCCTCGTCGACGTGGTTGATGGCAGAGGCGGCGCTATGGTGGGTTGGCATGCTTGGGGAAAGGCGGATGTGCTACAGGCTGCGCTTGTTGCCTTCGTGCGTCGCGCTCCGCCTAGGTTTATGCGCAATATCGCTGGGTGGCGGGAAACAAGTGAGGAAATGGTGTGAAACGTTGGCGTGTTCATAAAATGCCTTAAATTAATGGAAACTTAGCATATAAGGAACATCGAGCTAGCACAAGAAGTAGATGATGATCAGATGAACACAGACCACACTACGGAACCCGTCAGTGATGAATTCATCAATCGCAAACAGTTGTATACTAGCAAGTGTTTGCCCACAACACACACGTCTTATTCCATGACAAATAGGTCGGTTGGATCAACTGTATGCCATGTATCGCACATTCTCAAAAAGTAATGCGATAGACCTTCTTTAACATGTGTTAAAAAACAAAAAAAACAAAACAAAGACCTTGAGGTTAATTCCACCCCACAACAAACACGGTGTATTCCATCACAAATAGGTCGAATGGATCAACTGTATCCCACATATCGCACATTGTCAAAAAGTAATGCGGTAGACCTTCTTTAACCTATGTTAAAAAACAAAAAACAAAACAAAAATAACGACCTTGAGGTTAATTCCACCCCATAACACACACACACGACTTATTACATCACAAACAGGTCGGATGGATCTACTGTATGCCACGTATCGCACATTGTCAAAAAGTAATGCGATAGACCTTCTTTGGCATGTGTTAAAAAAACAAAAAACAAAACAAAACCCACTGATGGGATGTATCTAAGAGGTCCATTAAGGACATTTATGATACATTCCATCAATGGGTTTTGAAATTTGGACATCTTCCTATCCGGTCACCCATCTCATGGCCACTCCAGCATGAGCACGGTTAACTTGAGAGTTCTCTTAGATGGGCTATTGGTGGAACAACTAGTCCTTGTTGATATAGGATGCCCTCTTCGCATCCTTACGGCATACCCGGATGACTGCCCGTTGCCCAATAGCCAATAGATGTTGTGTAGACAGAGCATATCACATACGTCTTATTAGAAGCAATCGTCTGTGTTATTATCGGTCTTCGCACACATTTCTGTTGACAGACATGTTTGCCGCGTATCACACACATCTTGTTATATTGAACCGTTTCTGTTCTCTTGTCTCAATGCAAATAGTTCATCCGAGTGAATCACATGTCGTATATCGCACACACCTTGATCTAGCTGACTGTTTCTTTTGTGTTGCCTAATCACAAACAGTTCATCCGATCGAACCGTATGTTGTATATCACACACACCTTCATCTGGCTGCCCGTTTCTTTTATTCCTCCTCATCGCAAACAGTTAATTGAACTGAACCGTATGCCCTGCATCGCACACGCAACTAAAATCTGAACCGTGTTTGATGCATCCGTCATCGCAAATGTTTTGCACCTTTTTGACGGGTTTTTTACACCACTGTTTGCGATTATTGCATCGCACACTGTTTCATCGAAGGGTCTCTGATCGTAGTGTTGCGTGAGCAGCATCCTGTAGTAGTGAATTTTAACGTGGATTTCGCATTTCATGGTATCCACGCTACTTATTCAATACAAATTCATATATGTATAAGATGAACATCATGGTGGTGAGAAAACTTTGGATGGATTCAAGCATATGACCACACACGTAGAAAATATGACAACAATCGAGTCAATATCAACCTTTCCAAACCTAGCATGGCAGGAATTCGAAATAATCACGGAAGACATATGAATGGTCCTCAATTCAAATCTTACAATGTACACTAAATTGAAACGTCAATATTAACTCTAGTACTATCTACATTCAAATGTTGTTTTTAGCCCCCCTGGCACACACGTTACGTACTTCCTCTATTGATCAATCTTCCTCTCATAACCACCTTACAAAGCTTTGGTTTCCGCATGTTCATTATATCTCTCCATGTTTTGATCTGTAACTCTCTCACACCCGCCATTGCACTCCATGTCGAGCTCTCTCCCCCCTCCCATCTTCTCTCGGTAGATACATGCATTGCCTATCTAGACCCCCTCCCTCTTGTGCGCACACACGCATATTATCAGTCTAGGTCACTCTCAAGAGATCGTTTCACTCTTTCTTCCGCGCGGTGGCACTAGCGGAGCTAAAGTGGATTCCTTGGGCGGGCCAGCCTAAAGAATAAAGCATAGAAAAGAGATGAGTCACGCCAATTGGCATGCTATTTAGGCAGTGTTTCAGCTAGGCAAGGCAAGCTAGAGCATAGGTTATCCGAATGTAGCTCCGCCCTGCATGGTGGCCCACACTCGCTTCTTTATCAAAGTCATGATTAACGTCGCTTTATCTCTCACACAAATGATATATATCCTTGTTCAGGCCTCGATCGACACACTCTATATCCTTTCACGTAGTTTGTCTATCTAGATCAGTCACTCCAAGCCGTTCCACTCTTTTGACCTCATGGTGGCCCACACTCTCTCAATCTCTCCCTCTCTATGCGTGTCTCGATTAACCTCACTCTTTCTCACACACAAACGATATATCTTCATGTTTGGGCATAATTCGACATATTCATAATGTACACTCTCTCACGCACATTGCCTATCTAGGCCACTCTCTCCAACTTGTCTCGCTCTTTCGATCGCATGACGACCCAGACTCGCTCAATCTCTCTCTCTCTCTCTCTCTCTCTCTCTCTCTCTCTCTCTCTCTCTCTCTCTCTCTTTATCTATGTATCAATTGACCTTGCTTCCTTCCACGCACAAACGATATATGTACCTTTCCATGACTGGATCATCTGCAAGCTCTATCTTACAACCTCACCCTGTTCAATCGAACAATATCTATCCACAACATATATTTCTCTTCAACGAATGTCGGGGCACACTCACTTTGTCTCTCTATCTATGTCCCGATTGACCTCACTTTCTCATGCCGTCTCTTCCACACATAGAAGCTACCTCTCCATCCCTCGCAGAGCCGAAGTTATATTTACATTGCGAGGGGGACTCCAACCTTCGATTAATTTGTGAAGGCATTTATTCCGGTGGGTTTAGATTATATTTTTGTAGAATTTGCCTCACAACTACTCCAAACACCATTGCAACCCCCGGCCATCCCCTAATTATTTTACCTCTGGCTCGGTCAACGCCCTCTCGCACACCCTTTCTAACCTTCCACGTCGGACCATGGTATTTTTAAAAAACAGAAGCACTTATCATTTGTTCTAGAAACTTCTGTATCGTAATTTCCCTTTTTTCTAAATAAATTACCATTATTTATTTTTTAATTTATGCTCTACAACGCACAATCCATGAATCTTAAAATAGATTAACTATTTTATAAAACTTATTGATTTTGAATAAGATAAACTATAAGAATTAAACGAACATCTACATCCTACATATATGAATCAAAGCTTACATGCTATGGTGTGCTATTTATTCATAATTTGGTTCACTACTGCAGGATGGTCCAAACGCGACACTACGATCAGAGACCCTTCGACGAAACTGTGTGCGATGCCATAATCACAAATGGTGGTGTAAAAAAACCGTCAAAAAAAGCAAAACATTTGCGATGACGGCTGCATCAAACACGGTTCAGATTTTAGTTGCATGTGCGATGAAGGGCATACTTTCCAGTTCAATTAACTATTTGCGATGAGGAGGAACAAAAGAAACGGGCAGCCAGATGAAGGTGTGTGCGATATACAACATACGATTCACTAGGATGAACTATGTGTGATTAGGCACACAATGAAAACAGTTCAACAGTCGAGGCCGCCCACGCCCAGCTCGTGGCGGTCACCGCACAAATCGAACGAAGCTTCTCCGACAACGGTCGGCAACCCATGGCCGAGGAGTTGGCAAGCACCGAGAGCGATCGAGCAGCCATCCGTTCCTCCGCCGCATACCTTGCGACGATGGAGCCAGTCCAAGCCTAGATCGCGGCCGCCCACGCCCTGCTCATGGCGGCCTTTTCCAAAGAGATGGTGCGATGGATGCAATGGAGCCCCTTCCCCAGGAGATCGTCGGGCGCAAGCTGGATATGGCGGCGGCGGAGATCGACGAGCATCGGCCATAGTAGTATTGTTTGATTTGTTTAATTAAGAGCGCCGGTTTTTAATTTGTTAGAGTAATGTTTAGGTCAGCTAGCTCTATTTAATTGCTGAACTTGCTCGATTAAGAAGTGTTGGTGTGCTGTAGCCTCCTTTGTGTACCCAAATTATGCAATGACGTGGATGACCACTGTAACCATGGATATTCGAACGAAATTTTTCGACGTTCAAAGTCATCACACGTGGGGTAACCTATCTGAATCGTTTGTGATGTTCACGTATCGTACACAGTTTTGAATAAGGGACCGTGTCTGATGACACTTTGCGCGCCGGTTTTTTCACTGAAGAGATTCCAAATTTTCGACTTTCGCGGAAATATCTACCTCCCCGCCCCTCCCCGCCCCCTCCCCCTTACCAAAAGCCACATTTCCCCTGTTTTCCGCCTTTCTTTCCAAGTTGAAATGTTCACTCCTTGCTTGCAGCGCCGCCTCCTCGCCGGCGACCCTCTCCTTCACGCTGCTCGGCCTCGTCTATCCAGGCAGGTAATCTAGACCCGACCCCCATCCTCCTCCTCCTTCCACATCCCACATGCCCCGACCGCCGACGCGAGCGCGACACCTTCCACCCAAATCACCGTCCCTCCACCAAATAAGCGCCACCCTCAGCCATGGTGCACACAGTATAGCCAAGATCTCAAGTAGCATTTGGCAGTGGAGAAGAAAATCGCGTCCGCACGCGCGGATGAGGTCGTGATGGGTACCATTCGTGTCGACCCCCAGATCTTGGAGGAGTACCTTGCCATTTGCTAGCTATGCCGGTTAAGCATGCTCGGTTTACCCGTTGCGTGTGCTGCTCCTGCCTTTCCTTAACAAAGTCTAGTGAATTGTGCTATCTAATTTTACCATGCAATCTGTTGCTCTAGTGTATATATTCTATATGTCGTGCAGTTTGGTGCTCACTTATTAACTGTTTGGTTAATTATTTGTCGTCTTCAGTTAACTGTTTGGTTTAGTTCTGCAAAGGTGATGTTCAATTCTTCAGGCTGCAATTTTGTATTGTCTTCCATGTGAGAAATAAATCGAATTTATCTTTACAAAATACATAAGAAACGAATACAATTGCTATATTTCCAAGTTGTCAAGCATGCTTGGTTTGGTTATACATTGTGCAATGTGGTGCTCAGTTAACGTTTGGTTCATTTGTGTTGTGGTGTTTAGTTAACTGTTTGGCTTAATTCTGCAATGCGATGTTCAATAGTTGTGGGTGCATTCTATCTATTATATACATAAAACAGAAGTCAAACAAGCCATCACGTTCGTCCACATATGCTACTAATATTTACATCATCCGATCAAAAAAAGAATGGCTGAGATTTAAAAATATTACATAACATATAAACATGAATGTACAATCATATGGAACTGCCACGTCTTTACGTAAATAATTTAATGTGTATACACTTAAAGCTCTGATACCGGATCTAGATATAAAAAACAAGACACGTTACCAGTAGAGTCTTGGTCAAGCACGGTGCTAGCTTCCTTTACCGATTCAATTTCTAAAAGAAACCCAAACGCAAGGCCATAGAATAAAAAAAGTGGATGCATGCTAACGCGTAGTACTATATTAATTTAGGAAACCTCTATATACAATCCCTTCTTTTTTAGAGTGGGTCTATGGGGAGTCCAAGATGCATACTACACATTAGTCGGAAAAGGAAACTACATGAAGTCTATTTGGAATAGAAGTTACGTACACAATATTTAATTGTGTTAAAAAATACACAATATTAATTGACACGTCCATGATGAGTCCAATGCATACATACCGATTAGAAGAACAAAAAATACATGTCCGGAACAGAAAATAAAACATGCACACATTGCACGTACATTTTTTTTGCGGGTGATATTGCACGTACATGCTGAGTCCAATTTAGACACATCATACAAATTTAAAAAATAAGAACGTAGAAATATTCACCCCATATATAAGCTTTGGTTGATCGAGATTTTGAATAGTTCCACATAGACTGAAATATTTGATTTATCCAATGGTAGAAATTAACGGTTGGGATTTAAAATTTAGACACATCAAAAATATGTTCGAATTAAGCACCTGGGACGTGCCAGAGAATAGATATGTGCTAATATCAAATATGAAACAGACGCGGCAACTAACAAGTAAGAAGAAGAAAAAATACCCATCTCTACGAGACAGTCGAGCAGCAGATTTTTTTAGTGAAGCAGCAGTCTGGATCGTAATTAACAGACCATATTACCCACAAAAAAATTGCCAGATCTTCCCATGTGATGTCGTCAGTAGTGATGCAACAATTGACTGCTTCCACCACATGGCTGCAAAGCCAAATGGAAAATTAATGTGAGCATACAACTTTAGATTCTTTTTGTTGAAAATAGTAGTTTGACTTTATGATGTAAATTTAGAAAATTCTAGAACATTTATGCTTATTCACAACAAAAATACATTTTCATTTAAGGACTAAATTAAAATGTAGTGTGTACTTTTCTTAGAGGAAACTGTAGTGCATACTAGTTCATGAATTATGATGACCCGGCATGCCAAGATTACAAATTGCTTGAAAAGTGTAGGGAAAGAAATCATATGACTTGCATGGTAGTTGAGTTATGCCTGATTTAGTGTTTATAGAGCAGGAGTAGTAAATATGGAAGAATCGAGTTCAGTTTCATGAAAGACATCGGATGTGAGCAATGTATCAGATGGAAGCAAAATTATCTTATATGACTACAAAATAGAAAATGGGAGGAATATGATATGTCAATTATCCATTAAATTCTTAGAGGTGTGTTAAAAACTATAACTCTCAAAAACATCCTGGGTAATAATAATAGTGATAGGCAGATGATTCACAGAAAAATTAATTTGGTAAGAAAAATGAGAGAGACAAAATGTTCTAAACAAAAACATACTAAGAGAAAATATTCCAATTATGTAATCACATTTTTTTATGCCGAAGAGATACAAATCAATACAATAACATAGATTCTGCCAAGGAAATATATGATGAGTGTACTCGCGGAGGAGAGAGACACATTGAAAGAGAGGGAGGGAGATTAACATTACTTGAGATAATCTATGCTGATAAATGTAGTGATCAAACAAAATAGGCAATGGAAATTGGATGACCCGACAAGGAAGCATTTGGAGGATGACACGTACAAAGTGAAAGGTAACCAACATGTAATACAACCAATAAGAACGACATTATGCAAAGACTTACCCGAGTTTAAATGCAAGTACAATTTTCAATATTTTGATTGTTTTTTCTATGGATATCTTAAAAACATTATTACATATATTAGAAATTGGAAGAAGGTGACTTATTCAATCCTATCGGCTAATCAAAACTATAATAAATCTAGCTGCACAAATGCGCGGGTTACATTACTAGTTATTGTATACCATGTGAGTAGTAAATCGAATTTGGATGTACTAAATACATGAGAAACAAATACAATTGCTATATTTCCAAGTTGTCAAGCATGCTTGGTTTGGTTATACATTGTGCAATGTGGTGCTGAGTTAACGTTTGGTTCATTTGTGTTGTGGTATTTAGTTAATTGTTTGGTTCAATTCTGCAATGCGGTGTTCAATAGTTGTGGGTGCAATACGTTATTGTATACCATGTGAGTAGTAAATCGAATTTAGTTGTACTAAATACATGAGAAACAAATACAATTGCTATATTTCCAAGTTGTTAAGCATGCTCGGTTTGCTAAATTGTCTGATCTTCTATTAGGAGTATGTTATATTGTGCAATGTGGTTCTTAGTTAATGTTTAGTTCATTTGTTGTGGTGTTTAGTTAACTGCTTGTATCAATTCTGCAATATGATTTCCAATTGTCGTTGGTAGAATTTTGTATTATTTTGAATATGAGGAATAAATCGAATTTGGCTGCACTTAATACATGAGAAACATATACAAGTGCTATATTTTCTAGTTCTTAATCATGCTTGGTTTGGATAAATGGGTTTTCCATGTGGCTTGAATCTTTGTATGCACTTAAGACATGTTCTAGTGTCTTTGTTCACTCATTTCTGTGCATATATGGAGTCAAATGTCGAAAATCATCTTATATTTCTGAACGGAGGTAGTAGTAAAATATTTGGTTTCTGTTTGAATCAGAACCAGGACCATGGTGAAGATGAAGTTCTCAAAGTCATGTCGTGTGAACTGGAAGACCTAAGGATGAGTTCTTCTACTAAGCTATCCAGTTGATGTGTCCTTATCGCCACGTGTGGTGAACAAGCGTTTTCCTGTATCATTGTTGTCAGGCGTGTTCTCGAGGGTGTACTTCACCACAACAATTTCCAAGTTGTGCCTTCGATTACGAAGGGTGTGTTGGGGAACATAGTATTCCAAAAAAAATCCTATGATCACGCAAGATCTGTCTAGGAGAAGCATAGCAACGAGCGGGGGGGGG
>LR738709.1:151171942-151184664 GCA_902687465.1 Secale cereale
GGGGGGGGTGTCCACGTACCCTCGTAGACCGAAAGCGGAAGCGCTTAGTAACTTGGTTGATGTAGTCGAACGTCTTCACGATCCAACCGATCCAAGTACCGAACGTACGGCACCTCCGTGTTCAGCAAACGTTCAGCACGATGACATCCCTGGAGCTCTTGATCCAGTTGAGGGCGAGGGAGAGTTTCGTCAGCACGAAGGCCTGGTGACGGTGATAATGAAGTTACTGGCACAGGGCTTCGCCTAAGCACTACAACGATATGACCGAGGTTTGAAACTGTGGAGGGTGGCACCGCACACGACTAAAAGATTGACTTGTGTGTTCTAGGGTGCCCCCTCCCCACGTATATAAAGAAGGGAGGAAGGGAGGGCCTGCTGGCCCCTAGGGCACGCCCCAAGTGGGGATTCCTACTAGGACTCCTAGTCCTACTAGGTTTCCACCAAAAGGAAGAGAGGGGGAAGGAAGGAGAGGGAGAGGAGAAGGAAAGAGGGGGCGTCGCCCCTCCCCCTAGTCCAATAAGGACTAGGCCCATGGCGAGCGCACGGCCAGCCCTTGTGGCCTCTCCTCTATCTCCCCCTAAAGCCCACTAAGGCCCATTAGTTCCCTCGGGGTTTTCGATAACCCCCCGACACTCCGATAGTCATCCTGTAACCCCCGGAACTCATCCGGTGTCCGAATAACATCGTACAATATATCATTATTTACGTCTCAACCATTTCGAGACTCCTCGTCATGTTCGTGATCTCATCTAGGAATCTTAACAATCTTTGGTCATAAAAAACACATAACTCATAATACAAACTGTCATCGAACGTTAAGCGTGCGGTCCCTACGGGTTTGAGAAAAATGTAGACATGATCGAGACATATCTCTAGTCAGTAACCAATAGCAGAATATGGATGATCATATTGGCTCCTACATATTCTACGAAGATCTTTATATGTCAAACCACATAACAACATACGTTGTTCCCTTTGTCATCGGTATGTTACTTTCCTGCAATTCGACCGTCGGCATCATCATACCTAGTTCAATCTCGTTACCGGCAAGTCTCTTTACTCGTTCCGTAATACAACATGTCATGACTAACTCATTAGCCATTAGCTTGCAAGGCTTATTATGATGTGTATTACCGAGAGGGCCCAGAGATACCTGTCCGACATTCGGAGTGACAAATCCTATTCGCGATCTATGCCAACACCACAAACACCTTTGGAAACACCTGTAGAGCATCTTTATAATCACACAGTTAAGTTGTGACATTTGATAGCACACAAGGTGTTCCTCTGGTATTCGGGAGTTGCATAATCTCATAGTCATAGGAACATGTATAAGTCATGAAGAAGCAATAGCAATAAAACTAAATGATCATAGTGCTAAGCTAACGGATGGGTCTTGTCCATCACATCATTCTCCTAACGATGTGATCCCATTGATCAAATGACAACACATGTCCATGGTTAGGAAACACAACCATCTTTGATTAACGAGCTAGTCTAGTAGAGGCATAATAGGGACGCTCTATTTTGTGTATGTATTCACATATGTATCAAGTTTGCGGTTAATACAATTCTAGCATGAATAAAAGACATTTATCATGAAATAAGGAAATATAAATAATAACTTATTATTGCCTCTAGGCATATTTCCTTCAGTCTCCCACTTGCACTAGAGTCAATAATCTAGATTACATAGTAATGGTTCTAACACCCATGGAGTCTTGGTGTTGATCATGTTATGCTCGTGGAAGAGGCTAAGTCAACGGGTCAGCGAGATTCAGATCCGTATGTATTTTGCAAATCTCTATGTCTCCCTCCTTGACTTGATCGCGGATGGAGTTGAAGCGTCTCTTGATGTGCTTGGTTCTCTTGTGAAACTTGGATTCTTGCGCCAAGGCTAATGCTTTAGTGTTGTCACAAAAGATTTTCAGTGGACTCGATGCACACCTAGACCGGATATGAACTCCTTCATCCAGACTCCTTCATTTGCTGCTTCCGAAGCAGCTATGTATTCCGCTTCACACGTAGATCCCGCCACGACGCTCTGCTTGGAATAGCACCAACTAACAGCTCCACCATTCAACAAAAATATGTATCCGGTTTGTGACTTTGAGTCATCTGGATCAGTGTCAAAGCTTGCATCGACGTAACCATTTACGACGAGCTCCTTGTCACCTCCATAAATGAGAAACATATCCTTCGTCCTTTCCAAGTACTTCAGGATGTTCTTGACTGCTATCCAGTGATCCACTCCAGGATTACTTTGGTACCTTCCTACCAGACTTATAGCAAGGCACACATCATGTCTGGTACACAACATTGCATACATGATAGAACCTATGGCTGAAGCATAGGGAATGGCTTTCATTTTCTCTCTATCTTCTACAGTGGTCGGGAATTGAGTCTGACTCAACTAGACACCTTGTAACACATGCAAGAACCCTTTCTTTGACTAATCCATTTTGAACTTCTTCAAAACTTTATCAAGGTATGTGCTTTGTGAAAGTACAATTAAGTGTCTTGATCTATCTCTATAGATCTTGATGCCCAATATATAAGCAGCTTCACCGAGGTCTTTCATTGAAAAAATCTTATTCAAGTATCCTTTTATGCTATCCAGAAATTTTACATCATCTCCAATCAACAATATGTCATCCACATATAATATCAGAAATGCTATAGAGCTCCCACTCACTTTCCTGTAAATACAGGCTTCTCCAAAAGTCTGTATAAAACTATATGCTTTGATCACCTCATCAAAGCGTATATTCCAACTCCGAGATGCTTGCACCAGTCCATAGATGGATCGCTGGAGCTTGGACACTTTGTTAGCACCTTTAGGATCGAAAAAACCTTCTGGTTGCATCATATACAAATCTTCTTTGAGATATCCATTAAGGAATGCAGTTTTGACATCCATTTGCCAGATTTCATAATCATA
Source organism: Secale cereale (assembly GCA_902687465.1). Classification (NCBI taxonomy): domain Eukaryota; kingdom Viridiplantae; phylum Streptophyta; class Magnoliopsida; order Poales; family Poaceae; genus Secale; species Secale cereale. Next base: position 151,174,884 of record LR738709.1, read on the forward strand.
AAATGTGGCAATTGCTAGCATGATTCGGACGGACTTAAGCATCGCTATGGGTGAGAAAGTCTCATCGTAGTCAACTCCTTGAACTTGTCAAAAACCTTTCGCAACAAGCCGAGCTTTGTAGACAGTAACATTACCATCGACGTTAGTCTTCCTCTTAAAGATCCATTTATTTTCAATGGCTTGCCGATCATTGGGCAAGTTAACCAAAGTCCAAACTTTGTTCTCATACATGGATCCCATCTCATATTTCATGGCCTCAAGCCATTTTGTGGAATCTGGGCTCATCATCGCTTCCTCATAGTTCATAGGTTCGTCATGGTCTAGTAACATGACTTCCAGAACAGGGTTACCGTACCACTCTGGTGCGGAATGTACTCTGGTTGACCTACGAGGTTCAGTAGTAACTTGATCTAAAGTTTCATGATAATCATCATTAGCTTCCTCACTAATTGTTGTAGTAATCACCGGAACTAATTTATGTGATGAACTACTTTCCAATTCGGGAGAAGGTACAATTACCTCATCAACTTCTACTTTCCTCCCAATCACTTCTTTCGAGAGAAACTCCTTCTCTAGAAAGGATCCATTCTTAGCAACGAATATCTTGCCTTCGGATCTGTGATGGAAGGTGTACCCAACAGTTTCCTTTGGGTATCCTATGAAAACAAATTTCTCCGACTTGGGTTTGAGCTTATCAGGTTGAAGCTTTTTCACATAAGCATCGCAGCCCCAGACAATAAGAAATGACAACTTGGGTTTCTTGCCAAATCACAGTTCATAAGGTGTCATCTCAACGGATTTAGATGGTGCCCTATTTAACATGAATGAAGTTGTCTCTAAAGCATAACCCCAAAATGATAGTGGTAAATCGGTAAGAGACATGATAGATCGCACCATATCTAATAAAGTATTGTTACGACGTTCGAACACACCATTATGCTGTGGTGTTCCAGGTGGCGTGAGTTGCGAAACTATTCCACGTTGTTTCAAATGAAGAACAAACTCATAACTCAAATATTCGCCTCCGCGACCACTTCATAGAAACTTTGTTTTTTTGTTACGATGATTTTCTACTTCACTCTGAAATTCTTTGAACTTTTCAAATGTTTCAGACTTGTGTTTCATCAAGTAGATATACCCATATCTGCTCAAATCATCTGTGAAGGTTAGAAAATAATGATACCCGCCGCGAGCCTCAACACTCATTGGACCGCATACATCAGTATGTATGATTTCCAACAAGTCAGTTGCTCGCTCCATTGTTCCGGAGAACGGGGTTTTAGTCATCTTTCCCATGAGGCATGGTTCACTAGCACCAAGTGATTCAGAATCAAGTGATTCCAAAAGCCCATCAGCATGGAGTTTCTTCATGCGCTTTACACCAATATGACCTCAACGGCAGTGCCACAAATAAGTTGCACTATTATTATCAACTTTGCATCTTTTGGCTTCAATATTATGAATATATGTATCACTACGATCGACATTCAACAAAAATAGACCACTCATCAAAGGTGCATGACCATAAAAGATATTACTCATATAAATAGAATAAGCATTATTCTTTGATTTAAATGAATAACCGTCTCGCAACAAACAAGATCCATATATAATGTTCATGCTCAATGCTGACACCAAATAACAATTATTTAGGTCTAAAGCTAATCCCGAAGGTAGATGTAGAGGTAGCGTGCCGACGGCGATCACATCGACTTTGGAACCATTTCCCACGTGCATCGTCACCTCATCCTTAGCCAATCTTCGTTTAATCCGTAGCCCCTGTTTTGAGTTACAAATAAGCAACCGAACCAGTTTAAATACCCAGGTGCTACTACGAGCATTAGTAAGGTACACATCAATAACATTTACATCAAATATACCTTTGTTCACTTTGTCATCCTTCTTATCCACCAAATACTTGGGGCAGTTCCGCTTCCAGTGACCAGTCCCTTTGCAGTAGAAGCACTCAGTTAATGGCTTAGTTCCAGACTTGGGTTTCTTCCTGAGAGTAGCAACTGGCATGCTATTCTTCTTGAAGTTCCCCTTCTTTCCCTTGCCCTTTTTCTTGAAACTAGTGGTCTTGTTCACCATCAACACTTGATGCTCCTTCCTAATTTCTACCTTCGCAGCTTTGAGCATAGCGAAGAGCTCGGGAATTGTCTTTTGCATCCCTTGCATATTATAGTTCATCATGAAGCCATTATAGCTTGGTGGCAGTGATTGAAGAACTCTATCAATAACAATATCATCATCAACTTTTACTCCAAGTTGAGTCATGTGGTTGTGGTACCCAGACATTCTGAGTATGTGTTCACTGACGGAACCGTTCTCCTCCATCTTGCAGCTATAGAACTTGTTGGAGACTTCATATCTCTCAACTTGGGCATTTGCTTGAAATATTAACTTCAACTCTTGGAATATTTCATATGCTCCATGACGTTAACGTCTTTGAAGTCCCGATTCTAAGCCGTAAAGCATGGCACACTGAACTATCGAGTAGTCATCAGATCGAGCTTGCCAGACATTCATAATGTTCAGAGTCGCTCTTCCGGCAGGCCTGTCACCTAGCGGTGCTTCAAGGACATAATTCTTCTATGCAACAATGAGGATAATCCTCAAGTTATGGACCCAGTCCGTGTAGTTGCTACCATCATCTTTCAACTTAGCTTTCTCTAGGAACACATTAAAATTCAAGGGAACGGTAGCACGGGCCATTGATCTACAACAACATAGATATGAAAAAACTATCAGGACTAAGATCATGATAAATTAAAGTTCAATTAATCATATTACTTAAGAACTCCCACTTAGATAGACATCCCTCAAGTCATCTAAATGATCGCGTGATCCAAATCAACTAAACCATGTCCGATCATCACGTGAGATTGAGTAGTTTTCAATGGTGAATATCTTATGTTGATCATATCTACTATCACGCTTGACCTTTCGGTCTCCACTGTTCCGAGGCCATGTCTGTACGTGCTAGGCTTGTCAAGTTTAACCCAGGTATTCTGCATGTGCAAAACTTTCTTACACCCGTTGTATGTGAACCTAGAGCTTATCACACCCAATCATCACGTGGTGTCTCGGCACGACAAACTGTCGCAACGGTGCATACTTAGGGAGAACACTTGTACCTTGAAATTTTGTAAGGGGTCATCTTATAATGCTACCACCGTACTAAGAAAAATAAGATAAACATCATATGCAATCAAAATATGTGACATGATATGGCCATCATCATCTTGTGCTTTTGATCTCCATCTCCAAAGCATCGTCATGATCTCCATCGTCACCGGCTCAACACCATGATCTTCATCGTAGCGTCGTGGTCCTCTCGCCAACTATTGTTTCTACTACTATCGCTAGCTCACAGTGATAAAGTAAAGCAATTACAAAGCGACCGCAATTCATACAATAAAGAGACAACCATAAGGCTCCCGCCGGTTGCCGATAATTTACAAAACATGATCATCTCATACAACAACGTATAACTCATCACATCTTGACCATAGCACATCACAACATGCCCTGCAAAAACAAGTTAGACGTCCTCTACTTTGTTGTTGCAAGTTTTACATGGCTGCTATGGGCTTCTAGTAAGAACCGTTCTTACCTACGCATCAAAACCACAAAGTTTTTTTGTCAAGTGTGATGTTTTAACCTTCAACAAGGACCGGCCGTAGTCATTCTCAATTCAACTAAAGTTGGAGAAACTGACACCCGCCAGCCAGCTGTGTGCAAAGCACGTCGGTAGAACCAGTCTCATGAATGCGGTTATGTAATGTTGGCCCGGGCCACTTCATCCAACAATACCGCTAAATCAAAGTATGACGTTGGTGGTAAGCAGTATGACTATTATCGCCCACAACTCTTTGTGTTCTACTCATGCATATCATCTACGCATAGAGCTGTCTCATGATGCCACTATTGTGGAACGTAGTATTTCAAAAACAAATCCTACGATCACGCAAGATTTATCTAGGAGAAGGATAGCAACGAGCGGGGAGAGTGTGTCCACGTACCCTCATAGACCTAAAGCGGAAGCGTTTAGTAACGCGGTTGATGTAGTTGAACATCTTCGCGATCCAACCGATCCATGTACCGAACGTATGGCACCTCCATGTTCAGCACATGTTCAGCATGATGACATCCCTCAAGCTCTTGATCCAGTGAGGATGAGGGAGAGTTTTGTCAGCACGACAACATAGTGACAGTGATGATGAAGTTACGAGCGCAGGGCTTCGCCTAAGCACTACGACGATATAACTGAGGTTTGAAACTATGGAGGGGGCACGGCGGCTAAAAGAATGACTTGTGTGTACTATGGTGCCCCCCTCCCCACGTATATAAAGGAGAGAGGAGGGGAGGGAGGGACGGCCCCCAGGGCGCGCACCAAGTGGGGATTCCTACTAGGACTCATAGTCCTAGAAGGTTTCCACCAAAAGGAAGAGAGGCGGAAGGAAGAAGAGGGAGAGGAGAAGGAAAGAGGGGGCACCACCCCTCCCCCTAGTCCAATTCGGGCTAGGCCCATGGGGGACGCGTGGCCAGCCCTTTCGGCCTCTCCTCTCTATCCCCTAAAGCCCACTAAGGCCCATTAGTTCCCCCGAGGTTTCCGATAACCCCCCGACACTCCAATAGTCATTCGGTAACCCCCGGAACTCATCCGGTGTCCGAATAACATCATCCAATATATCATTCTTTATGTATAGACCATTTAGAGACTCCTCGTCATGTTCGTGATCTCATCCGGGACTCCGAACAATCTTCGATAACCAAAAACACATAACTCATAATACAAATCGTCATCGAACGCTAAGCGTGCGGACCCTACGGGTTTAAGAACTATGTAGACATGACCGAGACATATCTATGGCCAATAACCAATAGCGGAACATGTATGATCATATTGGCTCCTACATATTCTACAAAGATCTTTATCGGTCAAACCGCATAACAACATACATTGTTCCCTTTGTCATCGGTATGTTACTTGCTCGAAATTCGGTCGTGGGTATCATCATACCTAGTTCAATCTCGTTACCAGCAAGTCTCTTTACTCATTCCGTAATACAACATCTCGTGACTAACTCATTAGTCATTTGCTTGCAATGCTTATGATGATGTGTATTACTGAGAGGGCCTAGAGAGACCTCTTCGACATTCGGAGTGACAAATCCTATTCTCGATCTGTGCCAACACCACAAACACTTTCAGAAACACCTGTAGAGCATCTTTATAATCACCCAGTTATGTTGTGACGTTTGATAGCGCACAAGGTGTTCCTCCGGTATTCGGGAGTTGCATAATCTCATAGTCAGAGGAACATGTATAAGTCATGAAGAAAGCAATAGCAATAAAACTAAACAATCATAGTGCTAAGCTAACAGATGGGTCTTGTCCATCACATCATTCTCCTAATAATGTGATTCCGTTGATCAAATGACAACACATGTCTATGGTTAGGAAACACAACCATTTTTTATTAACGAGCTAGTCTAGTAGAGGCATACTAGGGACACTCTATTTTGTCTATGTATTCACACATGTATCAAGTTTGCGGTCAATACAATTATAGCATGAATAAAAGACATTTATCATGAAATAAGGAAATATAAATAACAACTTTATTATTGCCTCTAGGGAATATTTCGTTCAGGGTGTGGTTCTTGTAAAGCTTCCCGACAAATCTGATGCAGACTGTCTTCATGGTCATGTTTATGAGTGTAAAGACCACTATGTTAGGTTCTGCAAGGTTGACCAGATGATGCTGATGCCGGTAGACATCTCTCACGAACTCCATGACCTAGTCAGTTATGTGGGGTACATCCCGTAGGTTGGTGGCAACAAATAGTCTGCAGAGTTTAATTAGTGCAACTTTGCTTCTCTGTAGTAAGCACTATTTGTTCAGTACTTGATTTGTGTGTGTGAACCCTGTATTGTATAGTACTATCGCTTTTGTTTGTCCACTCAATTCAGTTTGTATACTTTGAAGTATCCAGATCATCTTTTTTTGTGAGGACGGTTTATCAATTATGGTTACACTCCAATATATGTACGCATTGCAGGGTTTATCGCACCCATCAAGATTTCTAGTCCATTGGATGTTCGCTCCAAACGAGTTGTCATGGCCTTTGGTCTGTCGTGCTTGTGGGAGTAAGTGGGGGCCCTGCATGCCACCCCTAATTGGACAATCAACCTTCTCTTTAGAACTTGAACATAGTGATATCCAGGTAAGGATTGAATCGTGTCACATCACGTAAATCTTATTGATTTACTATCATGTTTTCTTTTTGCTGCAATTTTGTGATGCAGGTTTCGCCATGTCACATTCGTTACAGAATAAACCGTTTGGTTTGCTCTATGATGGTTATTTTAGTAGGTTTCACTTCTTATGATGCGTGAGTAACGAAGGCACTGTCCATCACTTATATCACTGGACACAATTGGATCAGTCTGTTGTATGAGTACAATCTAAAGCCCTATGATGAACTGCAGTTTGTTTTAACAAACATGCCACAATTACCCCTTCTCGCGATTAAAAGAAGTGAAGAAAAAGACTAGATCTAGGTCACGGAACCTAGCGAAGTTAGAAAGCTGGATTACAAAATCATAGTAGACCAGAGACGATCGCTGCTGTCTCGCACATCGGTACCACCTTCACCATTGGATCAAGCACCGGCATCTGCTCCGACGACACTGGCTCTAGCACTAACAGCGGCAGCAGCTCAGTCTGATCCACCAGAGGATTGGACACCGAGCGCGTCAGCGGATCAGGCTGAACAACCGGAGGATCGGGCACCGACACAGGAACCTCCCCCGACACCAGCACCAGCTCCACAAGGAGCACCATCTTCGGCACCGGCAGCGGCACTACCAGTCGCACCGTCATGGGCACCAGCAACAGCTCAGACACTTGCACCAACACTTCAAGTTGCACTTGCATTTGCTTCGGCATGTGCAGCGCCAACGGAACTAGAACTTGCACCGGCAATAGACAGGGCTGTAGTTCGCACTGCATATACCAAAGTCCCTACAAAACCGACATCTCCACCTTCTTGGTAAGCATTGGTAGCCCAAGTGCTTTGTTCTTTTTTCTTTCCATGTTGTTTCACAATTTTCACTGTGTTGATCTAATTGTTTGTGTATGTCTTCTTGTTTGCAAACAGAGAATTCCTAGAGCAACGAGGGAGTCGATCAATAATCCGGGCGGCCGTGGCCAAGTTTCGCAGCCTTGGTGTGAATGAACCTGCTCAATATACCATAAGTACAAAGGATGGTCGCATGATGATTGATGCTAAAGGATGGTCAAGGTTCAAAATTCTATCAAATCTTGCGGTTGGGGGTGATGTGAAATCGAACTTTCTTGGCAAGGAGAGCTGGTCCTAATCAACTTTGAAATTTTTTAGAAGGAGCATGCAACTGCCGAACTGATCTATCCTCTCAGAGCTTTTGATGTAATTATATGGCATGGTGAAACAAGTGTCCTGTGTGTATAAGTAGTACGACAGTACTATTTATCACGTAGGATATCGTGAAAGAATTGCAACTCTGATTGTTGGTTAGGAACTGCCGTTCGATTTCATTCTAACACCTGCCGTGCTTTATTTAATTTTCTGTATTCTCCTTGAGACAACATCTAAAACCAGCACCATACCGATCGCTTACGATATGAAATGCGTTGAGTTAGAACACATGGGCCCCCAAACATGCGGGCCCACCGTCCTGTGGCCCAAAGTCCAGAAACGTGAGCATGTCTGAGTATTATATTCATAGCTGAACCCCCATATTATGTTATATATATTCCTCTTGATTTTTCTTATGTAAGTATAAAGTTGTGATATAAAATATTTTTATAGTTCTTTACAGAGGGAGTATCTCTCTGTCAAAAATATATTTATGTCTAACTAGTTACTCCTGCCTTTCTACTTCCTTTCGCTAGTATGTGGGGCATCCGGCAACGGGGTCCACGTGACATGCACCAAATTAGAGTGCACAACTGCACGGTAGACTCACCCCGGTCGTTGCGTCGCAGTCAATGTTGAGGATATCGCTTATAGTTATCGTCTTGGTCAGCTGGGGATTATAGATTAATCGGAAATCGGCCAATTAATCGATTTTATCGGTCAACTGTTAATCAGCCATTTTTTGCAAATCCAAGGTTCCCAGCACTAAAATATGCTATACCGAACATAAAAACAATATTGGACAGAAGTGTTACCTTGATTCCTAGCATTTGAACCCTCTTATAATGACAAACAAAATAGGACAATAGTACATATTACAAAACAAGGTCCACAAAACACAAATAAACATACTTTTTGCAAACATAATGTTAGGAATAGGCCCGATTTATTAGTAGATTCCCGATAAATGTCTTGTCAGAATGATAAATCGGCCGAAACGATAAACGGTGAAGATAAGGCATAATCTTATCGGTCACCATAGGAGTAGCGATAAATCGGATGATAAATCACTGAATCAGAAGATTTCTTGAACAATGGTCGCAGTAATGCCTAATGAGCCATCAAATCCCAAAAGAGACCACCTTTCCAGGCAGTAAGTTGGATGGATGAAGCAGCAATATTTCACTGGGCCTGAATCCCCTTCTCGCTCGTATGCTTATTCACATAAAATCCCCTCTTGGTGATTGCATAGAGTTTTCTCATGGAGAACCAGGTATGAATTCTTCATCCATCCCCGGTAAATCCAAGTCCCTTGGTCGCCGGTAATCCTAGGATGGCAGTCGCCGTCGTTGATGCATTTTTCTTCCTACTGAATCTAGTGTGTTTCAGAGCCCAAAGTGCGAGGACCCTACAGGTTTATGCGCACTCGGCAAGACGCCACACTTGTTCCTTCTCATCCTAACACAATATTTTAAAACACGCACATCATGTCCCTAGAATCCTCTTTTCTATCCGGGAGGGTGGGGTTTTTTGAACATGTTGTCGACTAATTTCGAAATTTGGATTGCTATATTTGGATCAAAGGTACCAGTACCATGGTCAACACTGATGTGAAGGAGGAAACTAATTCTAGATTTGGATAGCGAATAGAATGTGTTCTTGTATTCTTTTTCCTGCAGTGCATTCCTTGCTCTATGAGAACACATGTACTCAAGATGGTCGGCCTTGCCATAACTGAATGAACCAGTTTAATGGTCACATTGAAGACAAGCCATGGATATAAGTTCTGAGTTGGTTTCATGTACCTAGAAGATCGCTGCTTTTTTATGACCGAACTTGGATAAACTTTCTCAAGTGTTACAGACTGAAAGTTGGCGCACGAATGTTGATGGAAATAGGAGAACCTCGTCTCATCTCCATTGTGATCTTCCACCCGGATGTCTTTCTAGTAGTTCATCCATGTTATTTTTGTATATGGTTCTTCCATGTTGCCTCGATTACTTCTTAATCCACATATTCTGTCTAACTAATCCCAAATTAACTTTAGAAGTAGCAACGATTTGTGATTCCCTTCTCTCACGAAGATGCTACTTCTAACGAATATTTCTTATAATTGGTGGCACGTGTAGGTTATTTCAAAGTTAAGCACGCTACTCGTTTGTTATTCTATAACAACTCAACTGTTACTGATGGCACCGAAGTTGACTGGGACAACATCCACTAGTTCCTACACTTTATTGATCGTCTTGAGGTCCTTGTGGGGCGTTTTGATGGTGGAAGGCCACGTGGGATATGTGTGCCACTGCTGAACACGTTGAACAGGTCCAACTATGTCGAGAAACTTATGGTACGAGTTGTTTTATGATATATATATA
>LR738709.1:151186413-151203171 GCA_902687465.1 Secale cereale
GTGTGTGTGTGTGTGTGTGTGTGTGTGTTGTTCATAAACTCTTGCTTATACACAGTTTTATAGTTGTGATCTTCTTGAAACAGAAACTTCCCAATTTTATTGTTCCTATATAGATGCCTGACCATGGTCGGGTCAGACTTGCGCTTGGTCACAATATGATGTTTATGTCGACCTACTCCATTTCCCTTGGAGGTGAAAATATACATATTCATGGGTGGTCTCAAATAATGAAGGCCCGTCCATCTTGGAGAGTAGGACAGAAGGTTATCACTACTGTAGGATGCTGCTAACGCGACACTACGATCAGGGACCCTTCGACGAAACTGTGTGCGATGCAATAATCGCAAACGGTGGTGTAAAATAATCGCCAAAAAAGGTGCAAACCGTTTGAGATGGCGGACACATCAAACACGGTTCAGATTTTAGTTGCGTGTGCGATTCTGGGCATACGGTTCAATTCAATTACCTATTTGCGATGAGGCGGAACAAAAGAAACAAGCAGGTAGATGTAGGCGTGTGCGATATACAGCATACGGTTCACTCGGACGAACTGTTTGTGAGTAGGCAACACAAATGAAATGGTCAACCAGATCAAGGTGTGTGCGATATACGGCATATTTTTCACTCGGATGAACTGTTTGCATTGAGACAAGAGAACAGAAATAGTTCAACATAAAAAGATGTGTGTGATACGCGGCAAACATGTCTATAATGGTGTGCGAAGACCGATAACAACACAGACGATTGCTGATAACAAGCCATGTGTGTTGTTAGCAAATGATTGCCGGTATACAATTGTGAGTGATTGTTGAAAACATCAACCACGGGTTCCATTGTTTAGTCCATGTGCGATGTGATTTTCTTTGTCCGCACAACATCTACGCTCTGTCTACAGAGCATCAACATATATACTTAAAAAGACAACATTGCATAACCAAATTAAGCATACAATTACACAAATGACTACACACATAACATTTCCACACACCAAAGCAAGCAATTACATGCATACTAAGCTAGGAGAAATGAGGATCTAATCATCTACTTATTTTTGCGACGACGTTTGCCATTGCTCTGCTTCCAGCTAGACCCCTGGCCATTTTGGGGAAGGCGGATCTTCCTCATGTCAGCAATCTACCTGTACATGTCGTAGCTCGTGTACGCCTCCTTGACCGCGTAAACGACGTGAGCTTTGTCATGATTCTCCATCCAGGCAGACTGCCAGGCATGCTTGACCTTGTTGCACGACTCCTTCATGTCTGTGTAGTAGGGGTCGATGATGGCCTCGGCGACGTGAACCAGTGAGTCCTTCTCATGCTCCTTGCTGCCCCAGATCTTGTATTGGCCCTGGATGTCGATAAGATTCTGGCAGGCGATGCCCGAATTCTCGAATGCCTTTACATCGTTGGTGATGTCCACCGTAGCGAGCATGTAGTGGGGGCTGTTGACAAACCTAGCGAAACGCTCGCAAGGCCTTGTGGCCAGGCTGTGGTGGTAGACGAGGACGTGGTGGCGCACACACATCTAGGCAATGACGACCTTGGGATGAAACCCGGCACGAGCGCGGGTGTGCTCCACCCTGACCGGGTCATTCGTGTACACCACCGAGAGGTCCATGAACCTTCTGTGGGTGTCCACCACGGCACGCATGGTGAACTGCTGCTCGTCGTCGGTAGCCGCTCGCAACGCCATTGGAGCCGCGTAGGATACCCTCTAAGAATTTCTTGTGGTGGGTGTGCTTCTTGCAATGGTGGGGAGCAATCAAAAGGTTGAAGAGACACAAGGGTTAAATGGCCGCTGTAATAAATGGGGGCTGGCCGGCCTGTAACTGTCACGTCTTGTCACGACGTTCATAGCGGAGGATTCCAGTGCATGCTTGACAACACCGCACCGCACACGTGGGCTCGAAGAGGCACCAAATGTATCGTCGGTGAGCCTGTTCCCGCGCTACCGCATATTTTACCGCGTAAGCTTCCGGCCCGGCTAGTTTGGCAACGCGTCGGCTAGAAGAGGGACAAATCGTGGGCGTTTATTGGAAAAAAAGCTTTGTAAAAACGAAGTGTGTGGAATGACTTTGGTCATAAGTTTACCCATGGGTGATGAGGTCATAGTTACACAGAAGGGTGATGATGGACACTCGAGTGGGATAATTAATTCTGCGCTCTACAGGGCACACGGTGGAATAAACCAACTGTGTTCCATAATGTCGAAGATCGCGGTCGAGCTAGCTATACAGATTGTGTGCTGTGAGATTGACATGGTAAACAGATTCGAGAATGGTTAATAAAATATAAGACCATTGCATATTAAGGTCAAAATAGTGCTACCAATGTACGAGTCTCATACGATGGCATTTCAACGATTGTACCACAAAAGCTCGAAATATTACAAGGTTCAAATTCCAGAGTTATATGGCTCAAATCCGAAGATTACAAGGTTCAAACTGATATTAGAATTGAAATTCAGCTCATCGGATGCAAACGCTCGATGAGGGAGTCCTAGATTGAGGGGTCCTCGGGTGGCCGGATAACTTTTGGTGGGCCTGACTGGTGGGCCGTGAAAATCATTGTCAAAGATTGTCTCTCGTATCCAGATAGGACTCCTATATTCGTATAATGGCATTTTCTATGTTCGGGTGTAATATTTCCTTCCTCTTCAAGATGGTTATGTATAAACCCTAGGCCCCTCCGGTGCATATATAAACTGGAGGGTTTAGTCAGTAGAGGCCAATAGAGAATGATAACATCCTCATAGGCTAGACTTTAGGGTTTAGCCATTACGATCTCGAGGTAGATCAACTCTTGTAATCTTATTCATCCATATTAATATAGCAGGAAGTAGGGTATTAAATCAATCGAGAGGACCTGAACCTGGGTAAACATCGTGACCCTAGTCTCCTGTTACCATCGATCCTCAGACGCATAGTTCGGGACCCCCTACCCGAGATCCGCTGGTTTTGACACCGACATTGGTGCTTTCATTGAGAGTTCCACTATGTCGTCGACCGAAGGACCGATGGATCGCGTCATCAACCACGACGGCGACACCGAGGGAATTTTCCCTCCCGGGCAGCTTTTGGTGTTCGGCGGCTTCATGCTTCGTGTCAACACTAAAGGCCATCTCGAGCAGGTGGAGAGCTATGCCCCTGGCCATCAAGTCGGGTTTGAAAGCTTAAATTACATTCTGACATCCGCGGAGACTTGATCTTCGACGGATTCCAGCCCACGGCGTTCTCTCCCCGCCACCACGATGAACACGACCTAACTCTGTCATCGGACCAGGAAATAACACGTGCAACAGTTCTGGCCCTAGATCTGGAATAGACCGCGTCACCCGAGGACGGGAAGCCCAACCCCACCGCGGAAGCCGCAGACTCAACGGCATTGGATTCGCACACAGACCCAACTTCGAGCGGGAACTGTGTTACCGGAACTACGGACTTGTCTCCGGCCTTAGGTTCCGAATCATGCGCGTCTGCGCCCTTCAAGCTCGATCAGGCGTCTATCGCCGAATTCAATGTTGCAGATATCTTCCAGCTCTCACCCTTTGGCGACATGTTAAAATCGTTAAAATCCCTCTCCCTAGCTGGGGACACACAGCCGAATTATATCCGGTTCGAACTGGAGGCTGATGGAGAATTTTGCTCCCCACCCACCACCCATTTAGTAGCCACGGTCGAAGATCTAACCGATCTACTTGACTATGCTTCCGAAGACTTTGAAGGGATGGACCTCGAAGCCGAAGCAGATCTAGACCAAAACCGGCCCGTAACCGGGTGAAGGACAACTACTTCCTCATATGATGTGTTTATGGTGGATACACCTAAGGAGAAGGAGGGCGACGGCGAAAATGATCCCGTAAAGGACAAGCCTGTTGATGAACCTCCCAAACGTCGGCGTCCGAAGCGCTGAACTAAATCCCGCAAAGGGAAAGATAGCAACACTGTCACTAATGATGGTGACAGTCCGGAGCAAGCCGTAGACCCCGCAGACCCGGCGATGGAGCAGGACGAGCGAGAGGACAACAAACATAGTCCAACACCGTTGTCCGATGACAGCGATGCCGAAGACAGTAATTATGAACCTGTCTCCGAAGAGGATGTTAGCCTGGGCAACGACGAATACATCGTCCCAGAAGAACCCTTAGAACAAAAGTGCTTCCATCGGAGGCTTATTGCCACCGCAAGGAGCCTCAAAAAGCAGCAGAGACGGCTTCGAGCCGCACAAGACACGCTCAATGATAGATGGAATGAAGTGCTAGATGTTGAGCAAAAACATGGCTACAATCGCCAAACCAAAGGATATCCTAAGCGTAAGCTGCTGCCCGAATTCGACGACGAGGCCAGTGCGCCTATACCGCCGAAGAATAACACCGCTGATAAGCCGGACCGACCACCTCGCGGACGGGACAGAGTGGCTAGTAACGACGTGCACAAGCCCGCACCCCCACCTCATAAAGGAAAGGAGGATGCGGCTCAAGTCCAGAAATACGATTTGCGTGAGGACCTTAACAAAACGGCTGGCAAGACCATATCCATCTACGGATCTAGGGACCGTGCTCCCGCACATGATGGCAACTATCAAGCCAATCTCGCCGATCATATGCCAGTTCGGGGTCAATACCAAACATCACAACCATCGGACATACGCCATGATATAGCAAAATACAAAGGCGCTGCACACCCTCTGTGCTTCACCGGTGAGGTGCTGGATCACGATTCTCTAGAAGGGTTTAAACCGTGAACATCAAGGTGTACGATGGAACGACGGATCCTGTCGTATGGATAGAAGACTTCATCCTTCACATCCACATGGCTCGCGGAGATGATCTCCACTCTATTAAATACCTACCCCTCAAGCTGAAAGGACCAGCTCGGCACTGGCTAAACAGCCTCCCAGAGAACTCCATTGGGAGTTGGGAAGAACTTGAGGATGCTTTTTGGGCCAATTTTCAAGGGACCTATATCCAGCCCCCGGATGCTGATGATCTAAGTCACATCATCCAACAACCCGGGGAATCAGCCCGCAAGCTTTGGAATCGGTTTCTCACTAAGAAGAACCAAATCGTCGACTGTCTGGACGCCGAAGCCTTAGCGGCCTTCAAGCACAGTGTCCGGGACGAATGGCTAGCCAGACACCTCGGACAGGAAGAGCCGAGGACAATGGCAGACCTAACTACACTCATGACCTGCTTTTATGCAGGCGAGGACAGCTGGTTAGCTCGTAGCAGCACCAGCGCCCCTGGAACATCTGAAGTCAGGGACGGCAATGGAAAGCCACGATGTAACAAAAACAAATGTCGAAATAATGCTGGAAGCCCATATGATACAGCAGTAAACGCCGAATTCAGCAGCTCCAGACCCGGTAAACGGAAGAAGCCATTTAAAGGCAACAAATATGGTCCATCTAGCTTGGAAAAAATATTAGATAGGCCCTGCCAAATCCATGGCACCCCTGAAAAACCTGCAAACCATACCAACCGTAATTGTTGGGTTTTCAAGAAGGCCGGCAAGCTCAATGCCAAACACAAGGGGAAGGGACCTTAGAGCGAAGACAAGGATGAACCTCGTCGGCCGAATACAAGGGGACAGAAGAAATTTCCACCAGAGATCAAAACAACGAACATGATATATGCCACTCATATCCCAAAGAGGGAGCTCAAGCGCGCACTCCGAGATGTCTACGCCGTCGAGCCTATTGCCCCCAAATTCAACCGATGGTCGGCCTATCCGATCACTTTCGATCGCAGGGATCACCCGACTAGTATCTGTCATGGGGTTCGGCTGCCCTAGTGCTCGATCCAATAATCTATGGTTACCATGTCACCCGAGTCCTTATGGACGGCGGCAGCAGTCTCAGTCTTATATATCAGGACACTGTCTGCAAGATGGGGATCGACCCATCAAGAATAAAGCCAAGCAGCATGACCTTTAAAGGAGTGATATCGGGCGTAGAAGCCTGTCGCACGGGCTCTTTAACATTGGAGGTCGTATTCGGCTCTCCTGATAACTTTCCAATCGAAGAGTTAATCTTCGACATAGCTCCATTCCGAAGTGGCTATCATGCACTACTCGGAAGAACAGCCTTCGCCCACTTTAATGCAGTCCCGAATTATGCGTATCTAAAGCTTAAAATGCCTGGACTACGTAGCATCATCACGGTCAATGGAAATATGGAGCGCTCTCTCCAAACGGAGCAGGACACTGCGGCCTTAGCAGCCAAAGTCCAAAACGGCCTATTCAAGCCGGACAACCTATCGGTCGCGGACATAGCTAAACGTGTCTTGCATACGCCTCAGTGCAACAGCTCAGATGAACCTGAGCTAGATTAGCAGCTACGCCCCCATCGACTGCCCCATAAGGTGATAGCATATGTGCCCCGTGTACATAATTATTCCCTCAAAATCCCTTGGGTGACACTGGGGGCACACTGCATACATATAGACCATAGTTCAGCTCGACCCTATTCGGACTCTAAAATTATCTTTTAAGGTTCACTAAATGAACCAGTCCTTTTTACGGTCACACTGGATCTCTTTTCTTTTCCAGGTTTCTTTTTTTTTCTTTTTTACAGATGGCCATCACACTCCCCCCTTCAAGGACACATTACAGAGGAGGAAACGGCGCAAGCATGTAGGAGGGACCCACGCTAAGGTTTCTTTTTAGATTAAGACCCTGTGTAAACCTATTTCCCTTTCTTGTTTTATACCTTTCTGGCATGTAAAATGTCCAAGAAAGTCGTCGGCATTATCTGTAAGCTTATGGCTCGCCGTACTATAAAGGGATATTAATAGAGCAGCTTGATTCACATCATGTTCAGAGTTTTATTCACTTACCATAAATGTTCTCTCCCCACGTTAGATTGCCACATGTGCCTTCTCAATAGGGTCTATCACAGGGGCTATATTCAGCCCAGTATATGTCGAAAAGTCCGAACACCTATAAGGAGTGTTCAGCGTCCTAGATATTTGCCCTATATGCATTAGTTCCGAATCATGTCTTGGGTCAATAGTTGGGGTGCCCGGCTCCTGTGCTTACCCCTACGTTCCCGATTGTTCGGCTAGGGTGTAAAGGGAGAACTACTGTGATTGTACTCCCGGCTCGTTCGGTCAAGTAACTCAGTAGAGAAAGCCGGAAACTGACTGTCATGATAGGCGAGAACCTGGTCCGCAATCCAGTGACTTGGTTTTATACTATGATCGATAGAGATCTACCCCATGTTATACTAAGGGTTGGTTCTTCGCCCAACCGGGTGCAATTGGATACCTTAATTTGGAAATATCATATCCACACCAGGGGCTAGTACCTAGCCCAACTTGTCAAATTCCTATGGCTAAGTGAAAGCAATAACGCCGCATAGTGTGATTACCATGTTCGCTCTGCATACACCTCCTACATGGACCAAGACGTTGGATAAAGAGTGTATATGCATATGACCGAACACCCCAGTACTATGTACGTGAGGGCTGAAGCCGACGACTGGAAACTTTCATATTTATATAAATAGCCACACAGGAGATAAAAGTCGCTCACAATATAATAGCGCAAAAGTTATATAGATCGGTTCATAAGCTTAAGTCTTTACAACCGGATACAATTACTCAAAGATAACATCCTTTGAGCACTTGCCTCCTACAAGGCGGGCGCCTTCTATGACGTCCTCGAAGTATTTCCCCGGCTTGCGGTGCTCCTTGCCTGCGGGCGGGCCAGCAGTAGCTATATCCTACGCCCTCATCTTCGCCCAGTGCACCTTCACACAAGCGAAGGCCATCCGAGCACCTTCTATGTAGGCCGAACGCTTCAATGCTTCAACCCACAGACTTGCCTCGACGAGCCGCTTCACCAATCCGAAGTAGCTACTTGGGATTGGATCAGTGGGCCATAGCCGGACTATCAAGTCCTTCATGGCCGAACCGCCATATTGTGCAGCTCGACCAGCTGCTTCATCTCGTCGTTGAGGGGCATCGGGTGTTTTCGCGCATAGAACTGCGACCAAAACAACTTCTCCGTGTCGTTCCCCTCCTGGGCTCAGAAGTATTGGGCGGCGTCAGCACTGCTCCTCGGAAGATCAGCAAACACTCCTGGGGAACTCCATAACTGTGTTAGCCCAAGATACTTATGCCCTCCGAAGATGCTCTGTAAGAGAAAGGTCTTACCAGATGCTATTTGTCATGCCTACTTGATTTCTTAACAGGCACTACGCGCCTCGCTTCATGCATCCTGGGCAGCCTTAACTGTCGTAGTAAGCTTGGATGCTTGTTCCGAAGTCTTCTCTTCCAATGCCTCACATTTGAGAATGGCATCTTTGAGCTCAACCTCGACTTCGGACACCCGAGCCTGGTGCTTCTCGCACACGGCCTTTTCGACCTCTAGTTCGGCAACCGCCTTGTCAGCGATGCCTTGCTCGCTTCGGCCTCCTCCTTGGCCTTCGCGAGCTCGCCCTTAAGGGCCTCGAGCTCAGCGGCGCCAACTGTGTAATACAGAATATCATAAAAGAGTTTATACCAATACTCAATTAACATTATTAGTCTTCTTGACATTTTAATTTTTAAAAACCGCATACCTTGCGTTTCATCTAAACGTTGGTTGACGCGGTCGAGCTCCGCGTTGGCCAACAAGAGCTTCCGATTTAGTTCGGCAACCTCTGCATCTCGTGAAGTTGCCAAACTAGAGAAGCCTGTTCACATAACAGAAGAATAAATAGTTCAGCTCTATAAGCATGCTATACTTCGTCCGATGCTGTTCAGAATCACACTAAGCATCAGGGGCTGCTGGCTATATATGTGCATATAAAACAAATAAAAGTTCCATAAAGAACATTGCTTACCTTAAAGCCCGTTAACAAGCTATTGAAGGCTTCACTCAGTCCGCCTTGACAGACCGAATCTTCTTCATCACCGCACCCATCATGGTGTGGTGCTCCTCCATGGCAGAAGCACTCTGAAGTGCTCCCTCCAGAGGGTCCGGCGCCTCTGGATTGACCCCGGGCACCGCAGTATCCCCCCCCCTCCTTGGGGGTTTGGTGTTCGGACCCTGGAGCAGCGCTAGGCTCCGGGTCAGTATTCGGGAGGGCCCCGGATTGTTTGCACCCCCCCCATCTTCGGTCTCCATGGGGACTGTTTCCCATGGTCAGTGGCGGCCGAGGTGTTACCCTCGATTGCCCTCTGACTTACCCCGCCCCCATCTCCTTGAGGAGAAGACACCCGCTGGGAGGACACTTCGGTGTCCTCGCCAATCACGGGCGAAGGAGCTCGGACCAGCGGGTCACTCTCCGTCTCTCCAGGCGCTAGAGAGTTCCCCTCCGATAAGGAGGCGTCGGGGTGTCCTCGGGGAGGGATGTAGGTCAGCAGGAGAGAAATACTAAATAAGTATCAAAATGCTAAACAAACAAGGTGCAACAATTAATATATTCGGACAAACTTACGTTTCGGTCGGGGGCTTCTCCCTGGGCTTCACCACAAAGCTCTTTTCGGATGATGAGTCCAAACAAGTAGAGAGGTTCAGCCTCCTCCGGGGTGCGGCCGTGCCCGTGTCAGCGGCGGCCCCCCTCTTCGTCCCCCGCCTTGCGCGGGGGGCTCCCCTTCTTCTTCTTCGTCATCCTCCTCCTCTTCAGAAGAGAGGATGTTGATCTTCTCGGACTTCTCGTCCGCGGGGCGGGGGCCATCTTAGGCCTCCTTGCTCTTCTTCTTGGGCTTCTTGACCAGCGCCTTGTACGGCGACGGGACCAACATCACCGTTAGTCGAGCCAATTCTGGGTCTTCAGGCAAAGGCGACGGACACTTCATCCGGATTTCCTTCTTCGTCCAGCCATGTATATCACGCAAAAACTCCAATTCCTATTATTATTAAATAAGAAATGGAATATATATTCGGTGGAATTTTCTATTACCTCTCGGGCGGAGAACGCGGTACTATAGCCCACGTCCTCGGTTCCCTTCGGCCACTCCTTCTAGCTCTTGAAGAGATGCTTCCAGATCTCTTTGTGCGTGAAGCCCAAGAGATGCTTCAGAGGCCGATCTCCTGCCGGATCGAACTCCCATAGGGAGGAGTCCCGGCTTTGGCAAGGAAGGACAAGCCGGGCCAGCATTACCTGGATCACGGTCGAAAGCTGATAGCCCTTGGAAATCACGCCAGACACACGGCTCTGGAGTGGCGTCACCTCAACTTGAGACCCCCAGTTCGGACTCTTATCAGTCCAGGAGGTCAACCTCTCCGGGGGTCCACATCTGAAAGCAGGTTCCGCCGCCCATTTAGCATCATGGGGTTCAGTGATATAAAACCACTCCTGCTGCCAGACCTTGTTCGTCTCCACGAACGACCCTTTTGGCCAAGTCACATTTGGGAGCTTGCTTACCATAGCGGCCCCTTACTCCGCGTACTGCCCGTCGACCACCGTCGGCTTCAGGTTGAAGGTTATAAGCCATAGGCCGAAGTGTGGAAGGATGCGGAGGAAAGCTTCACACACCACTATAAAAGAGGAGATGTGAAGGATTGAGTTCGGGGCTAGATCGTGGAAATCTATCCCGTAGAAAACAGCAAACCCTGAACAAAGGGTGGAGCGGGAATCCTAGTCCCCTAACAAAGTGCGAGAGAAACACGACTCTCTCACCCGCCTTTGGGACGGGAATCCCCTGGCCCTTGGCGGGAACTCGGTGCGCAATGTCGGAAGTGAGGTAGCCCGTGCTCCGAAGACCCCCCCACGGTTTTCTCAGTGACTGTGGAGGCCTCCCACTTGCTCCTGGCGTCAGATCCAGCCATTGCTGGGAAAGGAAGTAGTGGTTGAGGGACGAAGAACAGCGGGCGCAGGAGATGAGGGTGCTGGGGCTAGGAAGGTTGGAGAAATCGAGCTTGAGGAAAGCGTGGGGCTGATGAAAGGGATTGGTATCCTTTTATAACTCTATCAATATAGAACGTCCCCTCACTTTAGCCATAAACCTCGTCGGTTCCCAAGACGATCGTGCGTAATGCCCGGTTTTGATGCTCACGTCATATAGATAAGGATCCCAAAATAAAAGGGCACGATCTCTATTCTAATAAGACGTGTTAATGGGGTTGTACCTCGAAATGCGAAAGTAGGACAAAGTAAAACGGTTCGGTATGTTAATGGGATGGACGCGATGCTTCACCATTAAGTTGTCAGTAAAGACACAATATTCGTTTTCTTTCAATACCTTGCCTTCAAGGCTAAGGGTTGTACTAACCATGCAGAGCCGAACACAGTACACTTTTTGTAGAAGATATATTCGGAAGAAGGAACCCTCCTTGCAATGCCGAAGACAATACGGAAGCCAAACTCATCGTCAGTGAAGACATGTTCAAGGGATAATGAGGGAGACCTAGACTGAGGAGTCCTCGGGTGGCCGGATAACTCTTGGTGGGCCGGACTGGTGGGCCGTGAAGATCATCGTCGAAGATCATCTCTCGTATCTGGATATGACTCATGTATTCGTATAATGGCAGGTTTTAGGTTCGGGTGTAATATTTCCTTCCTCTGCAAGATGGTTATGTAAAAACCCTAGGCCCCTCCGGTGCAAATATAAACTGGAGGGTTTAGTTCGTAGAGGCTAATAGAGATTCATAACATCCTCATAGGCTAGACTTTAGGGTTTAGCCATTACGATCTCGAGGTATATCAACTCTTGTAATCTTATTCATCCATATTAATATAGCAGGAAGTAGTGTATTACCTCGATCGAGAGGGACTAAACCTGGGTAAACATCATGTCCCTAGTCTCCTATTACCATCGATCCTCAGACGCATAGTTCGGGGCCCCCTACTCGAGATCCGCCGGTTTTGACACCGACACTCGCACTGATCCGTTGAACATGGATATCAGAGAGGTTCAAACTAATATTAACACTTCTTATTCTGGTTTCGAAACCTCATAAATTTTTCAAAGGGGCCAGCCACTGATAAGTCATGTATGGGGTGACACGATGAATTCCGATTACGCTGTCATCTAAAGTTCCAAAATGAAATTCGGCATTTTCGGAGCCTTTTCCATTCTGCCGCACGCGCCGGCGCTGATCAACAAACCATTCATTTTTGCGAAAATACATGTAGGGCAAACCTCATTACCTTCAACACCCTTGCTCTGACAACAAAGAACCTGGCGAATATAATCTCCGGTAAGGTCCCTCTGTCGGCGTCCTGGGAACCAGGGTACCCAGACTTGCCTGTCTATGGGCCGCACCCCGCTCCTGCCACGGCCTGGTACGGCCAAGCTGATCGACCATTTGCTCAAGACCCTCACGAGGGGGCTAGACCTCGCGAGGAGAACAACGTCAAGACCCCCTCAGGAGCGGCCTTGGCAAGGTGCTCCAGAGGGGCGGAGAATCCAAGGCCAAGCCTGCCTCAGGAGGAGGCAATTACGTAAGCAATGATGCACCGCGCCAGCGGGTGCCAGCGCCCGCCAGTGGCGTAGTTGCCGTTTCGGTGCAAAGGAGGCAGCACAGGCGCAAGTTCCGAGGAGCGGGACAAAGGTTTCCCCATTGGTGCAACAAGATCGAAGACCGCAAGGACGACAGGGAGGATGTCACCACCGAGCCCACCACCGCGTCACCGCCTGATCCTTTTGCAGGCGAAGACTGCTTTTGTCAGGGTAGGAACGTCCTTGTGTTTCCGCTCGAAATGGCCATTGTGGGATACCTTCCCACCTAAACATTTCGGGGGAAGAGGACCCTGGCCGCCTATATAAGTAGCTAGGATCCCCACTATGGAAGGGGGGAGGAGGAGATCCATAAACTCTGCCCCACATAAAGGAGCAAGAACTCTTGCCTCCTGACCCTCCTGAGCTCCCCTCTTGAGCTCAGGAACCACTATACTAGTTCATATGCTAGCCCTCCTGAGGCCAATCCACCAAAGAAGGAAGTAGGGTTTTACACCACAAGGTGGCCTGAACCTGGGTAAACTCTTGCGTGCTTCACTTGTTGTCTGCTTGAATCTCTTCACTGGACGAGGGTGAGATGCTAGGTAGACGTGAGTGGGAGAGATCTTCATTCACACCCCTATGTTCGAACTTCTTGGGTTTGCGGAACTCGTAATCCGACATTTGGCGCGTCGGGTAGGGGGCGTGTCAAGATCTCGCCTCTCCGACGACCTCGTCCCGCTCTTGTCGTCGACTTCGCTCCACAGCCATGGTGGACACACGCCGAGCTCGCGCCGTCCGCCGCGCCGCGAATTTCACTCAGACAGTGCCCGCGGGCAACAGTGCACCGCCCCGCCCCAACTCGCCGGTCGCCAACGCCGCCACCGACCCGGCCGTCCTTGGGCAGCACGACTCGTTGCTGCCGTTGTCCGTGCGGCACGATGGCCGCACGACGATGCCTTCACCCTCACCGACTATCAGCAGCCTGCGCTATTGATGGCACGGGAGCTCTTGCGCTACCGCCCGACAGATGAACTCTGGGACGAGTGGCTCCACCGCATCACCGAGCTCGTCAACGCTACTGGGGAAGCACCTGCACCAACGCACTCCTCCCATCCCCCGTCGCCCATGGCGGGGAACGAAGGCCACAGAGTCCCGGCTCTGCCTCCACTCAACGGTGCTGGCCAGGAGGTCCGGCGCGAGCCTCCGCGGCGTGAGCCGCCCCGCAGAGCCCATGCGCGCGACGAGGAGAGCTGCCAGGTGATTCTGCATCCCCAGGCAGGGGCTCGCGGGCCTCCTGGCCCGCAGCGCCAAGATCGCACGCCATAGGAGGTGGTGACGCCAGCGCCCCAAGAACCAGCACCGCAGGCGCAGGGGGCGCCTGCAATCATGACCATAGCTAGATGTCGTGCCTTAGCTCCTGAGCTACGGCGCCTCGTCTGGCCCAGCAAGTTCAAGCCGGACCTGCCTTCACGCTACGATGGCACCACCGACCCCCACGGAGTACCTCCAACTCTACGAGCTGAGCATCAAGGCGTCCAACGGCACTGAGGAGGTCATGGCGAACTGGTTCCCCATGGCTCTCAAGGATGGCGCATGCTCCTGGCTCCTGAACCTCCCCGTGTGATCCATCTCCTCCTGGGGGAGCTTCGTGAGCGTTTCGTCGCCAACTTCCAAGGCACCCGTTGTCGAGCCCCGGATGGATGGGTGGTATACTTCGATGGCGCCTTCTCGCGCCTTGGCGCGGGGGCTGGCACCGTGTTAGCATCTCCCACTCAGGACAAGTTGTACTACGCTGTGCAGCTTTGCTTCCAGCAAGGCGAGAAGGTCTCCAACAACATCGCAGAGTACGAGGGCCTAATTACTGGACTCAAGGCCGCTGCTGCACTGGGGGTCAGGCGTCTGACCATCAGAGGTGATTCGTAACTCCTCGTCAACTTCTCCAACATAAGATACAAGCCCAAGGACGAGCACATGGAGGCATATCTGGAGGAGGTACGCAAGATAGTGCAATGGTTCCAAAGGCTCGAGATGCAGCGCATACCGAGAGGCGCCAACAAGGAAGCGGATGACATCGCCAAGCGAGCCTCCAGGAGAGAGCTTCAGAGGCCGGGCGTCTTCGAGGAGCGGCTACTCAAACCGTCAGCAGAACCGTCAGTTCATGAGCCGGCATCCCCTCAGCAGGGGTTACCTGCGGCGCCTACGGACGGCACCCCGCTCTGCGGACCGGCCTCCGAAGGGGGCTGCTGGACCCAAGAGCTCAAGAGGCAACACGACACCCTGCCGGACAAGGAAGAATATGCAGAGCACGTGGTCTGACAGGCCTCAGCTTACTGCATCCACGACGGCGAACTCTACAGGAGGCGCCCCTACGACGTCTCACTAAAATGCATCTCGAAGAAGCAAGGGCGTGAGTTGTTGGCTGACATCCACGGTGGAGACTGCGGTCATCACTCGTTGTCCCGCACCCTCATAGGCAAGGCCTTTAGCAGCGGCTTCTACTAGCACACGGCGCTCAGCGATACCACGGAGCTTGTGCGGGCTTGCGAGGCATGCCAGTTCCACGCCAAGCAGATCCACCAACCGGCTCAAGGCCTCCAGACGATCCCGCTCTCCTGGCCCTTCGCGGTCTGGGGATTGTTCATCCTGGGTCCATTTCCCCGGGCACCGGGGGGCTACCGCTTCCTGTACGTCGCCATCGACAAATTCACCAAGTGGGTAGAGGTGGAGCCCGTTCGCGCGATCCTAGCCGGGTCGGCTGTCAAGTTCATCCAGGGCCTCGTGAGGCGATTTGGGGTCCCTAGCCGTATCATCACGGATAACGGTTCGCGGTTCACAAGCAATCTCTTCAGGTCATATTGTGCTAACCTTGGAACACAGATCTGCTACGCCTCGGTGGCTCACCCTAGGAGCAACGGTCAAGCCGAACGCGCCAACGCGGAAGTCTTGCGTGGCCTCAAGACGCGCAGCTTTAAGAAGAAGCTTGAGTCTTGCGGCAGGGGCTGGATCGACGAGCTCCAGTCCGTGTTGTGGTCAATCCGAACCACTGCCACCAAACCCATGGGGGAAACTCCTTTCTTTCTCGTCTATGGGGCGGAGGCGGTCCTCCCTCACGAGGTCAAGCATCGCTCCCCACGGGTCTTGGCTTTCAATGAGGAATGCCAGGACGCCGCCTGGCAAATGGACCTTGTGCTCGGCGAGGAGGGCCGCCACCGAGCTGCCCTCAGGGCAGCGCGGTATCAGCAGGCGCTGCGGCGGTACCAATGTCGCGGCGTCCGCACAAGAACACTTGAAGTTGGTGACTTGGTCCTGAGGCGGGTCGTCTCCAGGGAGGGGTTACACAAGCTCTCGCCCATGTGGGAGGGCCCGTTCAGAATCGCCCGTGTCTCTAGGCCCGGTGTTGTGCGCCTGGAGACGCAGGATGAGATACCTATCCAGAATTCCTGGAACATTGAACACCTCAGGAGGTTCTATCCGTAATCAAGGCTCCGTGCCCATGAAGGTCTCCACTCGTGACACTCTCACGTAATAATGAATTGGGGCTGTACACGCCTCGGAGTCTCATGTGCGTTGCCTACGGGCCCTCGGACGGGGCTCCCACCCACGTCCTATTGCAGTCCTTATCTCCGCGCTGGGAAGAAGACGCAGTGTAGGGGTCGGACGCGACCTTTTTTCCTTTTTGGCTTGGTGTTTGGCTGTCAGCCTTTTCTACTTCCTTGGCTATCAGCCCTTCCTCTACCCTGTGCTATGAAGTTCTCGTGTTTCTCGCGTTTCTTGCATTTGGTTGGAAGTCTTGATTGGGATCTTTCTCGCCGGTTTTAAGTTCAGTTTGTTAAGAAGGGGTTGTGCCACTCGCTCTCCTTTGCGCGCCTCGCGCGTGGGGGCTAGGGCACGGTCGGCCACCGGCCTTCGTCTGCCACGACCCCGTGACCTCGCCTGGCCAAGCCTGCTCAGGCTCTGGCATCGGGCTTCTTAGTCCGCGCGATCTATCCTACCGAGCCGGCTCAGGCTTTGGTGCTTTAACCCGCGGTCGGCACTCTCAGCAGCTCTCAGTGGTTCATTCAAGCTCGGGGGCTGCACGACCTCTCTGGATTCGGCCGTCCTCATGACCCAATGGAGGCTCATGACGCTAAAGAGTCAGGAGCACTCCGCCTCAAGACATCGCGACGCATAAAGCTAAGTAATTTCACCAAGACCAAAAAACATGACAACAAGTTCTCTCTTCATACATATATCACAGTCCATTACACGCCTTCTCGAGGCAACTTAAAATTTTGACACAGGAAGGACACGAAGGAAAAAGAAGGAGAAGAAGCAGAGGCCGCTTCCGCTCAGTCGGAGTCTCCCAGTTCCTCCGGCTTCACCGAGCCACAGCGGCGCAGCAACCCTCCC
>LR738709.1:151212706-151309716 GCA_902687465.1 Secale cereale
ACACTTTTCTAGGTGAACCTCGGTTGGGGGGCATGCATTCATAGCTTGGGATTCCCTTCGTGCCGACATGAGGGAGGGGCTGCTAGCTACTTTGCACTTTGCTAGGTGAACCTCGGTCGAGGGGGGCATGCATTCATAGCTTAGGATTCCCTTCATGCCAACACGAGGGAGGGGGGCTGCTAGCTACTTCGCACTTTGCTAGGTGAACCTCGGATGGGGGAGGGGCATGCATTCATAGCTTATGATTCCCTTCATACCGACACGAGGGGGTGGGGGCAAGCAATATCGTGCGCTTTGCGAGATAGGTGCCACATCGAAGTTGCATTTGGTTTGAAAATCAAACCGCCCTTTTCATTCATAAATTTGGTCCACATGCAAGTGTGTTCGTGTTCTGACCCTCTCTCGCGTCATATTTTGCCAAATTTATGAACATTAGACAAGTCGGATGACGCAACAGACACGATTCACTCAAACTAACCGTGTGCATTGGGCTCCACGAGGCTTCCCCCTCTAAAAAATATCTACCCGCCTGCAACTTTTCTCTGTTTGATAACACACGGTTATTGTGTTTCGACCGTGTGTGATGTTTCTTGTTCCCAATCCCGCCTGCATCCCTCGAAAATATCTGCCCACCTCGAGCTCTTTTCTACTTCATAACACACGGTTGTTATCTCGAGACCGTGTGCGGTGCACCACTATCAAAATTTTAAATAGCCCCGGCATTTCACTCCCGCGTTTGAACTCCAGCGTAGTGAAATTTTCAGTACCCGCATCATTTCCTCAAACACACACCCCGCCCCCCTCCACACATACACACACATCCCGCCCACCTACACACACACACACACACCAAAACCTCCTCGGGCATGCGCACACACACACACACATCCCCTCCCTCGCTCGAAACCCTAGCAAGGTCCCCGCTACCGCCGGCACCGCAAGGCCTTCATTGTCAACATCTGCCGGTTTGCCTGTGCAGCTTACCCATCGATCTCCATACCTAGGCCGCCCTTAGTTTCCTAGATGAAGCCTGTCAAAAGCCCCCTTTCCCACAGATCCCCATCCCCACCTCCAGAGCGTCGCAACCTAAGCCTGGCTATGCTTCCCGTGGAGCTCGAAGAGCGACTCGCCCAAAAGAGGTGTATCGTGGTCTCTTCGCCCGGCGTAGCCGAGGAAGCTGACGACCATTACTAGCGGCACACACTTGATACATCCATTTTGCATCATGTTTTCTTGTTGTTATTTATGTTGTCATTATGCATAATAATGCTTTTTGGAGTATTTCTAATGCCTTTTCTCTCATAATTTGCAAGGAATGCACCAAGGGGGAGAATTTCGGCAGCTCGAAATCTGGACCTGAAAAAGCTACGTTAGGCCACCTATTCTGCACAACTCCAAACAAGCTAAAACTTCACGGAGATTTTTTATGGAATATATAAAAAATACTGGAGTTGATAACCACCAGAGGGGCCCACCAGGTGGGCACAACCCACTTGGGCGCGCCAGGCCCCCTAGGCGCGCCCTGGTGGGTTGTGCTCACCCAGGCCCACCTCCGGTTCCCATCTTCACGTATATAAACCTTCTGATCTACAAAAAATAAGGAGAAGACTTTCGGGACGTAGCACCGCCATCTCGAGGCAGAACTTGGGCAGGAGCACTTTTGCCCCCGGGCGGAGCGATACCGCCGGGGGAACTTCCCTCCCGGAGGAGGAAATCATTGTCATCATCATCACCAACAACTATCCCATCTTGGGGAGGGCTATATTCATCAACATCTTCAACATCACCATCTCATCTCAAACCCTAGTTCATCTCTTGTGTTCAATCTTGTTACCGGAACTATAGATTGGTGCTTGTGGGTGACTAGTAGTGTTGATTACATCTTGTAGTTGATTACTATATGGTTTATTTGGTGGAACATTATATGTTCAGATCCATTATGCTATTTAATACTCCTCTGATCTTGAGCATGTTCATCATTTGTGAGTAGTTACCTTTGTTCTTGAGGTCACGGGAGAAATCATGTTGCAAGTAATATGTGTTCGATATTTTGACAGTATGTATGTTGTGATTCCCTTAGTGGTGTCATGTGAACGTCGACTACATGAGACTTCACCATATTTGGGCCTAAGGGAATGCATTGTGGGGTAGTAAATAGATGGTGGGTTGCGAGAATGACAGAAGCTTAAACCCCAGTTTATGTGTTGTTACGTAAGGGACTGATTGGATTCAAAAGTTTAATGCTATGGTTAGTATTTATTCTTAATACTTTTATTGTAGTTGCAGATGCTTGCGGAAGGGTTAATCATAAGTAGGAGGTTTGTTCAATTAAGAACATCACCTAAGCACCGATCCACCCACAAATCAAATTAACAAAGTAGCAAACACGAATTGAACCAACACGGTGAAAGTGACTAGATGAAATTCCCGTGTACCCTCAAGAACGTTTTGCTTATTATAAGAGATCGTCTTGGCATGTCCTTTGCCTCAAAAGGATTGTGCTATCTTGCTGCACTTTTGTTGCTACTATCGTTACTTGCGCATTACAAAATTATCTTGCTATCAACCTACTTTGCTACTTACAATTTCAGCACCTGCAGATATTACCTTACTGAAAAACACTTGTCATTTCCTTCTGCTCCTCGTTGGGTTTGACACTCTTACTTATCGAAAAGAGCTACAATTGATCCCTATACTTGTGGGTCATCAAGGCTATTTTCTGGCGCCATTTCCGGGGAGTGAAGCGCTTCTGGTAAGTGGAAATTTGTAAGGAAACATTCATATAGTGTGCATAAATTTATTGTCACTTGTTACTACGGAGAATAATCCTTTGAGGGGTTTGTTCGGGGTATCTTCACATCGATAGGAACCACAATTAGCTACCCCTCAACCCGCTGCACCTACTAACAATATTGAATATGATATCCCTTCGGGTATGATAGAACATCTTCTAGCTAATCCTTATGCAGGAGATGGAACCGAACATCCTGATATGCACTTGATATATGTGGAACAAATTTGTGGATTGTTTAAGCTTGCAGGTTTACCCGGGGATCAAGTTATGAACAAGGTTTTTCCTTTATCTTTGAGGGGAAAGCATTAGCATGGTATAGGCTATGCGATGATATTGGATCTTGGAACTGGAAACGATTGAAAATGGAGTTTCACCAAAAAAATATCCTATGCATCTAGTTCATCGTGATCGGAATTACATATATAATTTTTGGCCTCGTGAAGGAGAAAGTATAGCTCAAGATTGGGGGAGGCTTAACTCAATGTTATGTTCATGCCCCAATCATGAGCTCTCAAGAGAAATTATTATTCAGAATGTTTATGCTCAGCTTTCTCGTAATGATCAATCCATGCTTGATACTTCTTGTGCTGGTTCTTTTATGAAGAAAACTATTGAATTCCGGTGGGACCTTTTGGAAAGAGTTAAACGCAACTCTGAAGATTGGGAACTCGATGAAGGTAAAGAGTCAGGTATTAAGCTTAAGTATGATTGTGTTAACTCTTTTATGAATACCGATGCTTTTTCAAAGTTTAGCACTAAATATGGACTCTAAGATAGTAGCCTCCTTTTGTGAATCTTTTGCTACTCATGTTGATCTCCCTAAAGAGAAGTGGTTTAAATATCACCCACCTATTAAATAAGAAATTAAAGAACCATTACTAGTTAAAGAAGAAACTATACTTTATAATGTTAATCCAGTTGTTCCTACTACCTATATTGAGAAACCCCCTTTTCCTATTAGGATAAAGAAACATGCTAAAGTTTCAACTATGGTTGACAAAAGTTATATCAGAAAACCTAAACCAGATGAACAAATTAAAGTAGAACCTAATATTGCTTTGGTAAAAGATCTCTTGGAAAAAATGTAGATGGGCGTGTTATTTGCTTTAATGAAGAAGCTACTAGAATTGCCAAGCCTGATAAAAAGGATAAACACAGACCTATTGTTGGCATGCCTGTTGTCTCAGTCAAAATAGGAGACCACTTCTATCATGGTTTATGTGACATAGGTGCTATCGTGAGTGCTATTCCCTACTCTTTATACCAAGAAATTACGAATGACATAGCACCCGCAGAGATAGAAGAAATTGATGTCACTATTAAACATGCTAATAAAGATACCATATCACCAATTGGGATTGTCAGAGATGTTGAAGTCTTGTGTGGAAAAATAAAATACCCTACTGATTTCTTGTTCTTGGTTCCCCACAAGACGACTTCTGTCCCATTATCTTTGGTATACCTTTCTTCAACACCGTTAATGCTAGAATAGATTGTAAGAAACAAACTGTCGGTGTTAGTTTTGGTGATGTGTCTCATGAATTTAATTTCTCCAAGTTTAATAGAAAGCTTCATAAAAAATAATTGCCTAGTAAAGATGAAATTATTGGTCTTGCTTCTATTGTTGTGCCTCCAACTGATCCTCTAGAACAATATTTTCTAGACCATGAAAATGATTTACATATGCATGAAAGAAATGAAATAGATGATATTTTCTTTGAGAAACGTCCTCTGCTTAAACACAATCTACCTATTGAAACTCTAGGAGGTCCTCCTCCACCTAAAGATGATCCTGTGTTTGAATTAAAACAATTGCCTAACACTTTGAAATATGCTTATCTTGATGAAAAGAAGATATATCCTGTTATTATTAGTGCTAACCTTTCAGAACATGAATAAGAAAGATCACTGAAAGTTCTAAGGAAGCACCGAGCTGCTACTGGATATACTCTTGATGATTTAAAGGGCATAAGTCCCGTTAGCATAAGATTAATATGGAACCTGATGCTAAACCCGTTGTCGATCATCAACGTCTGTTAAATCTGAAAAATGAAAGAAGTGGTAAGAACGGAAATATTAAAACTCCTGGAACCAGGTATAATCTATCCTATAGCTAATAGTAGATGGGTAAGTCCCGTTCATTGTGTTCCTAAGAAAGGAGATATTACTATTGTTCCTAATGATAAGAATGAACTTATTCCACAATGAATTGTTACAGGCTATAGAATGGTAATTGATTTTAGGAAATTAAATAAATCAACTAGAAAATATCATTACCCTCTACCTTTTATTGATCAAATGCTAGAAATATTATCAAAGCACACACACTTTTGCTTCCTTGATGGATACTCTGGTTTTTCACAGATACATGTTTCTCAACCTGGTGAAGAAAAGACTACCTTTAGTTGTCCCTTTGAAACTTATGCTTATAGACGTATTACTTTTTTTATGCAATGCACCTGCTACCTTTCAAAGATGTATGACTGGTATATTCTCTGACTTTTGTGAAAAGATTGTAGAGGTTTTTATGGATGATTTGTCTATTTATGGGAAGTCTTTTGATGATTGTTTAAGCAATCTTGATTGAGTTTTGCAGAGATGTGAACAAACAAGTCTTGTCTTGAATTGGGAGAAATGCCACTTTGTGGTTAATGAAGGTATTGTCTTGGGCCATAAGATTTCTGAAAAAGGTATTGAAGTGGACAAAGCTATGGTTGATGCAGTTGAGAAAATGGCATGTCCTAAGGATATCAAAGGTATTCGTAGTTTCTTAGGTCATGCTGGTTTCTGTAGGATATTTATCAAAGACTTTTCTAAATTTTCTAGGCCTCTCACTAACCTTTTACAAAAGGATGTTCCTTTTGTTCTTGATGATGATTGCTTTGCAACCTTTGAAACACTTAAGAAAGCCTTAATTTCTGCACTTATAGTTCAACCACCTGATTGGAACTTACCTTTTGAAACTATGTGTGATGCTAGTGATTACGCTGTTGGTGCTATTCTAGGACAAGGAATTGATAAAAAAAACTAAATGTTATTCATTATGCTAGTAAAACTCTAGACAGTGCTCAAAAGAATTATGCTATGACTGAAAAAGAATTCTTAGAAGTTGTGTTTGCTTGTGAAAATTTTAGATCTTATAGTGTTGATTCAAAAGTAACTGTTCACCCTAACCATGGTGTTATTAAATATCTTATGGAAAAGAAAGATAATAAAACCTAGACTTATTCGGTGGGTTCTCTTTTTTACAAGAATTTGACTTGCATATCACTGATAGAAAAGGAGCTCAGAACCCCGTAGCTGATAACTTGTCTAGACTTGAAAATGTACTTGATGACCCACTACCTATTGATGATAGTTTTCCTAATGAGTAGTTAGCTGCAATAAATATTACTAATAATACTCCTTGGTATGCTGACTATGCTAATTATATTGTTGCTAAATATCTACCACCTAGTTTTACTTACCAAAAAAAAGTTATTTTATGATTTAAAACATTACTTTTGCGATGACCCACATCTTTATAAAGGAGTAGATGGTATTATTAGACGTTGTGTACCTGAGCATGAACAAGGACAAATCCTTCGGATATGTCACTCTGAAGCATATGGAGGACATCATGATGGAGATAGAACTGCTCACAAGGTATTGTAGTCTGGATTTTATTGGCCTACCCTCTTCAAAGATGCTCGTAAGTTCGTCTCATCTTGTGATGAATGTCAAAGTATAGGTAATATTGGTAAGCGTCGAGAAATTCCTATGAATTATTCACTTGTTGTTGAACCATTTGATGTTTGGGGCTTTGATTACATGGGAGCTTTCCCTTCCACTAATGGGTATACACATATTTTGGTTGCTGTTGATTATGTTACTAAATGGGTAGAAGCTATTCCAACCAGTAGTGATGATCACAACACCTCTATTAAAATGCTTAAGGAAGTTATTTTCCCAAGGTTTGGAGTCCCCGGATACTTAATGATTGATGGTGGTTTACACTTTATTCATGGTGATTTTCATAAAATGCTTGCTAAATATGATGTTAACCATAGAATTGCATCACCTTATCATCCTCAGTTTAGTGGTTAATTTGAGCTTAGTAATAGAGAAATAAAATTAGTTTTGCAAAAGACTGTTAATAGGTACAGGAAGAATTGGTCTAAGAAATTAGATGATGCACTTTGGGCTTATAGAACAGGTTATAAAACTCCTATGGGTATGCCTCCTTATAAAATGGTTTATGGTAAAGCTTGTCATTTGCCTCTTGAGTTAGAACATAAAGCTTTTTGGGTAATCAAGGAACTTAACTATGATTTCAAACTTGCTGGTGAAGAGAGGTTATTTGATATCAGCTCATTAGATGAATGGAGAACCCAAGCTTATGAAAATGCCAAGTTATCTAAAGAAAATGTTAAAAGATGGTGATGCGGAGCATCCTAAGGTCATCCCCATGGACCCTTCATCGCCTCACCAAGTGCCCAAAGGACCAATGACTCGAGCTCGTGCAAGAGCTCTCGAGACCGAGGTGACTTTGCTCCTCTCTAGGCACCTTTCCGTTTCACATGAGACATGGCTGCTACCCTCATCAGAAACTCTGTGCATACTCAGGTACCTGGATGAAGGCCATGGGACAGCTCTACACAACGGTCAAGATGGAGAGATCGACAAGTGCTCGGAACAAGAAGAAGGAAGGCTGAAGATGCTACAAGCACCGGACGTCCGGCCTACACCGGACGACCGGCGACTTCCAGGCACCAGACGACCGGCCTCCACCGGACGACCGGCGACTCCCAGACGACCGGACGACTGGAAGCCACCGGACGTCCGTGACATCGACCACAGAAGCTAAATAGCGGAAATCCGAGGATTACCGGACGTCCGGTCCCTCCGGAACCACCGGACGTCCGGTAACCAGCGGACGTCCGGTAACCAGCGGACGTCCGGTAACCAGGGGACGTCCGCCCCGACGGCGACAACTCATGTAATATATACTCGTTGACTTCCACCCTTTGGAGGCAGCTTTTGGATATCTCATCATAGACCTTTGTGGTTCCTCTCCTACGAGACCGCGACCTCTTCGGAGAAGATCCACCTCGGATTCAAGGCCTCCACATCGGAGAAGATCTCAAGGGATACCCAAGACCTCCTCCGGGAGAAGACTATCTTTTGTACCATAGTTGTTGACTATGGATCGTGTATCTTGATGTGTATCGTGGATCTAGCACCTGTGTGACCATTGTTGTGTTGATTCGAGTGTTTCTCCTCTTGTTTTCCTCCGTTTCCTCCTTGTGTTCTCCGTGTTCGTCGTGGGATAACCTCCTTTCATGAAAGATCTGCTGACTAGGGTTCGACCCTACATCATATAATGGTATCATGAGCATAGGTTGATCACGAATTTGGAGCCCCACACCCTATTTTCTAGCTTGTTTTTGTTGTGTTCTTCCCAATTTCAAAAATTCCCCACAAAAATAGCCCCAATATTTTTTGTGATCTGTTGATTTGGCAAGATTTTGTTGAGTTTGTTCCATGGATTTGTTGTGCCACGAGTGGATCTAGCTTTGCCCCATGTTTTCATCGATTTTCATCCACAAATAGCCCCAAAATTTGTCCACGGATCCTCCAACCCTAGCCCAGACCTACTGGACGACCGACGGTTTACCGGACGTTCGGCACCTCTTGAGACACCGGACGTCCGCTAAACACTGGACGACCGGCACCCCACCTACAGAAACATTTACCGGATTTCCGGAACTTACCGGACGTCCGACCCCATCCGATCGACCGGACGACCGGCGCCTACCGGACGTCCAATGTACCCTGACGAAACTGAATCTTCTTAGTTTTGTTCCACCTTCCGCTACCACCTACCTTTCCATTCCACCACCACTTCCGCAACCACCATCGTTTCACCGCTAAGATTTGGAACATCTTGTCTCCCTTTGCCTTGGATACTTGAGTTGTGGTTTCACCGTTTCCTTGGATGTTTAGGCTACCTTGGAACGGCAAGACTTCGACAACACCACCGCTCAACTTCGGCAAGGATGGTAACATCGACGACACTTTGTTCATTCTACCTTGCAATTGCATTGTCACCCTATGGACCATCTTTGCGTAGCTTTCCCATTGAGACTAGCCATTTGAGTATTGCCGAGCCACGACACTTGTGAACATTAGTGATAGTCATAGATATTGCATACCATATCATCATATCTCCGTGTGCCACAAGAGTGATCCGCATACACAATAGCTACCTTGATACGAGAAGCATGCATAAGTATCCAAAGAAAGAGCTCACACGCTTTTAAGCAAAAGAGACAACCAAAGCTTATAAGCAAAAGGACAATAGCATCATACGCCTTGCATCAAAAGAAATCATATATCATAGCAATACCATCTTGTGCTAAAGCATCGGCACATCATACACTCATAGCATACTTGTGATAGATAGTCGTTACGTTTGCCTTTTATAGGTTGTGCACAAGTGCGTATCCACCTATTAAGCAATCGGTTAGCGTCTCTCTAGTGTTGTGCAACACGAGCATGTTCCTTGGTTTCCACATTTTCGCTCATCCTTGGTTGCACAACCACATTTATCTATCCATGTGTGTGTTCCGTGTGCTACTTTGCTAGTGATCTACTTGTTGCATGGGCAAATTGTGAACCATTTTCAACATCTTTGAGTCACTTTGACGCTTGCATTGAATTTATTGCCACCATCCTAACCATGCTCCTCTCAAAGCTTTACTTGTGTAGGTGTGAGAATCGACACGAAGTGGTACCAATAGTGCTATTTCCGGGTTACATTATTGAGTGATCATTGATCCATTTTCAATTTCGGTTAAGGTACATTTGGTATTGTCTTCTCCCTTCTCCCACTCACATACTTGCTTATGATGATGGATAGGCCAAGTACATCTTCGAACCCGGCTTTCGACGACCCACATGAAGCGAACAACTACGTCACCAAACTACATCTCTTCGGTGTACAACGAGCTCTCCATCAAGAAAGTGAAGCTATGCGCGAGAACATTGGGCAAGTCGCCGAGGACGCGCGCCAATTTGAAGCAAGAACAAAAGAGCAATTCGACATCATGAACACCAACATGTCTACACAATTTGACGAGCTCCGGACTTTGATAGTCAACCGACGTTCTTCTTCCACATCTTCTCAAAGACGAAGCCGCTCAAGTCGACATACCGGCTCCACGGATGGCTCAAGTACCCCTACATCAAACACTCTTCGTCAAGCCACACGTCAAGCTCGACATGACATCCGGAATCCACTTCATGACAAGAGTTCACAAGAGCTATTTGAAGAGCAAGAAAGTCGACATCGTCAAAACCAAGCTATACTTGAGCAAGCACAAGAACGGCAACGACTACGCCAACAACAACAAGAGAGAGCACGTCAATACCAAGAAGAACAAGATGCCGAAGCTAATCGCCAAGCACATCAATGTCGAGAAGCTCAAGCTCTTGTGGCGCAACGAGCATTACGTGATGCACATCGCAATGTGGCAGCTCGCACTCGACACACTCGTCAAGAAGAGGATTTCCTTCGCGATGAGATGCACGAGAGACGCCACCAAGCAAGAATGCAAGAAGAAGCTCCTCCTCAAGCGCGACAAGAGCAACAACCCCAACAAGAACCTCAAGCTCGGCAAGTACACCATGAAAATGGACATCTACTATGCCAAGAGCAACATGATAATGCAAATCGCCAAAATCAAGAACGCCCTCCCAATAGGCAAGGAAACAATGAAGAGCATCGCTATGGCAAGCTAAAGTTCACCATGCCAAAGTTTTCCGGAAGCATTGATCCCGAAGACTATATCTCATGAGCATTGAAGGTTGACAAGATCTTTCGCCTTCACAACTTCGATGAAGAGAAGAAGATCGCAATGGCATCCCTTGAGTTCCAAGACTATGTTCTCATTTGGTGGGAGCAAATCATAGAGAGAAGAGAAGCAAAAGGCGAACCTCCTATCACCACTTGGGCTCAAATGAAGGAAGTCATGAGAGCACGCTTTGTGCCAACACACTACAACCATGACTTGTTCAAGAAGCTACAACTCCTCAAGCAAGGTACCAAGTCCATTGAAGAGTACTACAAGGAGATGGAGATTGCCATGATAAGAGCAAACATCACGGAAGATGAAGAGCAAACAATGGCGAGATTCTTGAATGGACTCAACTACCCTATCAAGAAGATTGCAGATTTCCAACCATACAATAATCTCCTCGGGCTAGTACATCAAGCAACCAAAGCGGAGCGACAAGTTCAAGAGGACTACAAGTACTCGAAGTTCAACTCCAAGAACTTCGGCTCCTACAACCAAGCTTCAACGACTTCTGCTACTCCTCCTACCTCTACCAAGCCATCTACAAACTTCGGCAACAAGCCAAGCTACAAGAATGCGACTACATCAAGTCGGCCACCTTCTACCAACAACTTCAAGCCAAGAGCTTCCTCATCTACAACTCCAACCGAAGACAACTCCAAGACGAATTCCATCAAATGCTTCAAGTGCCAAGGGCGAGGCCACAAGTCATTTGAGTGCAAGACCGTTCGCACCATGATCATCAACGATGACGGTTCTTATGAATCAATGAGCGACGATGAGATGGAAGCACTTGAGCATGTAGCTATGCATCGCCAAGTGAATGAAGAAGAAGACCATCAAGTGTTTTGCGACAATGATGCAAGCCCCAATCTTGTTGTCTCCAAGGTCTTGACACTCCAACACCAACAAGATGACGACCAAAGATGTCACATTTTCCATACCAAGGTCGGCATCAATGGACGCTCCGTCAAGGTTATCATCGATGGAGGAAGTTGTCACAACTTGGCAAGCAAAGAGCTATGCGACAAGCTTCAATTGGTCAAGACGAAGCATCCTCATCCCTACAAGGTCCAATGGCTCAACGATGCCGGAATTCTTCGAGTCGAGCACACCGTGCAAGTCTCTTTCAAGATAGGCGCCTACGAGGACACTCTTGAATGTGATGTGATCCCCATGTCCGTGTGCCACCTTATTCTTGGACGTCCATGGCAATATGATCGTGGAGTCACACACAATGGACGGACCAATCACTATAGTTTCAAGATGAAGGGCAAGGAATTTGTGCTCCGACCAATGTCTCCAAGTCAAGTAGCCGCCGACAAACACTTACCTACCAACCATCATGGAGAGTATGGTGAGAGAGTGAGCCACCAAAAGGAGAGTGAGAGCCACAAGCCAAATATGAGGGACTCCACGATGAGCGACAAGAAGCAACTAGTGCTATTTGCCACCAAAAGTAAGATGAGAAAAGTGTGTGAGAACCCATCGAGTGTCTTTCACCTTGTGCTTTTATGCAAAGGGGAAGCCAAACCTACTAACACTTCACCACCTCTACCTTTAGTGTTGTCTCAATTGTTGCAGGAATTCTCGGACGTCTTTCCCGATGAACTACCTCCGGGTCTACCTCCACTTCGCGGAATCGAACACCGCATCGACCTTATACCTGGCGCACCACTTCCAAACAAGGCTCCTTACCGCGTCAATCCCGAGGAAACCAAGGAGATACAACGGCAAGTACAACAACTCATCGACAAAGGTCATGTACGTGAAAGCTTAAGCCCTTGTGCCGTTCCGGTTATTCTCGTGGCTAAGAAAGATGGAAGTTTTCGCATGTGCTCCGATTGTCGACCTATAAATGCTATCACCGTTAGATACCATTATCTTATCCCACGCTTAGACGATATGCTTGATGAATTATGTGGTGCCACCATCTTTTCAAAAATTGATCTTAAAAGTGGTTACTACCAAATTCGCATCCAAGAGGGTGATGAATGGAAAACGGCTTTCAAAACCAAGTTTGGGTTATATGAGTGGCTTGTTATGCCAATGGGCTTATCGGAAGCACCCGGTTCATTTATGCGTCTTATGCATTTTTGTCTTAGACCCTACATAGGCGTCTTTGTAGTGGTTTACTTTGACGGCATCCTTGTTTTTAGCAAGACGCTAGAGGACCATGTGACACACATCCGTATGGTTTTACAAACCATTCGGAAAGAGCGCTTATATGCTAACATGGAGAAATGCACTTTTGGTGTTGACAAGGTCGTCTTCCTAGGATTTGTCGTTTCTTCACAAGGTGTTCATGTTGATGAAACTAAAATTGAAGCAATTAAAACTTGGCCTCAACCAACGAATCTCATGCAAGTGCGTAGTTTCCTTGGTCTAGCCGGTTTCTACCAACGTTTCGTGAAGGACTTTAGCACTATTGCTATGCCTCTACACGCCTTGAGCAAGAAGAACGCACCCTTCATTTGGGGTCCTTCGCAAGACACCGAGTTCAATGAGCTAAAAAGCTTGCTTACCCACGCACCACTTCTAGCCCTACCAAACTTTGATAAACCTTTTGAGATTCATTGTGATGCTAGTGGTACCGGCATAGGTGGTGTGCTCATGCAAGAAAAGCGCCCAATTGCGTACTTTAGCGAGAAGCTATCCGTAGCGCAACTTAACTATCCCATCTATGATAAAGATCTTTATGCCTTGGTGAGAGTTTTACGAGTTTGGGAACATTATCTTAGACCTCGTGAATTCATTCTTCATACGGACCATGAGACTCTCAAGTATCTCAAGGGTCAAACTAAGTTGAACAAGCGTCATGCTAAGTGGAGTGAATTCATTGAGTCGTTTCCCAATGTCATCAAGTACATCAAAGGCAAAGAAAATGTTGTGGCGGATGCCCTTTCCCGCAAATGCATGCTTGTTACGCAACTTGAGTTGAATGTTATTGGCTTTGACCACATAAAAGATTTATATGAGCATGATCCTTTCTTTGCAAATCCTTATGCTAAGTGTTTGACTCACACTTCTTGGGAACGTTACTACATAAAGGATGGATATCTTATGAGAGCTAACAAACTTTGCATTCCAGAGTCTTCGCTTCGTTTGCTCCTTTTGCAGGAATCGCATGGAGGAGGACTCATGGGACACTTTGGACGCGACAAGACATTCGCTACGCTCTCCAAGAACTACTTTTGGCCCAAGATGCTCCGTGACGTCTCACGCCTCACCAACCGATGTTCTACATGCCGCAAAGCTAATTCCAAAGCTCAATCTCATGGTCTTTACATGCCTCTTCCTATTCCATACCATCCATGGGAAGACATAAGCATGGATTTTGTACTTGGGTTGCCTAGGACTCAAAATGGCAAAGATTCCGTGTTAGTTGTGGTAGATAGATTCTCTAAAATGGCTCATTTCATTCCTTGTAACAAGATAGACGATGCTTCACATGTTGCCAATCTCTTTTGTAGGGAGGTCATTCGTCTACACGGCGTGCCCAAAACGATCGTGTCGGACCGGGACGTCAAGTTCTTGAGCTACTTTTGGAAAACCCTATGTGCCAAACTCGGAATCAAGCTACTCTTCTCTTCGGCATACCATCCGCAAACCGACGGCCAAACGGAGGTGACGAACCGCACGCTTTCGACGCTTCTTCACGTGTTGATCAAGAAGAACATCAAGGAATGAGAGCAATGCTTGCCCATCGCCGAGTACGCCTACAACCACGCAAGACACTCAACCACCGGCAAGTCCCCTTTTGAGGTCGTCTACAGATTCAACCCATTGTCCCCATTGGACATCCTACCTCTACCTCTACAAGAGCGCATCAACATGGACACAAGTGCACGAGCAAGCTATCTCAAGAAGGTGCACGAAGGTACAAGATCAATGATCGAGCGACAAGTCCATCGTCTCGCCACCAAGCTCAACGTCAACAAGGCACCAATGGTGTTCCAACCGGGAGATCTTGTTTGGCTTCATCTTCGTAGGGACCGTTTCCCACATGAGCGCAAGTCCAAACTACTACCTCGCGCCGACGGACCCTTCAAGGTGCTAGCCCGCTACAACGACAACGCCTACAAGATCGACATCCCAAGAGACAAGTACTCCATGAGCGATACTTTCAACATCAAGGACCTATCTCCTTTCCATGGTGATGAAGATTTCGATCCGAGGTCGAATCTTTCCCAAGGGAGGGGAGATGATGCGGAGCATCCTAAGGTCATCCCCATGGACCCTTCATCGCCTCACCAAGTGCCCAAAGGACCAATGACTCGAGTCCGTGCAAGAGCTCTCGAGACCGAGGTGACTTTGCTCCTCTCTAGGCACCTTTCCGTTTCACATGAGACATGGTTGCTACCCTCATCAGAAACTCTGTGCATACTCAGGTACCTGGATGAAGGCCATGGGACAGCTCTACACAGCGGTCAAGACGGCGAGATCGACAAGTGCTCGGAACAAGAAGAAGGAAGGCTGAAGATGCTACAGGCACCGGACGTCCGGCCTACACCGGACGACCGGCGACTTCCAGGCACCGGACGACCGGCGACTCCCAGACGACCGGACGACCGGAAGCCACCGGACATCCGTGACATCGACCACAGAAGCTAAATAGCGGAAATCCGAGGATTACTGGACGTCCGCTCCCTCCGGAACCACCGGACGTCCGGTAACCAGCGG
This sequence comes from Secale cereale, assembly GCA_902687465.1. NCBI lineage: Eukaryota > Viridiplantae > Streptophyta > Magnoliopsida > Poales > Poaceae > Secale > Secale cereale. The sequence goes on from LR738709.1 coordinate 151,228,022, forward strand.
ACGTCCGCCCCGGCGGCGACAACTCATGTAATATATACTTGTTGACTTCCACCCTTTGGAGGCAGCTTTTGGATAGCTCATCATAGACCTTTGTGGTTCCTCTCCTACGAGACCACGGCCTCTTCGGAGAAGATCCACCTCGGATTCAAGGCCTCCACATCGGAGAAGATCTCAAGGGATACCCAAGACCTCCTCCGGGAGAAGACTATCTTTTGTACCACCGTTGTTGACTATGGATCGTGTATCTTGATGTGTATCGTGGATCTAGCACCTGTGTGACCATAGTTGTGTTGATTTGAGTGTTTATCCTCTTGTTTTCCTCCGTTTCCTCCTTGTGTTCTCCGTGTTCGTTGTGGGATAACCTCCTTTCGTGAAAGATCTACTGACTAGGGTTCCACCCTACATCAGATGGCGTGATAAAAGAATACAAAAGCGTGAGTTCAAAGTCGGAGAATATGTTCTTTTGTACAACTCTCGTTTCAGGTAATTTGCAGGCAAACTCCTCTCTATATGGGAAGGCCCCTATGTTATCAAGGAGGTTTATTGGTCTGGAGCCATCAAAATAAATAATGCTGAAGGTACTAACCTGGAGGTTGTTAGTGGGCAACGAATAAAGCATTATATCTCAGGTACGCCCATTAATGTTGAAAGCAATATTATCCAAACTTTGACATCGGAAGAACGCATAAAAGAATCCTCCCGGAACACTCCAGGATCGTGAAAATAAGGAGGTACGTGATACGGTAAGTAAACGGACTCCGAAAAATCCGCAAAAATATGTTTTATCAGTTTTGGAATATTTACAAAATTAGGAAAATAAGAAGATATCGGGAAGCGTACCCTGGTGGGCACAAGACACCAGGGCGCGCCCAGGTGGGTTGCGCCCACCTTGGGCACCTTCCGGATTCCGTTTTTCTACAGTTTGCTTTTTTCCCAAGGTAAATATTCTTTATATAACCCCCGAACCTATTGACCACCGTATCATGGAGAAATCTTTTGTTTCTTTTCTTGCTGTTTGTGTGTAGTTCTGGAAATATGTCATCTCAGGACTCCGATGGAGAGAGCTATGTCACGCATCTCATTGCTGACCCAAAGTGCTATCGGGACTTATCTCCCCATGGATGGGCTACGGATGACGAGGAGGATGCCCACTTGATGAGGATTGATGATTCGAGCTCGGAGGAGGAAGATGTCCCTCTACCTCAACCACGGGATCTGCACGTGGAGTTTAAGAAGTCAAGTCTCCCTATGAGAAATAACCTAGCTAAAAACCAATCAATTCCTTCTCGTTTTCGGCAGAAAAGCAAAGGGGATTTATGCGACAAGATCTTAAAGCTGAAGCTAGAAGTTGATTATCTAAAGGAGGAAATTGCCCGTCTCAATTACAATATGAAAAAGCTCAAGACACAATTATCTTCACCGCCACCACCATCTTGTTCATCACCGAAGCAAATTGAGTACCGGGTATGGGTACTCCCCTTGGCTTTGGCCAAGCTTGGGGGAGGTGCCCCAGTGTCGTATCATCCCCACTATCCTTTTGCATTTACTTATCCTAGTTCGATCTTTTGCTTTAGAATAAATGAAAGTTTAATTCGATCCCTTCATTTCGTGAGTTTGCTTAGTGATCTATCTTTGTAATCGTGTGTGAGATATATAATAAAGTTTAGTTTTGAGTTTTTGCTTTCTTTACCTTCCTGTTGCAATAAAAAATAAAGGTTATGATTGAATGAATAAAATAAAGGAAATAAATTAAGAAGATCATATGCTAATCTTATGGTAGGTGATAGCACGACATATGGAAAAGTATAAGTAGAAAATTTTATTAGAGGTTGACAAACATAGCATTGGTCAATGATGTAACTCATGCAAGAATTAATAAGGGAAGAGAAGATTCACATATAAATATACTATCCTAGAAATCTTTTGTGATTGTGAGCCCCCATCAAAATATTATATGCCAAAATTGTTGACGTTGGACAAGGAAGATAGCCTAATAATTTATGTTTGTTCATATTCACATAGAAGTCATATTGTCATAGATCCTTTAACATGTGGTGCTTGCTCAATATCTTTTCTAGCCAAAAATTCCGCACTAAGTAGAGATACTACTTGTGCATCCAAAAACCCTTAAACCCAAACCTTTTTTGAGAGTCCACCATACCTACCTATGGATTGAGTTGTAATGCCCAGGATGGGACTATACCTCCTACGTGTCGAGGCACGACTTAAAGGTATAAGCCCATCCTAGAATGATCTCAAGTTTGGTATCTTTGCACGACTCATGTAAAAGAGGGATTAAATTGCAAAAGGAGATAGTTGGCTTACACTCGCCACTTCACACAATACAATACATAAGCAATACATCATTCAAAACATCACAACCCGACTACGGGTGAAGATCCAAAATAAAGATACCAAAACAACATAAAGCCACAGGTCAGCATCGAATCCTAGTAGAAACTACTAATGATCGTCGAAGCGTCACAAGCATACGGTCAAACTGTTCATTGGACTCCCGGGTGAAGAACTGATCCAACTCCTGCATCAAACTCGGCTGAACCTGCATCTGGTGTGGTGAAGCAACTGTGAGCCACAGAGGACTCAGCAATCCCGTTCCCGGGTAACACGACTATTTAAGCCTTGGGTGAGGAACAAGGCTGGAGAAAGAATAAGAGGTGAAGGAACAACAAGAGTCTACAGCAGCAACTAGCACTAACTTACGTAAAAGAGAGCGAGAAGAGAATGTGCCTCGGTCGAGAGATGATCACGAAGTGATCCTAACTAAAGCCGGTCAAACATAACCCCACCGTGTTCAACTCCCGAATCCCTATTCGGAAATTGACAGTCACGGTACACACGCTGGTAGTGTATTGAAACATTGTGTCAAGTTATCTACAACCGTATATTAACAAGCTCCCATCTGCCACATAACCGCGGGCACGGCTTTCGAAAGTTCAAAACCCTGCAGGGGTGTTCCAACTTGACCCATTACAAGCCCACGATCCGCGGAGTCGCAACTCCAAGGTGGGAAGACCCGAGTATTCTCGGAATCCCGTGCTCAAGTTAAACCGAACTAAGGTAAGGCTAATCCAGCAAATCCTCCCGGCGTGTCGACACCCTGATAGGTAGCCGCGCGTATCTAGTCTCAGGACACGACCGGATGGGCGATGCTACAGGTTTTTTACCAGACCTTGAGTTTCCTCGAGGTGGCCCCGCAGAACCCCCGTTTCGGACCAACACTCATGTGGAGCACTGGCCCGGGGTTGTTGAATTAAAAAAAAGGGATAGCTAGTCCACATGCAAGTTTTATTAGTTATTAGGCAAATAGTACCAAATGTTGGGACTTGCTGGAAAAGACTTAGCACTTAGCGGTTTATCAAGGGGGTCCCATACACCCCAACCGTGTTAGGAACGCATAATCAAGGAACATAACACCGGTTTATACGGTTCCTAACGGCATGAGTGGAACAAATCACCAAGCAAAAGGCTTAGCCTTCCACCCTTGCCAGTATATAGATGATTTCATTTAAGCATTTATATAGTGTGATATAACCCAACCAAACTTCAACATGAAGCAAGCATCTTCAATCTTCACCTGCAACTAGCAATGCTATAAGAGGGGCTGAGCGAAGCCTACGTATAGCCAAGCAACGGTTTGCATAGGTAGGGTGGTTAAATATGGTCATGGTTACAAGTAGGAGGCTGACAGGAAGACATGGGCATCGAGGCAAAACTATAGAGCGAGACTACTAGCAATAGGCAAAAATAGTAATGTTATCGGGGTTCGGTCATCTTGCCTGGAATTCCACAAAGGAGAAGAACGGATCCATGAAGTAGGCGGAGCAACACAGACGAGAGAATCCTCACAACTCCGGAACGAAACCGAAGCTAACAAGTGAAGCAACCGGAAAGAAACAAACAACACGGTAAACACACAAGCATAAACATGGCATACGATGCACATCCAAGTATGATGCATGTCCGGTTTAAAATGCAAGGCATGGCAAAGTGCACAAACAAATCTACAAGTTAAGTGGAGATCAATATGCAACGAGTTGCATATTGACGAAACACCACATTTAATTATTTAGTTGACTCTCATTTATTTACAAGACAAGATAAAATGTTTTAACATAGCAAGAGGTGAAGCATAATAAAACTATACTAACTAGGCAATTTAAATGAGGCCGGAAATAACAACAACATATCCGGAAAATCCTCATGAGCATGTTTAGTAATTATTAAAGCAACAACAATTCACACATATATAATGTTGTTAACATGATGCGGATGACATGAACAAGTTTATGCAAGTTTTATTAAAAGGTTAACATGAAGAAGATATGAAGCATATGTCACCGTGGTGGAAAGAAAGGGTGCCACGGCAACGATCCGAAAATGATGCAACGCAACATCTCGGTTGCGGTAACTCGGCGAGAGACCGGTGCAAAAGAAAGGTGGCGAGCGAGTCGAACAAGATGAAAAGGTGGGGCGATCCCGTTGCCGGGTTCGCACGAGTCGGCGACGAGGCAACCGAGGAGCACACCAAAAGAAGGGCACAACGGGCACGATGCACACAAGGAAACATTTCATACAACACAACATCACACGGGTCATCCACGGGGTCGTCTCGTTATACCTTCGAAACACTCGTTTCGGGACGGTTCGAGATAGTAGAGGAAGAAGGCGTTCACGAGGCGGTAGTTGTACTCGGGCGACGGTAGCGGAAGTAGTTGTACATGTTCATTTTCGGAGAGGGACTTGATGAACCCAACATCTTCGGGGCGACGGTAGTGGAACTTGGCGATGGTAGTCGTTCTCGCGACGAGTTCGTAGATGTACTTGGCGCATCCATCTTTTCCGGGCGACGGTAGTGGAACTCGTTCCGTAGGGGTACTCGCAGTCTCGGCGTTTTCGTATCATAGATGTACACATTCGTAGACGTTCGGGGTCGGTGTCGAGGTACTTGTCGGGTCGCCGTGTACTCGTTCATGTAGTCGTTCTCGAGGTCGTCGACGTCGTGGTACTTGCAGTCCTTGGCGATTCCAAGTGAGACGGTAGCTGTACACGGTTCATTGTTGTCCGGTGCATCTGCAGATGTACTTGGCGTGTCCCTGGAACATCTTGTGGGGGGGTGTCTCGGCCACGGTCGTCAAATGGTGTCGGAAGCTGTTGGTCTCCTGTAGGCAAAACAAGGGCAAGCAAAACAAGGGCAGGAGATGCCCAAGGCTGAAGCAAGGCGGGGCAAGGGAAACGGTAGCCGGCGCGAAGGAGATGCGGCACCAGCCCCGTCCATGGCGGCTGGAGAGGATCGACGGGGCTGCGGCCTTGCTGGACGGCAGAACCTGGCCGGCCTGGGGCGCACAGGAGAACGGCAGCCGGCGCCCTGGCGAGGACGCAGCGAGGCGCGGTACCTGGCCGCTGGAGAGAGCGGTCGCGGCCGGCCTCTCGCGCGGAGGCAGGGCGGCTCGCGGGCCTGGCGGAGGACGAGGGGAAGGAGAGAGCGACGGGTCGGGAGGAGAGGTCATCGCTAGGGTTAGGCCTGGCTGGACCACGGGAATGGGCCGGCCTGGCTAGGAAGGGGAGGAGATGGGCCAGGAGGAGTCCAGCTGGGCTCTCTTAATAAAAGAGAGAAAAGAAAAAAATAGAGACAAAGAAAGAAAAAGATAGAGGGGGTTAGGAGCAGAATTTGCACAAGGGAGTATTTTTCTCAGGCATCATAAAAAGAGCACGGTCCGAGAAAAATAGAAAAGGCGTGAACGAAAATAATTCAAACATATTTGAATTTAATTCAAATAGGTTTGAACTAAGACCTGATTACTGAAGTGTCCAAAAATGTTCAAATTTTTGGAGGAACCTCGAAACAACGGAAAGAATTATTGGCAAGGTTTTTGTAGGAGAACTCGAAGTGAAAAAGACATGGGGAAATATTGCAAGTGTGTTGCGGGTAATTCCAAACAATGGAATATTTATTATATAGCTCCCTAAATATTGAGAGACTTTTATATGTTATAAAGAAAAGTCACCTTCCCTCGATTTAAATGGACCGAAGGTCCACACAATTTATTTGGTTGCAAAAATTAATGAGATGATGGCATGATGACATGATGCAATGCAAAAATAAAATAACACAAGCACAAAGAACACACGGGAGAACCCGGAACATCTGGAATCTTCTGGAATCTTCTGGGACGTCGGTCTTCGGGCGTCACAACTCTCCCACACTAACAGAGGATCTCGACCCGAGATCCTAGAGATAGCACCGGGTAAAAACGGAAGAGGAAGAGGTAAAACAAAGTTGCTTCTTAGACAGACGAGTGAAACCAAGAACCTTGAGAGGTTAAACAAGATGAAAGAAGAATACAACAGCGATGAACGAATATGAAAACTCCATTGGAAAAGAGGAACAAGGAACATTATGAGAACCTTGTAGGTTGAAAGACATGAAACAAAAGCTCACGGATGACAAAAGAATTCCAAAACCACTCCAGTTAACCAAAATTGAGAAGGAATAAGAACGAAATAATTTGGACATCACTCCGTCTGAAAATGGAAGGAATTAACAAGAACTTGGCAAGTTGAGATGATACTTGATGAAAACAACAACACACAGCATCCGGAACAATGAAAGAATGGCACAAGGGGTAAGAAAGATTCGGACAGCACTCCGGTTGAAAAGATAGGAAAAACTAGATAAGATGACGGAACTAGAATGAAGAATACAATCTCCAGTTAAATGATAAGCAAGGGAAAATAACATGATCTTGACAATAAGAGATGATGGTTTGGAGATAGCAACATCACAAAGCCTCCGGAATGAAAGAATAGAATATAGATCAATGAAAGAAATGAATGGAGAAGAAAAAGACAACTTCTCCCACGAATGCATTTGAAAGAGCATCCTTACGAAGAAGGGTTGAACAGAGTTGTTGGAATTCAACAAGGAAAAGAATAAGCTCATGTGGGCTTATGGAAAACATCGAAATATTAAGAGGTGATAACCAGCCACTGACTTAAACAATTTGATTGGATTGATATCAACAAGGAGACGATAAACTTATTTCACCGGAATGATAATGAAGAGCTTGGGTCATTTATAAGCACCATAATAGCAACAATCCTTAGGAAAAGCTTTTAGGTGAAATACAACCCAAGATAACTCCAATGAATAAATTGAATGGTTGGAAAGATCTTCTGAACAAAGAAAATGATGGGTTTAAATTATCTCATACTTGATAACTCATGAATCATAAAACATGAAGGAAAATTATCAAGAATGACATAACACCATCTGAAAAGATAAGGTAGAAAGGATTGCAATTGGAAGGCATGAAGAAGAATGCTTGAGGTCCAACAAGACTCTTGATGAAGACTTCAAGGATGAATTAAAAGATGATGACCCACCATGAGAACTCCGGTAATGAAAGCATGAGAAGTGAAAGATGAAAAGAATAAGATTCAAGGCCTGCGGTGAATTAGATGGAGCTTTGAAATGATGTAATTGAAATAACTTGGAGCTCCGGAAAACAAGATGGACAACTTAGAAGCGAGAATATGATATGATGAACAAGCTCCAGACAAAGAATTAAATCACCTTGAAGGAATAAGAATAAGAATTATGTCATGCATCTCCTTCACCAATTAAATTGATGACAACCAAGGATTTGGCATACTACTTATTCTCGTTGCAAAGAATTAAAGAGAGGTCTAGTACAACCTCGGATTCAGCGAACCACCGGTAGGATTATGAAAGAACAAATGAATTAAAACGATAACAACGGAAGGGTAATCTTGAATGGACCGCCGAAAAAAAATATGGAGACGAACGAAGAGACATCAATGAAGAATAGTAGGAGGACGAAGTTGAAAACTGAGAACGAAGAAATATTCTGAAATGATGGCCTTCGGAGGATCACAAAGAAAAGAATTCATGAAATGCTTCGTATGAGTATAAAAAGAATTCCTCACAATCGGAACAATAATGAGGATGGCATGAAGCAAGAACCACGAATCTTCACGAGAACGGGCCAAGATTAAGAGAAACACTTCTCCGGTCTTCAAACGCTGAGAATGAAGACGTGAATGCCATGAAGAATTGTTGAGCACTCCGGAATGAAGAATTAAAAAGGTTGAACCAATGATGAAAAAGAATTTGAAAGCGATCTTGGAGAAGGCATGTGACTGATGGAAATCATTCTTACGACACACTTTAAAAAGAATTTGAGTATAACTCCAGAAGAATTAGAAGAGTCAGGTAAGATCCTGGGAAAAGACCTGTGGGTTAGGGCCCACTCAAAGAAATCACCGTTGAAAAAGATTGCTTAAGAGATATTGCACCGGTTGAATTAAATGGCTTGAATAAGATGACAATCCTCAAAATATCTTGAACGGATTAAGAATGGAATTATGAATCTTCAGCACTCCGGATATGAATAACAAGAGGAGAATGATTAATTGGTTCACCGGAATAAGAAAGCATTGTGAAAAGAGGAAAACGATAAGATCAACACCGAAATCTTGAATTACATCCACCGGCAGAATTTGAGAATAAAAGAATGATGAACTTGAAGCTCTTGAGCATCTTCACGATAAATCACCGGATAAGAACATAGAAGGAAAAGAATGAAGAAATATCTCACGAATAAAATGGATACTTGATTTGAGAATTTCTGGCTCCATAAAGAAAAGGGTGGGAGGGTGGGGAAAACAAAGACAACTTGGGACGAATGAAACAGACAAATCGTCAGATTTCTCAACGGTGTCCGTATGGAACAACTTGAAGAGAAGGCACACCGGTTGGAAAGGATTTAACATGATCATCTTGATGATCAAGAATAATTAGCACTCCCATAGAAATATGAGAACACCGATTAGGAAAGGTATGGAATCAACATTTGACATCGAAGCAACTCGAATACCAGAATGAAAACAAAAACAAAGGATAGATATGCAACATCATCTTCACAATATCATCCAAACAGAGAATTGAACGAATGAATTCTGCAGGTACATCACTTGACGAGAAGCCACTTGGAAGAACAAAAGATAAATAAAAAGGAACAAGGAGCAGATGGAACAAATACAAGATAGAAGCTTCGTTCGACATCTTCGTGCTGAAAGCTCATGGAACGTGTTACAAAAAGGTTTTGCAATCCCCGGATCAGCATAGCCAAGGACCCTTTAAGATGCAACTCCCGATCAGAACAAGTCCATAAAACCACTTCACTCAATGTAGAACCCCGAACTTCATATCGTGCATTCGTTGGAAGAATGCCTAGAACTACTAGATGAACCCACCTATAGATTTTTGAAAGTTTCCAGTTATGCAATCAGGTGTTGGGGATACACGGGAAGCACCGCGCAATCAACTCTAAACCTACATCCAGGTGTATCCATCCTTCAACACATAACCAGTTCTTCTCGGAAACTGTTTACCTCGGACCTTCGAAACGCATCCACTATACAAGCTATGGCAATACTCTCGAACTACCTACCCAATACTGGGTGATGTCGGGGTTATCTTGCCACTAACCGCATAGGAGAGTTTTCGATGTCGGCCGTGTTAAGTATTCTAGTACTGCCGCGATGGATTTGTGACGACAACACCTCGGAGCTCAACTCCCCGGGACACTGCCACAACCCCTAATGACAGGAGGCATCGAGAACAATGTTCTCGTCACAAAGACATCGAAACAATCCAAACAATACTCGCGAGATCCTAAAAAAAATTTGGTGCAATTTTTGAAAGTAGAAGAGGCAAGAGTAGTCGTCAGGAGTCCTCACCAGAATGAAAGGGGATGAGGAGCAAAAGAAATCATACTCTCCGATATATATATATAGGACTCAAAACATTTTCAGTGTGTGCCTAGACTCAACCGTCAACGATTCGATCAATCAGTGGGGGCTTCTGGGTCGGAGAAGGCTCTGAATACCAACTTGTAATGCATAGGATGGGACTATACCTCCTACGTGTCGAGGCACGACTTAAAGGTATAAGCCCATCCTAGAATGATCTCAAGTTTGGTATCTTTGCATGACTCATGTAAAAGAGGGATTAAATTGCAAAAGGAGATAGTTGGCTTACACTCGCCACTTCACACAATACAATACATAAGCAATACATCATTCAAAACATCATAACCCGACTACGGGTGAAGATCCAAAAGAAAGATACCAAAACAACATAAAGCCACAGGTCAGGATCGAATCCTAGTAGAAACCACTACTGATCGTCCAAGCGTCACAAGCATGCGGTCAAACTCTTCATTGGACTCCCGGGTGAAGAACTGATCCAACTCCTGCATCAAACTCGGCTGAACCTGCATCTGGTGTGGTGAAGCAACTGTGAGCCACAGAGGACTCAGCAATCCCGTTCCCGGGTAACACGACTATTTAAGCCTTGGGTGAGGAACAAGGCTGGAGAAAGAATAAGAGGTGAAGGAACAACAAGAGTCTGCAGCAGCAACTAGCACTAACTTACGTAAAAGAGAGCGAGAAGAGAATGTGCCTCGGTCGAGAGATGATCACGAAGTGATCCTAACTAAAGCCGGTCAAACATAACCCCACCGTGTTCAACTCCCGAATCCCTATTCGAAAATTGACAGTCACGATACACACGCTGGTAGTGTATTGAAACATTGTGTCATGTTATCTACAACCGGATATTAACAAGCTCCCATCTGCCACATAATCGCGGGCACGGCTTTCGAAAGTTCAAAACCCTGCAGGGGTGTTCCAACTTGACCCATTACAAGCCCACGATCCGCGGAGTCGCAACTCCAAGGTGGGAAGACCCGAGTATTCTCGGAATCCCGTGCTCAAGTTAAACCGAACTAAGGTAAGGCTAATCCAGCAAATCCTCCCGGCGTGTCGACACCCTGATAGGTAGCCGCGCGTATCTAGTCTCAGGACACGACCGGATGGGCGATGCTACAGGTTTTTTACCAGACCTTGAGTTTCCTCGAGGTGGCCCCGCAGAACCCCCGTTTCGGACCAACACTCATGTGGAGCACTGGCCCGGGGTTGTTGAATTAAAAAAAAGGGATAGCTAGTCCACATGCAAGTTTTATTAGTTATTAGGCAAATAGTACCAAATGTTGGGACTTGCTGGAAAAGACTTAGCACTTAGCGGTTTATCAAGGGGGTCCCATACACCCCAACCGTGTTAGGAACGCATAATCAAGGAACATAACACCGGTTTATACGGTTCCTAACGGCATGAGTGGAACAAATCACCAAGCAAAAGGCTTAGCCTTCCACCCTTGCCAGTATATAGATGATTTCATTTAAGCATTTATATAGTGTGATATAACCCAACCAAACTTCAACATGAAGCAAGCATCTTCAATCTTCACCTGCAACTAGCAATGCTATAAGAGGGGCTGAGCGAAGCCTACGTATAGCCAAGCAACGGTTTGCATAGGTAGGGTGGTTAAATATGGTCATGGTTACAAGTAGGAGGCTGACAGGAAGACATGGGCATCGAGGCAAAACTATAGAGCGAGACTACTAGCAATAGGCAAAAATAGTAATGTTATCGGGGTTCGGTCATCTTGCCTGGAATTCCACAAAGGAGAAGAACGGATCCATGAAGTAGGCGGAGCAACACAGACGAGAGAATCCTCACAACTCCGGAACGAAACCGAAGCTAACAAGAGAAGCAACCAGAAAGAAACAAACAACACGGTAAACACACAAGCATAAACATGGCATACGATGCACATCCAAGTATGATGCATGTCCGGTTTAAAATGCAAGGCATGGCAAAGTGCACAAACAAATCTACAAGTTAAGTGGAGATCAATATGCAACGAGTTGCATATTGACGAAACACCACATTTAATTATTTAGTTGACTCTCATTTATTTACAAGACAAGATAAAATGTTTTAACATAGCAAGAGGTGAAGCATAATAAAACTATACTAACTAGGCAATTTAAATGAGGCCGGAAATAACAACAACATATCCGAAAAATCCTCATGAGCATGTTTAGTAATTATTAAAGCAACAAAAATTCACACATATATAATGTTGTTAACATGATGCGGATGACATGAACAAGTTTATGCAAGTTTTATTAAAAGGTTAACATGAAGAAGATATGAAGCATATGTCACCGTGGTGGAAAGAAAGGGTGCCACGGCAAAGATCCGAAAATGATGCAACGCAACATCTCGGTTCCGGTAACTCGGCGAGAGACCGGTGCAAAAGAAAGGTGGCGAGCGAGTCGAACAAGATGAAAAGGTGGGGCGATCCAGTTGCCGGGTTCCCACGAGTCGGCGACGAGGCAACCGAGGAGCACGCCAAAAGAAGGGCACAACGGGCACGATGCACACAAGGAAACATTTCATACAACACAACATCAGACGGGTCATCCACGGGGTCGTCTCGTTATACCTTCGAAACACTCGTTTCGGGACGGTTCGAGATAGTAGAGGAAGAAGGCGTTCACGAGGCGGTAGTTGTACTCGGGCGACGGTAGCGGAAGTAGTTGTACACGTTCGTTTTCGGAGAGGGACTTGATGAACCCAACATCTTCGGGGCGACGGTAGTGGAACTTGGCGACGGTAGTCGTTCTCGCGACGAGTTCGTAGATGTACTTGGCGCATCCATCTTTTTCGGGCGACGGTAGTGGAACTCGTTCCGTAGGGGTACTCGCGGTCTTGGCATTTTTGTATCGTAGATGTACACATTCGTAGACGTTCGGGGTCGGTGTCGAGGTACTTGTCGGGTCGCCGTGTACTCGTTCATGTAGTCGTTCTCGAGGTCGTCGACGTCGTGGTACTTGCAGTCCTTGGCGATTCCAAGTGAGACGGTAGCTGTACACGGTTCATTGTTGTCCGGTGCATCTGCAGATGTACTTGGCGTGTCCCTGGAACATCTTGTGGGGGGGTGTCTCGGCCACGGTCGTCAAATGGTGTCGGAAGCTGTTGGTATCCTGTAGGCAAAACAAGGGCAAGCAAAACAAGGGCAGGAGATGCCCAAGGCTGAAGCAAGGCGGGGCAAGGGAAACGGTAGCCGGCGCGAAGGAGATGCGGCACCAGCCCCGTCCATGGCGGCTGGAGAGGACCGACGGGGCTGCGGCCTTGCTGGACGGCAGAACCTGGCCGGCCTGGGGCGCACAGGAGAACGGCAGCCGGCGCCCTGGCGAGGACGCAGCGAGGCGCGGTACCTGGCCGCTGGAGAGTGCGGTCGCGGCCGGCCTCTGGCGCGGAGGCAGGGCGGCTCGCGGGCCTGGCGGAGGACGAGGGGAAGGAGAGAGCGACGGGTCGGGAGGAGAGGTCGTCGCTAGGGTTAGGCCTGGCTGGGCCACGGGAATGGGCCGGCCTGGCTGGGAAGGGGAGGAGATGGGCCAGGAGGAGTCCAGCTGGGCTCTCTTAATAAAAGAGAGAAAAGAAAAAAAATAGAGATAAAGAAAGAAAAAGATAGAGGGGGTTAGGAGCAGAATTTGCACAAGGGAGTATTTTTCTCGGGCATCATAAAAAGAGCACGGTCCGAGAAAAATAGAAAAGGCGTGAACGAAAATAATTCAAACATATTTGAATTTAATTCAAATAGGTTTGAACTAAGACGTGATTATTGAAGTGTCCAAAAATGTTCAATTTTTTGGAGGAACCTCGAAACAATGGAAAGAATTATTGGCAATGTTTTTGTAGGAGAACTCGAAGTGAAAAAGACATGGGGAAATATTGCAAGTGTGTTGCGGGTAATTCCAAACAATGGAATATTTATTATATAGCTCCCTAAATATTGAGAGACTTTTATATGTTATAATGAGAAGTCACCTTCCCTCGATTTAAATGGACCGAAGGTCCACACAATTTATTTGGTTGCAAAAATTAATGAGATGATGGCATGATGACATCATGCAATGCAAAAATAAAATAACACAAGCACAAAGAACACACGGGAGAACCCGGTACATCTGGAATCTTCTGGGATGTCGGTCTTCGGGCGTCACATGAGTAAGGTCCTTCAAGTAAGTTGTCATTGCTACAATAAGGCAATAAAAATTGCTTCTAGAAGTGGAGATCATTTAGTGTAAGAGAAAATTGAGCGTTGCACGAACTTGGATGGTGAAGAATAAAAGCGATAGACTGCATAATAAAGGTTGCTATCACAAGGGGCCATGCAATGTGACATTATTTTTCACTAAGGGATTGATCATACAAACAAATAAGCGCATGGCAACCCCTGCTTCCCTCTGCGAAGGTCCTATCTTTCACTTTTATGCAAAGAGTCAAAGTTTTCTCTCTATTCCTTTTTCTTTTATCCTTTGGCAATCATCATGTGGTGAGGAAAGATCTAGGCACATATGTCCAGTTGAATATGGGTGACATGAGTTATTATTGTTGACATCACCCTTGAGGTGAGTACGTTGGGAGGCAAAACCATAAGCCCCTATCTTTCTATGTGTCCGGTTGAAACATTTTGCTCATGTGTTTGCGATGAGTGTTAGCAATCATAGAAGACTATATGATGGTTGAGTATGTGGACTTGCCTAAAGGCTCCGATACGTGACCCTTCCTGAAAAGATGATGAATTGTAGTTGCAAAGTTGACTGAGAACATAGTTTGTTGGTTTCTAATAGAGCTTATGCTTTATACTTCAGTTGTGTGATGAACTGTTACTTGCTCATGAGAAGTCTAAGATACAAGTCCTTTGACAAAAGTCTTATGTTTAAATTTGTTGCCGTTATAATAATCAACATGATGCTTCTATGTCCGTATTTTGTTTTTATCGACACCACTCTCTCAAAGCATGTGGACATGTTTTCCGTTTTCGGTTTTCGGTTGAGGACAAGCAAGGTCTAAGCTTGGGGGAGTTGATACATCCATTTTGCATCATGTTTTCTTGCTATTATTAATGTTGTTATTATGAATAATAATGCTTTTGGGAGTATTTCTAATGCCTTTTCTCTCGCAATTTGCAAGGAATGCACCAAGGGGAGAATTCCGGCAGCTGGAAATCTGGACCTGAAAAAGCTACGTCAGGCCACCTATTCTGCACATCTCCAAACAAGTTGAAACTTCACGGAGATTTTTTATGGAATATATAAGAAATACTGGAGCTGATAACCACCAGAGGGGCCCACTAGGTGGGCACAACCCACCTGGGCGCGCCAGGCCCCCCAGGCGCGCCCTGGTGGGTTGTGCTCACCCAGGCCCACCTCTGTTGCCCATCTTCTCGTATATAAGCCCTTCTGACCTAGAAAAAATAAGGAGAAGACTTTTAGGACAGAGAACCACCGTCGCGAGGCGGAACTTGGGCAGGAGCACTTTTGCCCTCCGACGGAGCGATTCCACTAGCGGAACTTCCCTCCCGGAGGGGGAAATCATCGTCATCATCATCACCAACAGCTTTCCCATCTTGGGGAGGGCTATCTTCATCAACATCTTCAATAACACCATCTCATCTCAAACCCTAGTTCATCTCTTGTGTTCAATCTTGTTACCAGAACTATAGATTGGTGCTTGTGGGTGACTAGTAGTGTTGATTACATCTTGTAGTTGATTACTATATGGTTTATTTGGTGGAAGATTATATGTTCAGATCCATTATGCTATTTAATACTCCTCTGATCTTGAGCATGTTCATCATTTGTGAGTGGTTACCTTTGTTCTTGAGGTCACGAGAGAAATCATGTTGCAAGTAATCATGTGAATTTGATATATGTTCAATATTTTGATAGAATGTATGTTGTGATTCCCTTAGTGGTGTCATGTGAACGTTGACTACATGACACTTCACCATATTTGGGCTTAGGGGAATGCATTGTGGAGTAGTAATTAGATGGTGGGTTGCGAGAGTGGCAGAAGCTTAAACCCCAATTTATGTGATGTTCCGTAAGGGACCGATTGGATCCAAAAGTTTAATGCTATGGTTAGAATTTATTCTTAATACTTTTCTCATAGTGGTGGATGCTTGCGGGAGGGTTAATCATAAGTAGGAGGTTTGTTCAACTCAGAACAACACCTAAGCACCGATCCACCCACATATCAAATTATCAAAGTAGCGAACACGAATTGAACCAACATGATGAAAGACTAGATGAAATTTCCATGTACCCTCAAGAACGCTTTGCTTATTATAAGAGACCGTCTTGGCCTGTCATTTTCCACAAAAGGATTGGGCTATCTTGCTGCACTTTTGTTGCTACTATCATTACTTGTTCGTTACAAAATTATCTTGCTATCAACCTACTCTGCTACTTACAATTTCAGCACTTGCAGATATTACCTTACTGAAAAACACTTGTCATTTCCTTCTGCTCCTAGTTCGGTTCGACACTCTTACTTATGAAAAAGGGCTACAATTGATCTCCTATACTTGTGGGTCATTAGCACTCAAGCAGTGGGCTAGAGTATGCGGGTATGTCTCGGCCGCCGGCTACGACATCGAGGTCATCGACATCGACGACCTGAGGCGAGCTATGTCATAGGTTAAGTGGCCCACCGCCAACCCCTCGGGTTCAACCGCCGTCAATCTCATCCATGTCCCTGCCGATGATCTCCTGTGGCTCGCTGCCAACAATTTGCCATCCTACATCGCCATCGAGCCCCTTTTGTCATTTCTGAAGGACACGTTCTGCGACGCTCGCTTGGGATCCACAACTTCCAAGTCAGACCTCATCGACGGTGACCACAAGGAGGGCACCATCTCCCGCTCTTCCAAGGGGAAAGAGCCCATCTGCTCTTCCAAGGGGAAAGCGCCCGTCTGCGACATCTGGGAGGGCACCCTACAGGCGTGCTCTTCCAAGGGGACGGAGCCCATCTGCGACAACATGGAGCGCATCTAGGGTCCGTGCTCTTCCCACGGGAATGAGCCCATCTGTGACAAGTGAGGAAACCGATGATTTGTTTTATCGTGCCTCTTCACAGGGGGAAACCCATGATTTGTTTTGTCGAGTCCCTTTTGTAGTGTAGTGAGAATATGTCTAGTTTTAATTGCTATATCTGGTTGTTTGCAGTATGCCTTGTTTATTTTAGTTGTTCACAATGTGATGCTCTATATGTACAATTATTTACCGTGCAGTACATTTCATCAATCCAGTTTTAAACATACACATAGGAATGCACATATTTGCTTGTTGTTAAGCCTGTTATAGCTAGCATATGCCTCTTTTAAAGTTTTTTTATTGTTTGATTGTTTGTAATTAGCATATGTCCAGTTTCAAATGCTATATTTGGTTGTTTGTAGTATGCCTTGTTTATTCCGATTATTCACAATGTGATGTTCTATATGTGCAAGTATGAACTGTATAGTTCAATTTCATTAGTACCAGTTTCAACAATACCACTATGAATGACTACATTGGGTTGTTACATCTTGTAGTTAACACGCCTTTCCATTTTTATTTAACAATAACCAGTGTACTTAGACCACGCAATACCAGTTTGAATGACTATGTTTGCTTGTTGTTAAATGTTAGGCATGTTGCAGTTAACACACCTTTCCACTTGTTTTGCTTTACTAGCGTGCTTAAACCTGCACACTGAAGCTATCTTTTGGAGATTATTTTGTCTGCCATGGATAATTTTGGTTGATGTTTAGCCTGTTGTGCTTAACATGCTACTACTTCTCGAGCTTGCGTTGTATTCCCTCGAAGAGGAAAGGGTGATGCAGCACAGTAACGTAAGTATTTCCCTCAGTTTTTGAGAAACAAGGTATCAATCCAGTAGGAGACCACATGCGAGTCCCTCACACCTGCACAAACAAATAAGAACTTCGCAGCCAACGCGATAAGGGGTTGTCAATCCCTTTACGGTCAATTACGAAAGTGAGATCTGATAGATAGGATAGTTTGATATTTTTGGTATTTTTGGATATAAGAACAGAAAGTAAAAACAGCACAGTAAAGTAGATTGTAGATTGATATGTTGAGAATAGACCCGGGGGCCACAGGTTTCACTAGTGGCTTCTCTCGTGATAGCAGAATTCTACGGTGGGTGAACAAATTACTGTCGAGCAATTGATAGAAAAGCGAATAATTATGAAAATATTTAGGCATCATTATTATATATAGGCATCACGTGTAATGCCCCGGATGTAATACTTTCCCTTTTGGGTATATAATATATCTTCGGCTTCATCTATTTCCATTCCGGGTTCTTTGTCTTTCGGGTTTTTGTCGTTTTGTTGTGTGAGTGTGTGGCATTCATTCATATCATGTAGACATGTGCATTGCATTGCATTTGTGTTGTCGGTTGCATCCGGTTCCGCGTGTTTCTTCCTGTTGTCCGTTTCGCGTTCCGGAGCTCCCTCACGTGCCCGTGACGTCCCGTAGGCCTACTTTGTTGTTCGGGCGTGTAACGTTACCGGTGTGCCGCGAGGTTGTTGTGTGTGTTGTTGTTTTGTTGTGTGCAACCCGCCTCTCAAATCTCGTCTCGTTTGGACTCCGTCGGCTTTTCCATCCGTTGTTCATGTGGGTCCAAAGTGCCTTCACTTCGTGTCCCAGAAACACCCCTACTGCAGTCTGTTATCTTCTCCTAGGCCCTTCAAATCTACCCCGCGATCGGATCCGTCGGATCGCGATCGGAGGGCTCCAAACACCCCCAATTCCCTCCTAACCCTAAAAACTGCTATTTATAGACCCCCTAGGTCTATTTTGGCATCTCTAGCTTCTTCTCCACCACTCCCCCTCCATTTTCAGATCTACCAACCCCCTCTTCCACTTGGCAGATTTCCTCCCGAAGGAAAAAGCCTACCTGGAAGATCTCCCTCGAGCGACCCGAGCGCCGGGGTCAACGGCCGATCAACCGGACCGCGCCATCCTCGCCTTTTCCTTCCGACCGGACCCCTTCGTCGATCGCCAGGGAGCCCGTACGCCACTTCCCTGGCCCAGGGGACCACATCGCCGCTGCTTCTTCGCCGCATCGTGCTACCGGGCCGGCCCACCCCTTCCACCTCCGCCTCGCTGCGTCCGCGCGCACGCCGCCTCACCGAGCCGCGCCAGGCGCTGGGCCTCGCAGCCACGGGCCGCCGCCACTCGCCTGGGCTCCGCCCCTCCGCTCCGGGCCGCCGCACCGCAGCGCTCTTCGCGGGCCGCGTCGCCAGTCCGCCGCCTCCCAGGCGCCAGGCCGCGGGCCGCCGCTCCTCCACCCCAGCCGGGCCCGCACCGCGCAGGCCAGCCGCCGCTGCAGATCCGCGCGGGCCGCGCAGGCCAGCCGCCGCCAGGCCCACTTCGTCACCGCTCAGAGCCGCACCTGGGCCGGATCCAGATCCGCCGGCCCGTCTTCTTTTTTTTCTCAGATCAGATCTGAGTGAGGTTGTTTCCCCATCACTAAGTCCCTGTTCTGTTGATCTGAAATGCAATGTTTGAACTGCTCTAACTTTTTGCATGTTGCTCCGTTTCGCGCGTGTAGCATGTCCAGACGTTCGTGGAGACTTGCTCTACGTTTTACCTGCTGTTGTCATGCTTGTTAGAGATCGTCTAGGTGCTTGTTTTGCTGTTGCAAGAGTGCATCATTATTTAAACTGCTGCTATGTGTTATTTTTATGTCACCTTTGCCATGTGGTATCTTTTAGCTCGTTTGTCCGAATGATGCAAATGACATGTCCACGTGTTCGTCTTGCCATGATCTACATGTTCTATGTGATAGGTTGCATGGTAGATTTATTATTGCCTTGTTATCATCGTTGCAAAGTGCCAGGTGGCTGTGATGTTGTTTCACTTGTTATGAAATGCCATCTTGTTAAGCTCGTTGCTATCGTTGTGTTTACCTACTTGAAGCATGCTTGTGTGTTTCGGGATCACCTTCATGTGTACTTTGATGAGGTGCTTACCCTTTGCCATGTTTAGTTTCGAGGTGACTTAAACATGCTCTTTTATATGCCATGATGATATTGCTGTTTTAGGACTTAGTGGATTTTCACAAAGTCTGAAATCTGTAACGTTCCGATGCCACGTTCGTGTGATGTTCTAGGACAAAGCATGATAGTTTTGGAGTGGATTTTGATTGTTCCTTGTAGTATATATTGTTGTCTTTCCATTCATGTCCTCACATGTCCATTTAAGTGGCTTTAGCATGTTTATCTTTCGCTCCAAAGTTTCAATAAAATTCTGCTGCCAGAATTTTATTGTCAAGTTCAATATGTCCAAGATCATTGCTATTGATCCGTGACTCCGTTAGGGGTGCACCTTGGACTTAGTTGCTGTAGTATATGTCTAGTTTGTGTTCATGCCCTTTGCCATGTCATTTGAGTGCTGTAGCTTAATTATTTTGAGCTCCGAAGATGCTATGTTGCTGTAATTTTCAGCTTTCGCTCAAATCTTGTTTCGGGCATAACTTTTAGCCCGTAACTCTGATTTCAGCGAATCTTATATCAAACTTGATTGATTTTCTGTGTAGATTAATAATATCAGATTGTTATCATGTTTTGAGGTGTTTTGCTTGAGTGATATTTTCCGTGTTCCGTGTGCATCCTTAGTGCATCCATCATGCATTCATCTTTTTCGAGTGCGCATTGCATCTTGTTGATTGGTGCTTGGTGTGATTCTTTTGTTTAGAGCCGGAAGCTGAGACCGAGTACGAGGTTGAGCACGAGGTTACCAACGAGGTTGAGCACGAGGACCCTTCTTACGATCCGAACGACTTCTCTTCAGGCAAGATGACCGAACCCCGATAACATTACTATCTTTGCCTATTGCTAGTAGTCTCGATCTATAGTTTTGCCTCGATGCCCATGATCTTCTTGTCAGCCTCCTACTTGTAAACCATTGCCATGTTTAACCAACCTACCTATGCAAACCGTTGTTTGGCTAAGTACGCTTCGCTCAGCCCTTCTTATAGCTTTGCTAGTTGCAGGTGAAGTGAAGATGCTTGCTTCATGTTGAAGTTTGGTTGGGTTATATCACACTATATAAATGCTTTAACTGAAATCATCTATATATTGGCAAGGGTGGAAGGCTAAGCCTTTTGCTTGGTGATTTGTTCCACTCATGCCGTTAGGAACCGTATAAACCGGTGTTATGTTCCTTGATTATGTGTTCCTAACACGGTTGGGGTGTATGGGACCCCCTCGATAAACCGCTAAGTGCTAAGTCTTTTCCAGCAAGTCCCAACATTGGTACTATTTGCCTAATAACAAACTAAACTTGCATAGGGAGTTATAAACCCTTTTCTTAATTCAACAACCCGGGCCAGTGCTCCTCATGAGTGTTGGTCCAAACTGGGGGTTACGCGGGGCCACCTCGAGGGAACTCAAGGTCTGGTAAAAACCTATGGGATCACCCATCCGGTCGTGGCCCGAGACGAGATACGCGCGGCTACTATCAGGGTGTCGGCACGCCGGGAGGATTTGCTGGATTAGCCTTACCTTAGCTCGGTATATCTTGAGCACGGGATTCCGAGGATACTCGGGTCTTCCCACTTTGGAGTTGAGACTCCGCGGATCGTGAGCTTGTAATGGGTCAAGTTGGAACACCCCTGCAGGGTTTGAACTTTCGAAAGCCGTGCCCGCGGTTATGTGGCAGATGGGAGCTTGTTAATTCCGGTTGTAGATAACTTGACACAATGTTTCTAATACACTACCAGCGTGTGTTCCGTGACTGTCAATTTCCGAATAGGGATTCGGGAGTTGAACACGGAGGGGTTATGATTGTGGAGCTTGTAGCTAGGATCACTTCGTGATCACTTCTCGCCGAGGCCTTCTCTTCTCGCTCTCACCTACGTAAGCTAGATGCTAGTTGCTGCTGCAGACACTTATTCTTTTCTTCAGCCTTTTCCTCACCCAAAGGCTTAGATAGTCTTGTTACCCGGAAACGGGATTGCTGAGTCCTCTGTGGCTCACAGTTACTTCACCACACCAGATGCAGGTCCAGCTGTGAGCTATCCAGGTGATGGCACCGAGCTGGATTGGGAGTACGACGAGGAGCGTAGTCGGTACTATGTGCGATACCCGGATGATCAGTAGTGGAGACTCTTACTAGGATTCGATTCGCCTGTGGTTTATTTATCTAAGTTTGGTACTTTGACATTTGGATTTGCCCTTAGAGGGTTGTGATGTTCTTAATGTATGATGTTTGAGACTTGTACTGAAATTCTGTGACGTGGCGAGTGTAAGCCAACTATTTTCTGTTTACTATCCCCTCTTTTACATGAGTTGTGCAAAGATTACCGAACTTGAGATCATTCTAGGATGGATTTATGCCTTTAAGTCGTGCCTCGACACGTAGGAGGTATAACTCCATCCTGGGCATTACAAGTTGGTATTCAGAGCCTTCTCCGACCTAGGAGCCCCCACTGTTTGATCGAATCGTTGACGGTCGAGTCTAGTCACACACTGAAAACTTTTTGAGTCCTATATTATATCGGAGAGTAGGATTTCTTTGCTTGTCATCCCCTTTCTCTCTGGTGAGGACTCCTGACGTCTACTCTTGTCTCTCCTATCTTCAAAATTGCACAAATTTTTTTTAGGAATCCCGCGAGTATTCTGGGATTGTTTCGATGTTCTTGTGACAAGGATATTGTTCTCGATGCCTCCTGTTACCGAGGAGTTGAGCTTCGGGGTATCATTGTAACAAGCATATCGCGGCAGTACTAAATACTTAAGACGGCCGACATCGAAAATCTCCCCTATACGGCCAGTGGCAAGATAACCCCGACATCACCCAGTACTGGGGAGGTAGTTCGGGAGTATTGCCATAGCTTGTTATAGTGGATGCTTTTCGAAGGTCCGAGGTACACAGTTTCCGAGAAAGACTGGTTATGTGTTGAAGGATGGATACACCTGGATGTAGGTTTAGAGTTGATTGCGCGGTGCTTCCCGTGTATCCCCAACACTTGATTGCATAACTGGAATCTTTCGGAAATCTATAGGTGGGTTAATCTAGTAGATCGTAGGCATTCTTCCAACGAATGCAGGTTAGTGAGTTCGGGGTTCGACATTGAGTGAAGGGGTTATATGACCGATGTTACTATCAGGAGTTGCATCTTAAAGGGTCCTTGGCTATGCTGATCCGGGGATTGCAAAACCTTTTCGTAACGCGTTCATATGCTTTCAGCACAAAGATGTTAGAACGAAACTCCTCTCTTGTGTTTGTTCTGTCTGTACCTTGTTGTTTTCTTATTTTTTCATTTTGATCCCTATGTGGCTTCTCGTGAAGACTGATGTTATCATTTAACTGTGAATATCATTCGTTCCTCTTGTTCGGATGATTTCATTCGTTCTTATTGTTCGAATGATTATTGTGAAGACTTGTTGCAATTCATTCCATTGATTCAGCTTATGCCTTTATTCAATCAATTGCAGATTCGTGGTCATCTCTTACAGGATGGCTCCGAAAAAGGTTCCCAACGCTAACCCAGAGGTGGAAGAGGTCCCAGATCATCCTCCTTCCCCTCCTCCTCCGCCTGAGGCTTGGAGAGCAATTATGCAGACTACTGCTCAGAACACTCAGTTGATGATGCAGATGATGCAGCAGATGCAAACTATGCAAGCTAATCAGGGTGTTCCAGGGAACCAAGGCAACTTCTTCCAGCAGCACCATGCTACTCTTAACCAGTTCCTGGCTAACAATCCTAAAGCTTTCAGTTACTGTGTCGACCCTCTTGATGCTGAGGATTGGTTGACCGACATAAAGAAGCATTTCGAGTGCAGTAACGTGAAGGAAGATGATTATGTGAAGTTTGCAGCCTTCCAACTGAAAGATCAAGCAGCTGACTGGTGGCAGCAGTACAAAGACTCCAGGCCGGGTCAAGTGATCTCTTGGGAGAATTTCTGCAAGGATTTCCGCTTGCACCACATTCCTACAAGTGTCATCGAGGGTATGCGTGAGCAATTCCGCAACCTGAAGCAGGGCTCCATGACAGTCTATCAGTATAATGTCAAGTTCCAAAACCTCGCTCGCTATGCTAAGCAAGACATTCCTGATGCCAAGAGTAAAATCTATCAGTTCCGTGGAGGTCTCAAAGATGAACTTCAGCTTGCTCTCACTTTGTTCGAGCCCGATGAATTCGACAAGTTCTATAACATGGCTTTGAAACAAGAAGCAGCTCAGCTCAAGATGGAGGCTTCTAAGAAGAGAATTCGAGATGCTATTCACTCTTCCTCATCGTCTCAGTTGGCTGCGAAACAACAGAAATTCTGGCTTCCTCCTCCTCCAGTGATTCGAGCTCCATACAACAACTCCAACAACTTCAACAACTCCAACAACAAGAACTCTAGTGGTCGTGGTTTCTCCCACCCACACAACCGGAGCAACCAGTCGAAGAAGCAGTTTCAGTCTCAAGGCTCCAAGTCAAGTGGCTCTCATTTCCGTCCTCTCTCAGAAGTGAATTGCAACAAATGCACTCAGAAAGGTCACTATGCCAACAGATGTCCGAATCCGAAGCGTCTTCCACCTCCTCCACCTATGAGTTCAGCTATTGTCAGGCATGATCCAAAGTCTGCAAGGGTCAATCTGATGAATGCAGCACAAGTGGAGGCTTCTTCTGATGTCATTTTGGGTAACCTTCCAGTTAACTCTTTTCTAGCTAAAGTGTTATTTGATTCGGGTGCTTCATGCTCTTTCATGTCTCAACCATTTGCATCCAAGTATAATGTGGACATCAAAAGTTTGCCAAGGGAGTTATCAGTTGTTTCTCCGGGTAGATTGATGCATTCTCGTATATATGCTCCGGATGTTTCTATTCGCATGGGTGATTATCGATTTTTGGCTTCTCCGGTGGTTCTTGGTAATTCTGACATCGACCTCATCCTCGGAATGGATTGGCTTTCTCAGCACGATGCTCATATTGATTGTGCACAGAAGGAAGTCAAGATGACTCATTCTGATGAAGATGTGATTATATTCGCCTCCAGGGATAATACTATCCGGCTTTTCTCTCTCAATGATAAGGGCGAAATTAATGCCATAAATCAAATTCCTGTGGTGAGACGTCTTTCCTGAAGAACTTCCAGGCATGCCTCCACACCGTCAGGTGGAGTTTGTCATTGAACTTGAGCCGGGTACTGAGCCTGCATGCCGGCGTCCGTACAAGCTCTCTCCGGATGAATTGAAGGAATTGAAGAAGCAGCTTGATAAGCAGGAGAGTATGGGTCTCATCAGACCTAGTACATCTCCATGGGGCTGTGGTGTCTTATTTGTCAAGAAGAAAGATGGCACGGAGCGTCTCTGTGTTGACTACCGGCCACTGAACAAGAAGACGATTAAGAACAAGTATCCGCTCCCCAACATCAACGAACTCTTTGAGCAGCTCAAAGGAGCTAAAGTGTTCTCTAAGCTTGACCTCCGAATGGGCTATCATCAAATTCGCATTCGCGAGGAAGACATTCCCAAGACGGCCTTCAGAACGAGCTACGGTTCATACGAGTATACCGTCATGTCCTTCGGTATCGCCAATGCTCCTCCTACCTTTTCAAGGATGATGCATTACATCTTCAACCCCTATACTGGCGAGTTTGTGCTTGTGTATCTGGATGATATTCTGGTGTTTTCCAAGAATGAAGAAGATCACGAAAAGCACTTGCGTCTGGTTCTTGATCGACTCCGAGAGCATAAATTCTATGCCAAGTTCTCCAAGTGCGAGTTTTGGCTCGATAAGGTTTTGTACCTGGGCCACATCATCTCAGCTGACGGCATTGCGGTTAATCCCGAGAAAGTTGAAGCAATTGTCAACTGGGAAGCTCCTCAGAACGTCAAGCAGCTCCGCAGTTTTCTGGGTCTTGCCAGCTATTGCAGAAGGTTTGTTGAAAACTTCTCCAAGATTGCCAAGCCTCTTTCCAACCTGCTTCAGAAGAATGTCAAATACTTTTGGTCTCCAGAGTGTGAATTGGCATTCAAAACCCTCAAAGAGAAGCTTGTCTCTGCTCCAGTTCTGACTCCTCCGGATGAATCCAAGCCCTATGAAGTATTCTGCGATGCTTCTCTTCAAGGTCTTGGTGGTGTGCTTATGCAAGATAAGAGAATTGTGGCATACACTTCTCGTCAGCTAAAGCCAAGTGAGAAGAACTATCCCACACATGATCTCAAGCTAGCAGTTGTGGTACATGCTCTGATTACGTGGAGACATCTGTTGTTGGGCAGAAAGGTCGACATCTTCACTGATCACAAGAGCTTGAAGTACATCTTCACACAGCCGCATCTGAACCTCCTCCAGACTCGTTGGGTTGAAATGATCCAAGAGTATAACCCCAGCATCGAATACACTCCTGGCAAGGCGAATGTGATTGCAGATGCTTTGAGCAGAAAGGCATATTGCAACAGCCTTCTTATCAAGCCATACCAGCCTGAGCTTTGTGAAGCATTCAGGAAACTCAACCTCCAAGTTGTTCCGCAGGGTTTTCTTGCAAATCTCCAAATTGCTCCTACCTTGGAAGATCAAGTCCGTGAGGCCCAGCTCAGTGATACCATGGTGAAGAAAGTGAAACATGGCATTGCAAAGGGCACTCCAAAATACAAGTGCTTCCGTGTTGATGAGAGAGATACCTTGTTCTTCGAGGACAGACTCGTTGTTCCCAAACGTGATCTCAGGAAGCTCATAATGGAAGAAGCTCATGATTCTCTCCTTTCCATTCATCCTGGCAGTTCCAAGATGTACCAAGATCTCAAGCAGTCTTACTGGTGGACACGCATGAAAAGGGAGATTGCCCAATTCGTGAACGAATGTGATGTATGCAGAAGAGTGAAAGCAGAACATCAACGTCCAGCCGGTCTTCTCCAACCTCTTCCTATCCCCGAGTGGAAGTTCGACCACATTGAAATGGACTTCGTCACTGGCTTTCCTAAATCCAAGCGAGGAAATGATGCTATCTTTGTGGTGATTGACAAGCTTACCAAAGTCGCTCACTTTCTTCCAGTCAAAGAATCAATCAATGCAGCTCAACTTGCAGAGCTGTACACTTCCAGAATTGTGTCCCTACATGGCATTCCTCAAGTTATATCCTCAGACCGTGGAAGCTTGTTCACATCAAGGTTCTGGGACTCCTTTCAGTCCGCCATGGGCACTAAGATCAGGTTCAGCACTGCTTTTCACCCTCAGACTAGTGGTCAAGTCGAGCGTGTGAATCAGATTCTAGAAGACATGCTCAGAGCCTGTGTCATCTCCTTCGGCATGAAATGGGAAGACTGCCTTCCATTTGCCGAGTTCTCTTACAACAACAGCTTTCAAGCAAGTGCAGGCAAAGCACCATTTGAAATTCTCTATGGCAGAAAGTGCCGTACCCCTCTCAACTGGTCTGAAACAGGCGAACGTCAACTTCTGGGCAATGACTTGATCTCAGAAGCCAAAGAAATGTGCAAAGTCATACGTGAGAATCTCAAGGCCGCTCAGTCGCGTCAGAAGAGCTACTATGACGGAAAGCGTCGTGATTTGGCTTTCGACATCGGTGATCATGTCTATCTCCGAGTTTCTCCGATGAAAGGAACCCAAAGATTCGGTATCAAAGGAAAACTTGCTCCTAGATACGTCGGGCCTTTCAAGATTCTTGGCAAAAGAGGCGATCTAGCCTATCAGCTTGAGCTCCCTCCCAACTTTGCAAATGTTCATGATGTCTTCCATGTGTCTCAACTTCGCAAATGCTTCAAGGCACCTGAGCGCATGATTCCGTTTGAGGAGATTGATCTTCAACAAGACCTTTCCTACCGAGAGCATCCAGTTGCCATCCAGTTGCCATCAAATTTCTGAAAGTCAAGTGGTCACATCACACCGACCGAGAAGCTACCTGGGAACGAGAAGATCATCTTCGTTCCGAGTACCCTTCCTTTTTCCAGTCCTAGATCTCGGGACGAGATCTTTTGTAGTAGAGGAGAGTTTGTAATGCCCCGGATGTAATACTTTCCCTTTTGGGTATATAATATATCTCCGACTTCATCTATTTCCATTCCGGGTTCTTTGTCTTTCGGCTTTTCGTCGTTTTGTTGTGTGAGTGTGTGGCATTCATTCATATCATGTAGACATGTGCATTGCATTGCATTTGTGTTGTCGGTTGCATCCGGTTCCGCGTGTTTCTTCCCGTTGTCCGTTTCGCGTTCCGGAGCTCCCTCACGTGCCCGTGACGTCCCGTAGGCCTACTTTGTTGTTCGGGCGTGTAACGTTACCGGTGTGCTGCGAGGTTGTTGTGTGTGTTGTTGTTTTGTTGTGTGCAACCCGCCTCTCAAATCTCGTCTCGTTTGGACTCCGTCGGCTTTTCCATCCGTTGTTCATGTGGGTCCAAAGTGCCTTCACTTCGTGTCCCAGAAACACCCCTACTGCAGTCTGTTATCTTCTCCTAGGCCCTTCTAATCTACCCCGCGATCGGATCCGTCGGATCGCGATCGGAGGGCTCCAAACACCCCCAATTCCCTCCTAACCCTAAAAACTGCTATTTATAGACCCCCTAGGTCTATTTTGGCATCTCTAGCTTCTTCTCCACCACTCCCCCTCCATTTTCAGATCTACCAACCCCCTCTTCCACTTGGCAGATTTCCTCCCGAAGGAAAAAACCTGCCTGGAAGATCCCCCTCGAGCGACCCGAGCGCCGGGGTCAACGGCCGATCGACCGGACCGCGCCAGCCTCGCCTTTTCCTTCCGACCGTACCCCTTCGTCGATCGCCAGGGAGCCCGTACGCCACTTCCCCGGCCCAGGGGACCACATCGCCGCTGCTTCTTCGCCGCATCGCGCTTCCGGGCCGGCCCACCCCTTCCGCCTCCGCCTCGCTGCGTCCGCGCGCGCGCCGCCTCACCGAGCCGCGCCAGGCGCTGGGCCTCGCAGCCACGGGCCGCCTCCACTCGCCTGGGCTCCGGGCCGCCGCACCGCAGCGCTCTTCGCGGGCCGCGTCGCCAGTCCGCCGCCTCCCAGGCGCCAGGCCGCGGGCCGCCGCTCCTCCACCCCAGCCGGGCCCGCACCGCGCAGGCCAGCCGCCGCTGCAGATCCGCGCGGGCCGCGCAGGCCAGCCGCCGCCAGGCCCACTTCGTCACCGCTCAGAGCCGCGCCTGGGCCGGATCCAAATCCGCCGGCCCGTCTCCTTTTTTTTCTCAGATCAGATCTGAGTGAGGTTGTTTCCCCATCACTAAGTCCCTGTTCTGTTGATCTGAAATGCAATGTTTGAACTGCTCTAACTTTTTGCCTGTTGCTCCGTTTCGCGCGTGTAGCATGTCCAGACGTTCGTGGAGACTTGCTCTACGTTTTACCTGTTGTTGTCATGCTTGTTAGAGATCGTCTAGGTGCTTGTTTTGCTGTTGCAAGAGTGCATCATGATTTAAACTGCTGCTATGTGTTATTTTTATGTCACCTTTGCCATGTGGTATCTTTTAGCTCGTTTGTCCGAATGATGCAAATGACATGTCCACGTGTTCGTCTTGCCATGATCTACATGTTGTATGTGATAGGTTGCATGGTAGATTTATTATTGCCTTGTTATAATCGTTGCAAAGTCCCATGTGGCTGTGATGTTGTTTCACTTGTTATGAAATGCCATCTTGTTGAGCTCGTTGCTATCGTTGTGTTTACCTACTTGAAGCATGCTTGTGTGTTTCGGGATCACCTTCATGTGTACTTTGATGAGGTGCTTACCCTTTGCCATGTTTAGTTTCGAGGTGACTTAAACATGCTCTTTTATATGCCATGATGATATTGCTGTTTTAGGACTTAGTGAATTTTCACTAAGTCTGAAATCTGTAACGTTCTGATGCCATGTTCGTGTGATGTTCTAGGACAAAGCATGATAGTTTTGGAGTGGATTTTGATTGTTCCTTGTAGTATATATTGTTTTCTTTCCATTCATGTCCTCACATGTCCATTTAAGTGGCTGTAGCATGTTTATCTTTTGCTCCAAAGTTTCAATAAAATTCTGCTGCCAGAATTTTATTGTCAAGTTCAATATGTCCAAGATCATTGCTATTGATCCGTGACTCCGTTGGGGGTGCACCTTGGACTTAGTTGCTGTAGTATATGTCTAGTTTGTGTTCATGCCCTTTGACATGTCATTTGAGTGCTGTAGCTTAATTATTTTGAGCTCCGAAGATGCTATGTTGCTGTAATTTTCAGCTTTCGCTCAAATCTTGTTTCGGGCATAACTTTTAGCCCGTAACTCCGATTTCAGCGAATCTTATATCAAACTTGATTGATTTTCTGTGTAGATTAATAATATCAGATTTTTATCATGTTTTGAGGTGTTTTGCTTGAGTGCTATTATCCGTGCTCCGTGTGCTCTCGTAGTGCATCCATCATGCATCCATCATTTTGGTGTGCGCATTACATCTTGTTGATTCGTGCCTTGTGTGATTGTATTGTTTAGAGCCGGAAGCTCAGACCGAGTACGAGTACGAGCACGAGGTTACCAACGAGGTTGAGCACGAGGACCCTTCTTACGATCCGAACGACTACTCTTCAGGCAAGATGACCGAACCCCGATAACATTACTATCTTTGCCTATTGCTAGTAGTCTCGATCTATAGTTTTTCCTCGATGCCCATGATCTTCTTGTCAGCCTCCTACTTGTAAACCATTGCCATGTTTAACCAACCTACCTATGCAAACCGTTGTTTGGCTAAGTACGCTTCGCTCAGCCCTTCTTATAGCTTTGCTAGTTGCAGGTGAAGTGGAGATGCTTGCTTCATGTTGAAGTTTGGTTGGGTTATATCACACTATATAAATGCTTTAACTGAAATCATCTATATATTGGCAAGGGTGGAAGGCTAAGCCTTTTGCTTGGTGATTTGTTCCACTCATGCCGTTAGGAACCGTATAAACCGGTGTTATGTTCCTTGATTATGCGTTCCTAACACGGTTGGGGTGTATGGGACCCCCTCGATAAACCGCTAAGTGCTAAGTCTTTTCCAGCAAGTCCCAACATTGGTACTATTTGCCTAATAACAAACTAAACTTGCATAGGGACTTATAAACCCTTTTCTTAATTCAACAACCCAGGCCAGTGCTCCTCATGAGTGTTGGTCCAAACTGGGGGTTATGCGGGGCCACCTCGAGGGAACTCAAGGTCTGGTAAAAACCTGTGGGATCACCCATCCGGTCGTGGCCTGAGACGAGATACGCGCGGCTACTATCAGGGTGTCGGCACGCCGGGAGGATTTGCTGGATTAGCCTTACCTTAGCTCGGTATATCTTGAGCACGGGATTCCGAGGATACTCGGGTCTTCCCACTTTGGAGTTGAGACTCCGCGGATCATGGGCTTGTAATGGGTCAAGTGGGAACACCCCTGCAGGGTTTGAACTTTCGAAAGCCGTGCCCGTGGTTATGTGGCAGATGGGAGCTTGTTAATTCCGGTTGTAGATAACTTGACACAATGTTTCTAATACACTACCAGCGTGTGTTCCATGACTGTCAATTTCCGAATAGGGATTCGGGAGTTGAACACTAAGGGGTTATGATTGTGGAGCTTGTAGCTAGGATCACTTCGTGATCACTTCTCGCCGAGGCCTTCTCTTCTCGCTCTCACCTACGTAAGCTAGATGCTAGTTGCTGCTGCAGACACTTATTCTTTTCTTCAGCCTTTTCCTCACCCAAAGGCTTAGATAGTCTTGTTACCCGGAAACGGGATTGCTGAGTCCTCTGTGGCTCACAGTTACTTCACCACACCAGATGCAGGTCCAGCTGTGAGCTACCCAGGTGATGGCACCGAGCTGGATTGGGAGTACGACGAGGAGCGTAGTCGGTACTATGTGTGATACCCGGATGATCAGTAGTGGAGACTCTTACTAGGATTTGATCCGCCTGTGGTTTATTTATCTAAGTTTGGTACTTTGACATTTGGATTTGCCCTTAGAGGGTTGTGATGTTCTTAATGTATGATGTTTGAGACTTGTACTGAAATTCTGTGACGTGGCGAGTGTAAGCCAACTATTTTCTGTTTACTATCCCCTCTTTTACATGAGTTGTGCAAAGATTACCGAACTTGAGATCATTCTAGGATGGATTTATGCCTTTAAGTCGTGCCTCGACACGTAGGAGGTATAACTCCATCCTGGGCATTACATCACGTCCGAGACAAGTAGACCAAAACGATTCTGCATCTACTACTATTACTCCACACATTGACCGCTATCCAGCATGCATCTAGAGTATTAAGTTCATAAGAACATAGTAATGCTTTAAGCAAGATGACATGATGTAGAGGGATAAACTCAAGCAATATGATATAAACCCCATCTTTTTATCCTCGATGGCAACAATACAATATGTGCCTTGCTGTCCCTACTGTCACTGGGAAAGGACACTACAAGATTGAACCCAAAGCCAAGCACTTATCCCATTGCAAGAACTATAGATCTAGTAGGCCAAACCAAACCGATAATTCGAAAAGACTTGCAAGGATATTATAATCATACATAAAAGAATTCAGAAAAGAACCAAATATTTCTCATAGACAATCTTGATCATAAACCCACAATTCATCGGATCTCGACAAACACACCGCAAAAAGATTACATCGAATAGATCACCTCGAAGACCGAGGAGAACTTGGTATTGAGATCCAAAAAGAGAGAAGAAGCCATCTAGGTAATAACTATGGACCCGAAGGTCTGTGGTAAACTACTCAAACTCATGGTGAGGCGATGGTGTTGATGTAAAAGCACTCCGTGGAAGATCCCCCCTACGGTAGAGCTCCAGAACAGGCTCCAAGATGGGATCTCATGGGAACAGAAGGTTGCGGCGATGGAATTAGGGTTTTCTCTGTTGCCTCGATGTTTTCAGGGTACATGGGTATATATAAGAGGAAGAAGTACGTCGGTGGAGCAACGTGGGGCCCACGAGGGTGGGGGCCTGCCCAGGGGGAGGGGGGCACACCCTGGACCCTCATGAGCACCCCGTGTCTCCTCTGCCTTGGTGCTCAAGTCTCTCGTGAAGATATCGTTCCAAAAATAACTCCCAAAGGTTTCATTCCGTTTGGACTCCGTTTGATATTCCTTTTCTGTGAAACCCTGAAATAGGCAAAAAAAACAGCAATCTGCACTGGCCTTTGGGTTAATAGGTTAGTACCAAAAATAATATAAAAGTGTATGATAAATCCCATTAAACATCCAAAACATCATATATAATAGCATGGAACAATAAAAAATTATAGATACGTTGGAGACGTATCAAACATCCCCAAGCTTAATTCATGCTCGTCCTCGAGTAGGTAAATGATAAAAACAGAATTTTTGATGCGGAATGCTAACCAACATAATTCTCAATGTAATTTCTTTATTGTGGCATGAATGTTCAAATCCGAAAGATTCAAGACAAAAGTCTATATTGACATAAGAAATAATAATACTTCAAGCATACTAACAAAGCAATCATGTCTTCTCAAAATAACATGGCCAAAGAAAGTTATCCCTACAAAATCATATAGTTTGGCTATGCTCCCTCTTCATCACACAAAATATTCATATCATGCACAACCCCGGTTTTAGCCAAGCAATTGTTTTCATACTCAATTTTTTCAAACCTTTCAACTTTCATGCAATACATGAGCGTGAGCCGTGGATATAGCACTATGGGTGGAATAGAGTGGTGGTTGTGGAGAAGACAAAAAGGAGGAAGATAGTCTCACATCGACTAGGCGTATCAATGGGCTATGGAGATGCCCATCAATAGATATCAATGTGAGTGAGTAGGGATTGCCATGCAACGGATGCACTAGAGCTAAAAATGTATGAAAGCTCAACAAAAGAAACTAAGTGGGTGTGCATCCAACTTGCTTGCTCACGAAGACCTAGGGCATTTGAGGAAGCCCATCATTGAAATATACAAGCCAAGTTTTATAATGAAAATTCCCACTACTATATGAAAGTGACTAAACATGAGACTATCTATCATGAAGAACATGGTGCTACTTTGAAGCACAAGTGTGGAAAAAGATAGCAGCATTGTCCCTTTTCTTTTCTTTTCTTTTCTTTTTTTCTTTTTTTTTCTTTTTTTCTTTTTCCCTTCTTGTGGGCCTTTCTTTTTCTTGGCCTTTCCTTCTTTTTTTTTTCTTCTTTTTTCTTTGGGACAATGCTCTAATAATGATGATCATCACACTTATATTGATTTACAACTCGATATTACAACTCGATGCTAGAACAAATTATGACTCTCTATGAATGCCTCCGACAGTGTACCGGGATGTGCAATGAATCAAGAGTGACATGTACGAAAAAGTATGCATGATGGCTTTGCCACAAATACGATGTCAACTACATGATCATGCAAGGCAATAT
Source organism: Secale cereale (assembly GCA_902687465.1). Classification (NCBI taxonomy): domain Eukaryota; kingdom Viridiplantae; phylum Streptophyta; class Magnoliopsida; order Poales; family Poaceae; genus Secale; species Secale cereale. The sequence goes on from LR738709.1 coordinate 151,262,152, forward strand.
GACAATATGAAGCGTGTCATATGAACGGAACGGTGGAAAGTTGCATGGCAATATATCTCAGAATGGCTATGGAAATGCCATGATAGGTAGGTATGGTGGCTGTTTTGAGGAAGGTATATGGTGGCTGTTTTGAGGAAGGTATATAGTGGGTGTATGGTACCGGTGAAAGTTGCGCAGTACAAGAGAGGCTAGCAATGGTGGAAGGGTGAGAGTGCGTATAATCCATGGACTCAACATTAGTCGTAAAGAACTCATATACTTATTGCAAAAAATTATGAGTCATCAAAACAAAGCAATAAACGCATGCTCCTAGGCGGGGAGGGGGGGGGGGTTGGTAGGAGTTAACCATCGCGCGCCCCCGACCTCCACACAAAGGATGACACTCAACAAATACCTCATGCTCTAACTTCGTCACATGGCGGTTCACCGTGCGTGCATGCTACGGGAATCACAAACTTTAACACAAGTAACTCTCAAATTCATAATTAGTCCACTAGCATGACTCTAATATCACTATCCTCATATCTCAAAACAATCATCAAGTATCAAACTTCTCATCATATTCAATGCACTTTGTATGAAAGTTTTTACTACATTCATCTTGGATGCATATCATATTAGGACTAGTTTTATAACCAAAGCACATTACCATGTTGTTCTAAAAGACTCTCAAAAGGATATAAGTGAATCATGAGAGATCAACAATTTTGTGACGCCCGCGATTTGACCGTACACTAATCATGCACGCAAATGTGTACGACCAAGATCAAGGACTCACTGGAAGATATCACAACACAACTCTAGACACAAATTAAGATCATACAAGCTTTATATTACAAGCCAGGGGCCTCGAGGGCTCGAATACATAGCTCGAAAACACAAGAGTCAGTGGAAGCAATAATATCTGAGTACAGACATAAGTTAAACAAGTTTGCCTTAAGAAGGCTAGCACAAAAGTAGCAACGATCGAAAAGGCAAGGCCTCCTGCTTGGGACCTCCTAACTACTCCTCGAAGCCGATCTTCACGTAGAAACCTCCTCGGGATCTTCTGGGTCCGGGACTCCACCATCTGGATGCGTCATCCGAGAAGAAGGAACAAAAGGGGAAAAGGGGGAGAAAAGCAACCATGAGTACTCATCCAAAGTACTCGCAAGCAAGGATCTACACTACATATGCAATGATATCTGTGTAAGGGGGTAATATCTGTGGACTGAACTGCAGAATGCCAGAATAAGAGGGGGATAGCTAATCCAATCGAAGACTACGCTTCTAGCAACGTCCAACGTCCATCTTGCAGCAGAAGAAGAGAGTAGCTGGAAGTAACAAGTATCCTCGCTTCTGGCAGCCTCCGTCTTGCAGCAGTAGAAGGGAAAAGATGGTAAGTTCACCAAGTAACATCGAATAGCATAATCCTACTCGGCGATCCTCCCGCACGTCACCCTGTGAGAGAGCAACCACCGAGTTATATCTGGAACTCATCTGGGTGTGTTTTATCAAGTGTCCGGTTCTAGTTATCATGAGGTCGGAATACAACTCCGGGTCGTCCTTTTACCGAGGGACACGGCTATTCGAATATATTAACTTCCCTGCAGGGGTGCACCACATAACCCAGCACGCTTGATCCCATTTGGCCGGACACACTTTCTAGGGTCATGCCCGGCCTCGGAAGATCAACACGTCGCAGCCCTGCCTAAGCACATCAGAGAGGTCAGCACGCCGGTCTAAGTCCTAGGCGCGCAGGGGTCCGGGCCCATCGCCCAACGCACACCTGCACGTTGCGTACGCGGCCGGTGAGCAGACCTAGCAACCTCCATTACTAAGGAAGTTGCGTTACGCGGTCCAACCCGGCGCGCGCCGCTAAGCCGCTGACGTCAAAAAGGCTTCGGCTGATACCACGACGTCGAGTGCCCATAACTGTTCCCACGCAGCTGGTTAGTGCGTATAGACCAAATGGCCAGACTCAGATCAAATATCCAAACTCGTTAAGCGTGTTATTAAGAAAATCACCGCAGACAACGACCAGGGCCAGGCCACCTCTCGACTGGGTGTCTCAACCTGCCCCTGTCGCTCCGCCACAAAGATCCACTCGGGGGCCGTCGGGAACTCAGGCCCACCACTGCCTGGATGGAGCCACCTGTCCTTTCAGCCCCCACCTCGGAATCACTTGTGGGTACTCAAAGAGCCGACCCGACTTTAGTCACATCATGTATCATGTAAAGTGTATGTAGTATATACCCGTGATCACCCCCAAGTGATCACGGCCCGATAGAATAGCAGGGCAGACGGACAAGGGTGTTGGGCCACTGATGGTATACTAGCATCCTATACTAAGCATTTAGGATTGCAGGTAAAGTATCAATAGTGGTAGCAACAATGACAGGCTATGCAGCAGAATAGGATTATCGAAAGCAGTAACATGCTACGCTACTCTAATGCAAGCAGTAGAGAGAAGAGTAGGCGATATCTGGTGATCAAGGGGGGGGCTTGCCTGGAAGCCCTGCAGACGAAAGTAATCTTCGGAAGTGTAGCCGTAGTCGAACACCGAAGCATCAATGGTCTCGGGGTCTATCACAGTATCGGAGTCTACCGAAAATAAGCAACGAAGGGGAAACAAATAAATAACAGAGCAAACAATAGCATCACAAAGCATAACATGGAAATACGCGGTGCTACGTGTGACCTAACGCAGTAGGAGGTGATACTGGCAAGGATGAAAAACATCCGGGAAAGTATTCCCGGTGTTTCGTGTTTTCGGGCAGATGAAACGGAGGGAGAATGTTGCACGTTCGGTATGATAGACATGTGTGGCGGATGAACGGACCGTGTATTCGGGTTCGTCTCGTCGTTCTGAGCAACTTTCATATATAAATTATTTTCATCCGAGTTACGGTTTAAAAGATATGATTTTCTAACGTTTTTATTAATTTCTGGAATTTAATTAATTAATTTAATAGAACATTATCCAGAATAGTACGGATGACGTCAGCACGACGTCGGCAGTCAACCAGTCAGTTGACTGAGTCAAATTGACGTGCGGGGCCCAGCTGTCATTGACTAAGACTAACTAAACAAGTTTAATTAGTTAATTAATTGATTAGGTTAATTAAATAGTGATTAATTAAGTTAATTAATTAATTAATATTTTTATTTTATTTTATTTTTTTATTTTTTTTACTTCTTGGGGATGGGGCCCCTTGTCATAGGCCCCTAGGGCATAGCGGATCGGGCATGGCAAATCGGGGCGGAGCTGGGGCATCGGGCGTCGGGCACCCGAGCGAGCGCTCGCCCGCGGGTGCGGCGGAACGAGGCCGCCGGGGCACGGCAAGCTGGGCGGAGGCGGGGCGAGGCCACCAGCCAGTGGGCCGGGCGGCGGCGGGGCAAGGCCACCAGCCAGCCAGCCGGGCGGCGGCGGGGCAAGGCCACCAGCCAGCCCGGCGGAGGCGGGGCTCGCCAGCAGCCGCAGGGCAGCAGTGGGGGGCGCTGGAGCGCCCAGCGGGGCGTGGCGGTGGTGATAGGCGCCGCCGGCCAGAGCCAGGTGCGGCCAGCGGGGCGTGGCGGTGGTGATACGCGTGCGTGAGGGGGCGAAGCAGCCATCCATGGCAGGACAGGGCCCGACCGGCAACGAGGCGGCGCCGGCTGCGACGGCGCGAGCTGCAGCGGACGAGACGCGCGGGCGGTCGGCACGAGGCGTGGCTGGTGGGAGGTTGCGGCAGTGGCTGCCGGAGAAGCGGACGAGGGAGGCGCGCATGCATGTTGTAGGCCGCGGTCGGGCGCGATAAAGGACGGACACAACGCTCCAGGGCCATGGCAGACGCCGGCTTCGGCCTCGTCGGGGACGTTGCTACGGCTAGAAATTGAGCATGGGGAGAGAGGGGAAACGAACTACAGCTCACAGCGGTGCTCGCAGCCGACTTGGGGAGGCCGAGGTGCAGCGACGGTGGTGGATCGAGGCAGCACCGGGAAGACGAGGTTGAGGGCTTCTGTGTTGAGGCTTCTCGGCCCCAATCCAGAAGCGAAGGAGATGAGGCAGATGATGTCCGTGCTCCCGGACTCGTCGGTGAGGTGAGGGCCGCCCGATGGCCGCGGTGGAGCATAGTCGCCGGCATCAACCGCGTGCGGTGAGGCGAATCTGAGAGGGAACAGAGAGGGGCAAAATGGGGGGGGGAGTGGGGGCGTGGGCGCTAGGGTTCAGTTGCCCGGGGAGTAAGGGGAAATGGGGTTGGGCCTCCTGGTGGCATGGATGCCCAGTTGGGCCGAACGGCCCAAGGGGGAGGGGGGATTTGCCTTTCTTTTCTTTTCTCTTTTTGGTTTCTGTTTGTTTTGTGTTTTCCTTTTATTCATTATTCTTTTCTGTTTTATTTAATTTGAGTTTTTCTTTTCTTTTATAAATTGCAAATGTTGTATCTAAAATGGTATTCATAAACATGCCACTACCACAATTAACTAGGTACATAAAATAAAGTAGATGGTAATCATTTATTATTTTAGAAGCATTTAAATAATTGTTTTTGCTACTGTTTTATATATCTTATAGTATTTAAGAATTTTAAAAAGGTGTGGTTTCTCCACCATATTTACTTATGAAATATATGGTTCACTCCGAACATTTTAGTTTTAATATTTGAAAACTTTTATTGTTTGTCTCTATCTTAAATTTGAAATTTGAACTTGGTTTCAAACTAACACGAGTTTATCCACAATAATCGAGGTGACGTGGCATTATTAGCGAAGTTTTACTATAGCTTGATTACCCGGGCGTCACAAATTTCTACAAAATAAAATCACCACCGTGCTCTAAAAGATATAAGTAAAGCATTAGATCAAAACTATTTAGCTCAAAAGATATAAGTGAAGCCCATAGAGTGTTCTAACAAATTCTAGACCATAATTGTCTCTCAAAACGGTGTGTCCAGCAAGTATGATTGTGGCAAACTAACAAGCAAGGACTCAAATCATACACGACGCTCCAAGCAAAACACATATCATGTGGTGAATAAAAATATAGTCCCGAGTATAGTTACCGATAGATGAAGACGAAAGAGGGGATGCCTTCCCAGGGCATCCCCAAGCTTAAGCTTTTGGTTGTCCTTGAATTTTACCTTGGGGTGCATTGGGCATCCCCAAGCTTAGGCTCTTGCCACTCTTTGTTCCATAGTCCATCAAAGCCATACTCAAAACTTGAAAACTTCACAACACAAAACTTAGCCAAAAATCTCGTGAGCTCCGTTAGTATAAGAAAACAAACCAACACTCAAAGGTACTGTAATGAACTCATTATTTGTTTATATTGGTGTTAAACCTACTGTATTCCAACTTCTCTATGATTCATATCCTCCAATACTACTAATAGATTCATCAAAATAAGCAAACAACACACGAAAAACATAGTCTATCAAAACTAGAACAGTCTGTAGTAATCTGTAACTTTCGAATACTTCTGTAACTCAAACAAATTGAAATAAATTGGTAAACGTGAGGAATTTGTCTATTAATCATCTGCAAAAAGAATCAACTAAATAGCACTCTCCAGTAAAATCTGGTGACTATTCTCGTAAGCGCTAACGTTTCTATTTTTACAGCAAGATCATATAAACTTCACACAAGTCTTCCCAAAGGTTCTACTTGGCACAAACACTAATTAAAACACAAAACCACATCTAAACAGAAGCTAGATGCAATATTTATTCCTAAACAGAATCAAAAAAAAGAAAATAAAATTGGGTTGCCTCCCAACAAGCGCTATCTTTTAACGCCCCTAGCTAGGCACGATACAAGGACAGATCTAGGTATTGCCATCTTTGGAAGGCGGTCCATAAGCGGCTCTCATAATGGATTCATAAGGTAATTTGATTTTATTTCTAGGAAATTGTTCCATGCCTTTCCTTAACGAAAATTGGAATCTAATATTTCCTTCCTTCATATCAATAATTGCACCAATCGTTCTAAGGAAAGGTCTACCAAGAATAATAGGAGATGAAGGATTGCAATCTATATCAAGAACAATGAAATCTACGGGCACATAATTACTATTGGCAACAATAATAACATCATTAATCCTTCACATAGGTTTCTTAATAGTAGAATCCGCAAGATGCAAATTTAAAGAACAATCATCAAGCACATGGAAACCTGACAAATCACACAAAGTTTTTGGGATAATGGAAACACTTGCACCCAAATCACACAAAGCAAAGCATTCATGATCATTAATTTTAATTTTAATAGTATGTTCTCACTCATCATAAAGCTTTCTAGGGATGGAAACTTCTAGTTCAAGTTTTTCTTTATAAGATTGCATCGAAGCATCAACTATGTGTTTGGTAAAAGCTTTATTTTGACTATAAGCATGAAGAGAATTTGGTACGGATTGCAAAAAGGAAATAAAATCAATCAAAGAGCAATTATCATAATTGAATACCTTGAAATCCAAAGTAGTGGGTTCATCACTATGCAAAGTTTTAATCTCTTCAATCCCACTTTTAACAATTTTAGCATCAAGATCTACAAACCCCGAATCATTGGGACACCCTTTAATTAAAGTAGACTCATCTCCAGTCCCATCTTTATCAAGATTCATACTAGAAAACAAGGATCTAATAGGAGACACATCAATAACTTTTAGATCTTCATCTTTATTTCCATGATAACTAGAAGAACACGCTTTTATAAAGCACTCCTTTTTAGCACGCATCCTAGCGGTTCTTTCTTTGCATTCATCGATGGAAATTCTCATAGCTTTGAGAGACTCATTGATATCATGCTTAGGTGGAATAGATCTAAGTTTCAAGGAATCAACATTAAGATTAATTCTATCCACGCTTCTAGCCAATTCATTAATCTTAAGCAATTTTTCTTCAAGCAAAGCATTGAAATTCTTTTGCGAATTCATAAACTCTTTAACACTAGTGTCAAATTTAGAAGGCATCTTTCCATAAGAGTTATTGTAGGAATTACCATAATTATTAGAGGAAATACTAGGAAAAGGCCTAGGATTAAAGTTTCCTCTATAAACATTGTCACCAAAATTGTTCCTACCAACAAAATTCACATCCAAAGATTCATTATTATTTTCAATCAACGTGGATAAAGGCATATCATTAGGATCAGAAGAAGCACTCTTAGCAGCAAATAATTTCATAAGTTCATTCATCTTTCCACTCAAAACACTAATCTCTTCGATAGCATGCACTTTTTTACTAGTAGATCTTTTGGTGTGCCATTGAGAATAATTAACCATAATATTATCTAGGAGTTTGGTAGCTTCTCCTAAGGTAGTTTCCATGAAAGTGCCTCCTGCGGCCGAATCTAAAAGATTTCTTGAAGCAAAATTCAAGCCAGCATAAAAGTTTTGTATAATCATCCATAAGTTCAAACCATGTGTAGGACAATTACGTATCATTAATTTCATTCTCTTCCAAGCTTGTGCAACATGCTCATGATCTAGTTGCTTAAAATTCATAATATCGTTTCTAAGAGAGATAATCTTAGCAGGAGGAAAATACTTAGAGATAAAAGCATCTTTGCACTCATTTCATGAATCAATACTATTTCTAGGCAAAGAGGAAAACCAAGTTTTAGCACGATCTCTAAGTGAAAACGGAAATAACTTCAATTTAACAATATCATTATCCGTATTTCTCTTCCTTTGCATATCACACAAATCAACAAAGTTGTTCAGATGGGTAGCGGCATCTTCACTAGGAAGGCCGGAAAATTGATCTTTCATGACAAGATTCAACACAGCAGCATTGATCCCACAAGATTCAGCATTGGTAATAGGAGCAATCGGAGTGCTAATAAAATCATTATTGTTGGTATTGGAGAAGTCACACAATTTGGTATTGTTCTGAGCCATAGTGACAAGCATGCAATCCAACACACAAGCAAACAAGAAGCAAGCGAACGGTAAATACACGGCAAAAAGAAGGGCAAATAAAACGGCAAGGGTGAAGTGGGGGAGAGGAAAACGAGAGGCAAAAAAGGTAATGCGAAGGATAAGGGTTTGTGATAGGTACTTGGTATATGACTTTTGCGTAAGCCTCCCCGGCAACGGCGCCAGAAATTCTTCTTGCTACTTCTCGAGCTTGCGTTGCATTCCCTCGTAGAGTAAAGGGTGATGCAGCACAGTAGTGTAAGTATTTCCCTCAGTTTTTGAGAACCAAGGTATCAATCCAGTAGGAGACCACGCGTGAGTCCCTCACACTTGCACAAACAAATAAGAACTTCACAGCCAACGCAATAAGGGATTGTCAATCCCTTTACGGTCACTCACGAAAGTGAGATCTAATAGATAGGATAGTTTAATACTTTTGGTATTTTTTGGATATAAGAACAGAAAGTAAAAACACTAAAGTAAAGTAGATTGTAGATTGATATGTTGAGAATAGACCCGGGGGCCATAGGTTTCACTAGTGGCTTCTCTCATGATAGCAGAATTCTACGGTGGGTGAACAAATTATTGTCGAGCAATTGATAGAAAAGCGAATAATTATGAGAATATCTAGGCATCATCATTATATATAGGCATCACATACGAGACAAGTAGACCGAAACGATTCTGCATCTACTACTGTTACTCCACACATCGACCGCTATCCAGCATGCGTCTAGAGTATTAAGTTCATAAGAACAGAGTAATGCTTTAAGCAAGATGACATGATGTAGAGGGATAAACTCAAGCAATACGATATAAACCCATCTTTTTATCCTCGATGGCAACAATACAATACGTGCCTTGTTGCCCCTACTGTCAGTGGGAAAAGACACCGCAAGATTGAACCCAAAGCCAAGCACTTCTCCCATTGCAAGAACTATAGATCTAGTAGGCCAAGCCAAACCGATAATTCGAAGAGACTTGCAAGGATATTATAATCTTACCTACTAATAAAGCAGCTATCGCTTCTGTTCGTACATCATCGGCATCTTTGCAGAAAAGCCCCTTCACTTTTGAGTATTCAACCCGCAATCCTCTTTTAAGTGGCTAAACTAAGAAAACCTTTCGTTTTTCCAAAAACGACCCTACATTTTAGTGTATTCAACCCACGATCTTTTTCTTTTGTGGCTAATTTGAGCTGGGTGAACTCATCAGGGTCTCCTCCCGATCGATCCAGATCGAGGCGGTCAACGAGCGTGCGGGGGCGGCAGGCGGATCTCCCGCTCGATTCGATCGAGTGAGGTCTGCACAGGGTGGTGGCTGACGGGATGGGCGCGCGGAACTTCGGCGACGGAGGAACCTTGCAAGGCGTCGGGGTTCTCCAAGGCGGCATCATAGTTGCTCCGGCGTGCTCCTGGAAGAAAAGGAGGGAGGACGAAGAAGAGAGGGAGAGAAAACCAGGAGGAAGGAGAGAAATGAGGGGAGGCACGGCAGGAGGCTGTGCTGCTGGTTTCTCCGGTGAAGAGGAGATAGGGCACGGACATTGGCAAGAGTGGACGGTGTTTGGCGACGGAGGCGGTGGTCGGGGAGCACGTGGTGCGGGCTCCAAGAGGCAGATGGACGAGGACGAGGGTGAGTGGAGCCGGATCCTGCAAACCGAGGACACACGCTGGCACTGGGCAACCGTGTCGGTGGTAGTGGAAGGGGAGGAGCAGTGAGGCGCGCGCAGCAGGAAGTCAGGGGAGGGCGCAGCAATGGGAGCAGCCACCCTTGATCTGCCACCAGGGGCCACTCCGCCGGCCGGAGGGAGCGGCCGCCCCGGATCTGCCACCAGGGGTCACTTCATCGGCCGACACTGAAGGAAATATGCCCTAGAGGCAATAATAAAGTTATTATTTATTTCCTTATATCATGATAAACGTTTATTATTCATGCTAGAATTGTATTAACCGGAAACTTAATACATGTGTGAATACATAGACAAAACAGTATGTCCCTAGTATGCCTCTACTAGACTAGCTCATTGATCAAAGATGGTTATGTTTCCTAGCCATAGACATGAGTTGTCATTTGATCAACGGGATCACATCATTAGGAGAATGATGTGATGGACAAGACCCATCCGTTAGCATAGCACTATGATCGTTTAGTTTTACTGCTATTGCTTTCTTCATGACTTATACATGTTCCTATGACTATGAGATTATGCAACTCCCGAATACCGTAGGAACACCTTGTGTGCTATCAAACGTCACAACGTAACTAGGTGATCATAAAGATGCTCTACAGGTGTCTCCGAAAGTATTCGTGGTGTTGGCATAGATCAAGATTAGGATTTGTCACTCCGAGTATCGGAGAGGTATCTCTGGGCCCTCTCGGTAACACACATCACAATAAGCCTTGCAAGCAAAAGACTAATGAGTTAGTCACGAGATGATGTGTTACGGAACGAGTAAAGAGACTTGTCGGTAACGAGATTGAACTAGGTATAGAGATACCGACGATTGAATCTCGGGCAAGTAACATACCGTTTGACAAAAGGAACAACGTATGTTGTTATGCGGTTCTGACCGATAAAAGATCTTCGTAGAATATGTAGGAGCCAATATGAACATCCAGGTTCCGCTATTGGTTATTGACCGGAGATGAGTCTCGGTCATGTCTACATAGTTCTCGAACCCGTAGGGTCCGCACGCTTAACGTTTGATGACGATCGGTATTATGAGTTTATGAGTATTGATGTACCGAAGGTAGTTCGGAGTCCCGGATGAGATCACGGACATGACGAGGAGTCTCGGAATGTCCGAGACATAAAGATTGATATATTGGACGGCTATATTCGGACACCGGAAGTATACCGGAAAAGTTTCGGATTTATCGGGATTGCCGAAGGGGGTTACCGGAACCCCCTACGAAGGGGGATGGTCCATAGTGGGCCATGTGGAAAGGAGAGAGGCAGCCCATAGGGCTGGCCGGCGCCCCACCTGGTTCCTAGTTCGACTAGGATTGGTGGGAGGCGCCACCTCTTCCTTTTCCTACTCCATCTCTTCCTTCTTTGGTGATTCCTACTAGGAATAGGATTGCAATCCTATTCCTAGTAGGATTCCTTCCCTAGCCGCACCATAGGAGGTTGGCCGGCCCTCCTCCCTTGCTCCTTTATATACGGGGGCAGGGGGGCACCCAAAGACAAACAAGTTGAATTGTTTTAGCCGTGTGCGGTGCCCCCCTCCACAGAATCACACCTTGGTCATACCGTCGCGGAGCTTAGGCGAAACCCTGCGCCGGTGAACACATCATATCCGTCACCACGCCGTCGTGCTGACGAAACTCTCCCGTGAAGCTCAACTGGATCAAGAGCTCGTGGGACGTCATCAAGCTGAACGTGTGCTGAACGTGGAGGTGCCGTACGTTCGGTGCTTGATCGGTTGGATCGCGAAGAAGTTCGACAACATCAACCGCGTCACTTGAAGCTTCCGCTCCCGGTCTACGAGGGTACGTAGACACACTCTTCCCTCTCGTTGCTATGCATCTGGTAGATAGATCTTGCGTGATCGTAGGAAAATTTTAAAATACTACGTTCCCCAACAGTGGCATCAGAGCCAGGTCTATGCGTAGATGATATGCACGAGTAGAACACAATGAGATTGTGGACGATACTAGTCATACTGCTTACCAGCATGTCATACTTTGCTTCGGCGGTATTGTGAGATGAAGCGGCCCGGACCGACATTACGCGTACGCTTACGCGAGACTGGTTTCACCGTTACGAGCACTCGTTGCTTAAAGGTGACTGGTGGGTGTCTGTCTCTCTCACTTTAGCTGAATCAAGTGTGGCTACGCCCGGTCCTTGTGAAGGTTAAAACATCACATACTTGACGAAACATCGTTGTGGTTTTGTATGCGTAGGTAAGAACGGTTCTTGCTAAGCCCGTAGCAGCCACGTAAAACTTGCAACAAACAAAGTAGAGGACGTCTAACTTGTTTTTGCAGGGCATGTTGTGATGTGATATGGTCAAGACATGATGAGTTATACGGTTTTGTATGAGATGATCATGTTTTGTAAAGTTGTCGGCAACTGGCAGGAGCCATATGGTTGTCGCTTTATTGTATGAAATGCAATCGCCATGTAATTGCTTTACTTTATCTCTAAGCGGTAGCGATAGTCGTGGAAGCAATAGTTGGCGAGACGACAACGATGCTACGATGAAGATCAAGGTGTCAAGCCGGTGACGAAGGTGATCATGACGGTGCTTTGAAGATGGAGATCAAAAGCACAAGATGATGATGGCCATATCATGTCACATATTTTGATTGCATGTGATGTTTATCTTATTATGCTTCTTATTTTGCTTAGAACGACGGTAGCATTATAAGATGATCCCTTACTAAATTTCAAGGTATAAGTGTTCTCCCTGAGTATGCACCGTTGCGAAAGTTCGTCGTGCCGAGACACCACGTGATGATCGGGTGTGATAAGCTCTACGTTCAAATACAACGGGTGTAAGCCAGTTTTGCACACGCAGAATACTCGGGTTAAACTTGACGAGCCTAGCATATACAGATATGGCCTCGGAACACTGGAGACCGAAAGGTCGAGCGTGAATCATATAGTAGATATGATCAACATAAGATGTTCACCATTGAAACTACTCCATCTCACGTGATGATCGGACATGGTTTAGTTGATTTGGATCACGTGATCATTTAGATGACCGGAGGGATGTCTATCTAAGTGGGAGTTCTTAAGTAATATGATTAACTGAACTTTAATTTATCATGAACTTAGTCCTGGTAGTATTAGCATATCTATGTTGTAGATCAATAGCTCGCGATGTTGCTCCCCGTTTATTTTTTCATATGTTCCTAGAGAAAACCAAGATTGAAAGATGTTAGTAGCAATGATGCGGAATTGTTCCGTGATCTGAGGATTATCCTCATTGCTGCACAGAAGAATTATGTCCTTGATGCACCGCTAGGTGACAGACCTATTGCAGGAGCAGATGTAGACGTTATGAACGTTTTGACAAAAGCTCGATATGATGACTACTTGATAGTTTAAGTGCACCATGCTTTACGGCTTAGAACCGGGACTTCAAAAACGTTTTGAATGCCATGGAGCATATAAGATGTTCCAAGAGTTGAAATTAGTATTTCATACTCATGCCCGTGTCGAGAGGTATAAGACCTCTGACAGTACTTTGCCTACAAGATGGAGGAGAATAGCTCAACCAGTGAGCATGTGCTCAGATTGTCTGGGTACTACAATTACTTTAATCAAGTGGGAGTTAATCTTCCAGATAAGATAGTAATTGACAAAGTTCTCTAGTCACTATCACCAAGTTAGTAGAACTTCGTGATGAACTATAATATGCAAGGGATGACGAAAGGAATTCCCAGCTCTTCACGATACTGAAGTAGGCGAAGGTAGAAATCATGAAAAAGCATCAAGTGTTGATGGTTAACAAGACCACTTGTTTCAAGTAAAGGGCAAAGGGATAGAAGGGGAACTTCAAGAAGAATGACAAGCAAGTTGTCACTCCCGTGAAGAAACCCAAAGCTAAACTCAAGCCTGAAACAAGTGCTTATACTGCAAAGGAAATGGTCACTAAAAGTGGAACTGCCCTAGATACTTGGCGGATAAGGAGGATGGCAAAGTGAACAAAGGTATATTTGATATACAGATTATTAATGTGTATTTTACTAGTGTTCATAGCAACCCCTCGGTATTTGATATTGGTTCAGTTGCTAAAGAGTAGTAACTCGATGTGGGAGTTGCATAATGAACATAAACTAGTTGAAGGATGAAGTGACGATGTGTATTGGAAGCAGTTCCAAGATTGATATGATCATCATCGCACACTCCCTATACTTTCGGGATTAGTGTTGAACCTAAATAACTGTTATTTGGTGTTTGTGTTGAGCATGAATGTGATTTGATCATGTTTATTGCAATACGGTTATTCATGTAAGTTAGAGAATAATTGTTGTTCTGATTACATGAATAAAACCTTCTATGGTCATACACCCAATGAAAATAGTTTGTTGGATCTCGATCGTGTGACACACATATTCATAATATTGAAGCCAAAAGATGCAAGGTTAATAATGATAGTGCAACTTATTTGTGGCACTGCCGTTTAAGTCATATTGGTGTAAAACGCATGAAGAAACTCCATAATGATGGACTTTTGGAATCACTTGATTATGAATCACTTGGTGCTTGCGAACCATGCCTCATGGGCAAGATGACTAAAACTCCGTTCTCCGGAACTATGGAGCGAGCAACAGATTTGTTGGAAATCATACATACTGATGTATGTGGACCAATGAGTGTTGATGCTCGCGGCGGGTATCGTTATTTTCTGACCTTCACTGATGATTTGAGCAGATATGGGTATATCTACTTGATGAAGCACAAGTCTGAAACATTTGAAAAGTTCAAAGAATTTCAGAGTGAAGTAGAAAATCATCGTAACAAGAAAATAAAGTTTCTGCGATCTGATCGTGGAGGAGAATATTTGAGTTACGAGTTTGGTCTTCATTTGAAACAATGTGGAATAGTTTCACAACTCACGCCACCCGGAACACCACAGCATAATGGTGTGTCCGAACATCGTAACCGTACTTTATTGGATATGGTGCGATCTATGATGTCTCTTACCGATTTACCAATATCGTTTTGGGTCATGCATTAGAGACAGCTGCATTCACGTTAAATAGGGCACCATCTAAATCCGTTGATACGACACCATATGAACTTTGGTTTAGCAAGAAACCAAAGTTGTCGTTTCTTAAAGTTTGGGGCTGCGATGCTTATGTGAAAACACTTCAACCTGATAAGCTCGAACCCAAGTCGGAAAAATGTGTCTTCATAGGATACCCAAAAGAGACTATTGGGTACACCTTCTATCACAGATCCGAAGGCAAAATATTCATTGCTAAGAACGGATCCTTTCTAGAAAAAGAGTTTCTCTCGAAAGAAGTGAGTGGGAGGAAAGTAGAACATGATGAGGTAATTGTACCTTCTCCCGGATTGGAAAGTAGTACATCACAGGAAATCGTTCTAGTGATTCCTACACCAATTAGTGAGGAAGTTAATGATAATGATCATGAAACTTCGGATCAAGTTTCTGCTGAACGTCGTAGATCAACCAGAGTACGTTCCGCACCAGAGTGGTACGGCAACCCAGTTCTGGAAATCATGTTACTGGACCATGATGAACCTGCGAACTATGAGGAAGCGATGATGAGCCCAGATTCCGCAAAATGGCTTGAAGCCATGAAATCTGAGATGGGATCCATGTATGAGAACAAAGTGTGGACTTTGGTTGACTTGCCCGATGATCGGCAAGCCATCAAAAATAAATGGATCTTCAAGAGGAAGACCGACGCAGACGGTAATATTACTGTTTACAAAGCTCGACTTGTTGCGAAAGGTTTTCGACAAAGTTCAAGGAGTTGACTACGATGAGACTTTCTCACCCGTAGCGATGCTTAAGTCTGTCCGAATCATGTTAGCAATTGCCGCATTTTATGATTATGAAATCTGGCAAATGGATGTCAAAACTGCATTCCTAAATGGATATCTCAAAGAAGAGTTGTATATGATGCAACCAGAAGGTTTTGTCGATCCAAAAAGGTGCTGACAAAGTATGCAAGCTCCAGCGATCCATCTATGGACTGGTGCAAGCATCTCGGAGTTGGAATATACGCTTTGATGAGGTGATCAAAGCATATGGTTTTATACAGACTTTTGGAGAAGCCTGTATTTACAAGAAAGTGAGTGGGAGCTCTGTAGCATTTCTAATATTATATGTAGATGACATATTGTTGATTGGAAATGATATAGAATTTCTGGATAGCATAAAAGGATACTTGAATAAAAGTTTTTCGATAAAAGACCTCGGAGAAGCTACTTACATATTAGGCATCAAAATCTATAGAGATAGATCAAGACGCTTGATAAGACTTTCGATGAGTACATACATTGATAAAGATTTTGAAGTAATTCAAAATGGATCAGTCAAAGAAAGAGATCTTGCCTGACTTGTAAGGTGTGAAGTTGAGTAAGACTCAAAGCCAGACCACGGCAGAAAAATATAGAGAGAATGAAAGTCATTCCCTATGCCTCAGCCATAGGTTCTATAAAGTATGCCATGCTGTGTACCAAACACGTTGTGTACCTTGCCAAGAGTTTGTCAAGGTGGTACAATAGTGATCCAGGAGTAGATCACTATACAGCGGTCAAAATTATCCTTAGTAACTGGGTGACTAAGGAAATGTTTCTCGATTATGGAGGTGATAAAGAGTTCATCGTAAAGGGTTACGCCGATGCAAACTTTGACACTAAATCCAGATGACTCTAAGTATCAATCTGGATGCGTATTGAAAGTGGGAGCAATTAGCTAGAGTAGCTCCATGCAGAGCATTGTAGACATAGAAATTTGCGAAATACATAGGGATCTGTATATGACAGACCCGTTGACTAAACTTCTCTCACAAGCAAAACATGATCACACCTTATTACTCTTGGGTATTAATCACATAGCGATGTGAACTAGATTATTGACTCTAGTAAACCCTTTGGGTGTTGGTCACATGGCGATGTGAACTATCGGTATTAAATCACATAGCGATGTGAGCTAGATTATTGACTCTGGTGCAAGTGGGAGACTGAAGGAAATATGCCCTAGAGGCAATAATAAAGTTATTATTTATTTCCTTATATCATGATAAACGTTTATTATTCATGCTAGAATTGTATTAACCGGAAACTTAATACATGTGTGAATACATAGACAAAACAGTATGTCCCTAGTATGCCTCTACTAGACTAGCTCATTGATCAAAGATGGTTATGTTTCCTCGCCATAGACATGAGTTGTCATTTGATCAACGGGATCACATCATTAGGAGAATGATGTGATGGACAAGACCCATCCGTTAGCATAGCACTATGATCGTTTAGTTTTACTGCTATTGCTTTCTTCATCACTTATACATGTTCCTATGACTATGAGATTATGCAACTCCCGAATACCGTAGGAACACCTTGTGTGCTATCAAACGTCACAACGTAACTGGGTGATCATAAAGATGCTCTATAGGTGTCTCCGAAAGTATTCGTGGTGTTGGCATAGATCAAGATTAGGATTTGTCACTCCGAGTGTCGGAGAGGTATCTCTGGGCCCTCTCGGTAACACACATCACAATAAGCCTTGCAAGCAAAAGACTAATGAGTTAGTCACGAGATGATGTGTTACGGAACGAGTAAAGAGACTTGCCGGTAACGAGATTGAACTAGGTATAGAGATACCGACGATCGAATCTCGGGCAAGTAACATACCGTTTGACAAAAGGAACAACGTATGTTGTTATGCGGTTCTGACCGATAAAAGATCTTCGTAGAATATGTAGGAGTCAATATGAACATCCAGGTTCCGCTATTGGTTATTGACCGGAGATGAGTCTCGGTCATGTCTACATAGTTCTCGAACCCGTAGGGTCCGCACGCTTAACGTTTGATGACGATCGGTATTATGAGTTTATGAGTATTGATGTACCGAAGGTAGTTCGGAGTCCCGGATGAGATCACGGACATGACGAGGAGTCTCGGAATGTCCGAGACATAAAGATTGATATATTGGACGGCTATATTTGGACACCGGAAGTATACCGGAAAAGTTTCGGATTTATCGGGAATGCCGGAGGGGGTTACCGGAACCCCCTACGAGAGGGGATGGTCCATAGTGGGCCAAAAGGGAAAGAGAGAGGCAGCCCATAGGGCTGGCCGGCGCCCCCACCTAGGGTTCCTAGTTGGACTAGGATTGGGGGGGGCGCCACCTCTCCTATTCCTTTCCCCCTTCTTCCTTTCGGTGAATCCTACTAGGAATAGGATTGCAATCCTATTCCTAGTAGGACTCCCTCCCTAGCCGCACCAGGAAGGGCCGGCCGGCCTCCCTCCCCTGCTCCTTTATATACGGGGGCAGGGGGCACCCAAAGACACACAAGTTGAATTGTTTTAGCCGTGTGCGGTGCCCCCCTCCACAGAATCACACCTCGGTCATACCGTCGCGGAGCTTAGGCGAAGCCCTGCGCCGGTGAACACATCATATCCGTCACCACGCCGTCGTGCTGACGAAACTCTCCCGTGAAGCTCAACTGGATCAAGAGCTCGTGGGACGTTATCAAGCTGAACGTGTGCTGAACGCGGAGGTGCCGTACGTTCGGTGCTTGATCGGTTGGATCGCGAAGAAGTTCGACAACATCAACCGCGTCACTTGACGCTTCCGCTCCCGGTCTACGAGGGTACGTAGACACACTCTCCCCTCTCGTTGCTATGCATCTGGTAGATAGATCTTGCGTGATCGTAGGAAAATTTTAAAATACTACGTTCCCCAACACCGTTAGCATAGCACTATGATCGTTTAGTTTAACTGCTATTGCTTTCTTCATGACTTATACATGTTCCTATGACTATGAGATTATGCAACTCCCGAATACCGTAGGAACACCTTGTGTGCTATCAAACGTCACAACGTAACTGGGTGATCATAAAGATGCTCTACATGTGTCTCCGAAAGTATTTGTGGTGTTGGCATAGATCAAGATTAGGATTTGTCACTCCGAGTGTCGGAGATGTATCTCTGGGCCCTCTCGGTAACACACATCACAATAAGCCTTGCAAGCAAAAGACTAATGAGTTAGTCACGAGATGATGTGTTACGGAACGAGTAAAGAGACTTGCCGGTAACGAGATTGAACTAGGTATAGAGATACCGACGATCGAATCTCGGGCAAGTAACATACCGTTTGACAAAAGGAACAACGTATGTTGTTATGCGGTTCTGACCGATAAAAGATCTTCGTAGAATATGTAGGAGCCAATATGAACATCCAGGTTCCGCTATTGGTTATTGACCGGAGATGAGTCTCGGTCATGTCTACATAGTTCTCGAACCCGTAGGGTCCGCACGCTTAACGTTTGATGACGATCGGTATTATGAGTTTATGAGTATTGATGTACCGAAGGTAGTTCGGAGTCCCGGATGAGATCACGGACATGACGAGGAGTCTCGGAATGTCCGAGACATAAAGATTGATATATTGGACGGCTATATTCGGACACCGGAAGTATACCGGAAAAGTTTCGGATTTATCGGGATTGCCGAAGGGGGTTACCGGAACCCCCTACGAAGGGGGATGGTCCATAGTGGGCCTTGTGGAAAGGAGAGAGGCAGCCCATAGGGCTGGCCGGCGCCCCACCTGGTTCCTAGTTGGACTAGGATTGGTGGGAGGCGCCACCTCTTCCTTTTCCTACTCCATCTCTTCCTTCTTTGGTGATTCCTACTAGGAATAGGATTGCAATTCTATTCCTAGTAGGATTCCTTCCCTAGCCGCACCATAGGAGGTTGGCCGGCCCTCCTCCCTTGCTCCTTTATATACGGGGGCAGGGGGGCACCCAAAGACACACAAGTTGAATTGTTTTAGCCGTGTGCGGTGCCCCCCTCCACAGAATCACACCTTGGTCATACCGTCGCGGAGCTTAGGCGAAGCCCTGCGCCGGTGAACACATCATATCCGTCACCACGCCGTCGTGCTGACGAAACTCTCCCGTGAAGCTCAACTGGATCAAGAGCTCGCGGGACGTCATCAAGCTGAACGTGTGCTTAACGCGGAGGTGCCGTACGTTCGGTGCTTGATCGGTTGGATCGCGAAGAAGTTCGACAACATCAACCGCGTCACTTGACGCTTCCGCTCCCGGTCTACGAGGGTACGTAGACACACTCTTCCCTCTCGTTGCTATGCATCTGGTAGATAGATCTTGCGTGATCGTAGGAAAATTTTAAAATACTACGTTCCCCAACAGGCACACCACCGAGACACGCGCCACCAGAGCACCGGGCTGACAGTCGTGAGGGAACAGGGCGCACGCAATTGGCTGTGAGACGAGGAGAGACCCTGACGCAGGCCCGGAGGTGGCTTCTGGCGGCGGCGACAGGAGCTGGAGATGAGTGTTGTTGTGTGGTGGAGCCACGCTCGGGGGAAGCAACGACGTTGGGCCCTGTGTTATATCGGTGAAGAAAGATGCAGATAGCGATAAGAGAGATGGATAGCGAAATAACATAGAACAGCAAGCGGGGAAGGACGAATGGATAAGTTTTGAGGTGGAGGTGGTGGTTGGTGGTGTACGTGTCGGCTCCAGCCAACATATGAGCCGTTTAGCAAATGCATGATGCATCTTTTTCTTAGCCGTTTAGCAAATGCACGATGCATTTTTTTAGACAAAAATGCACTAACAAACCATATATGTGCTATAACAGGAGTATAGGAGAGAAACGCATCAGGAGAAATTATTGCGTTTGGGTCAAGCCCAAATAGTGAAAAAATCATTAATAATGAAAGGAAAAAGTCTAAAATAAACCTTGAAATTATAGACGAAAGCTAAATCAAATCCCGAACTCTGAATCCCGAAATTGGCACTATGAGCTTATAATCCCGGTCTATTTTAGACCCTACACCTGTTTGGCACATCGGGAATACTACAATCCCGGCCGGGATAACCAGCGAATCTCACGGGCAGGATTTTGGGCCGGCCCAGTATAACACAACAAGAATTCGTGAAGCTGAAAAAATGTCGCACATTTCTAAAATTGTTCAGAAGTGAAAACGTGTTCCTGTTTTATATTTTTGGCACGAATTCAATTCATTTTGTGTTTTTAAAAAATTATTTGGAATTCCGAAATTCTATTCGAATTTTAAAAAACTGTTCACATTTTGTATTTATTTCTGAAATCTTTGAACATTTTATAAAGTGCGTTTTTTAAAATATCGAATACATTTAATAAACAAACGACTTTAAAAAAGAGAACACCTTTTGAAATATAAACATTTTTTTAAACCTGAACAAAATTTAAAAGTGCAAACACTTTTGGAAAAATAATCTTTTTCTGAAATCTGAACAAAAGTTTAAAGTGCGAACACTTTTTGTACAATGTAAAAAAATGTTTGCGTGTTGTAAAAAAATATGTCATAACCTTAACAGAATATACATGACATGTGTTTGCAAAAAGTGTATGCAAATTAAAAAATGTTGAACCATGTAAAAGAGTGCTCGTGTACTTTTATAACAAGTTTATTGTCATTAAGAAAATGTAAAACATGTATTTGGAAAAATATTTCCATGTATTCAAAAAAGTTCTGAAAACATTTAATATAAAAATGTCCGCAATTCATTTAAAAATATCAAAAATTTAATGTATGGGTTAAAAATATACATTGGGTACTGAGAAAAATTAGGCATGTGTAAAATGAAAAATGAAATGAAAACGTAAAAGAAAAAAAAAAGAAAATACAAATTAGTGCGCGCGCGAGAGCGACTACGCTACTGGGCTGGCCCAATTCAACAAATACCGGCGAAGTCCTTTGAAGGTTTAAAATAGACCGGGATTAGAGAGTTTGGTGTGCTGATTTCAGGGATTGAGAGTTCGGGGTTTGATTTAGCTTTCGCCTACAAATTCAAGGTTTGTTTTGGACTTTTCCCATAATGAAATTCAATCTTCCAAATCAAACAATCGATTCTAAAAAAATCAAACAATCTTTAATAAAAAACGAAAATCATACATAATCAAAATCAGTAGGATTCAAATCTTTTGATAATCATGTACGAATCTTTTAAATGAATTACAGTGCATGTTTTTTCTCTGAAATACTATTTCATACATTACTATTCTTCCATCCGATGACAGTGCAAAGCATAAATAAGTGCCTATAAAGGATGTTGGGGTGGCCATGACAAAAGCAAACTTCATGAGAAAAATAAAGATAATGCAACCCATGGCAACACACGCATGTGCACCTAACAAAGACGAGGATAACATTATCTCAACATTTATCAGAGTTGGATATAAGTGACACATAATGGCACGCGAAACAGAAACCCGTTGCAACACACAGGCATATGTACTAGTCATACATAAAAGAATTCAGAAAAGAACCAAATATTTCTCATAGATAATCTTGATCATAAACCCACAATTCATCGGATCTCGACAAACACACCGCAAAAAGATTACATCGAATAGATCTCCTCGAAGACCGAGGAGAACTTGGTATTGAGATCCAAAAAGAGAGAAGAAGCCATCTAGGTACTAACTATGGACCCCGAAGGTCTGTGGTAAACTACTCACAACTCATGGTGGCGGGATGGTGTTGATGTAGAAGCAGTCCGTGGAAGATCCCCCCTCCGGCGGAGCTCCGGAACAGGCCCCAAGATGGGATCTCACGGGAACAGAAGGTTGCGGCAGTGGAATTAGGGTATTCTCTGTTGCCTTGATGTTTTCAGGGTACATGGGTATATATAGGAGGAAGAAGTACGTCGGTGGAGCAACATGGGGCCCACGAGAGTGGGGCGCGCCCAGGGGGAGGGGGCGCGCCCTGGACCCTCGTGGGCACCCCGTGTCTCCTATGCCTTGGTGCTCAAGTCTCTCGTGAAGATATCGTTCCAAAAATAACTCTCCCGAAGGTTTCATTTTGTTTGCACTCCATTTGATATTCCTTTTCTGCGAAACCCTGAAATAGGCAAAAAAAACAGCAATCTGCACTGGGCCTTTGGGTTAATAGGTTAGTCCCAAAAATAATATAAAAGTGTATGATAAAGCTCATTAAACATTCAAAACATCATATATAATAGCATGGAACAATCAAAAATTATAGATACATTGGAGACGTATCACATGCTTCTCAATGTACCTACACATGAAAATTTTGGGAACGACTGATGTTTTTCATCGAGGTTAGTTTCATCCCATGGCTTATATATGCTCACTGTTTAGGATATTGGTAGCTAGTACCATATAGGCCAGGGGCTGATAAGGTACTAATCGGTGAATCAGACCTTTAACTGAATATATCTGCAACCCAGTTATCGTTAGATTAACTAGGGCCATATGTAATATATATCTGAGGCTACATAGCAACATGCACTGTACTTAATGTCTAAATATGCAATCCTAGGCTACATAGCAATAAGGAAGAGTGTTACATTAATGTTTTGATGATGTCTAGATATACGTAGAAGAGCAGTAGCAGCAACAGCAATAACACAACCCTGTTTGGATACTCAACTTAGGTTCAAGGCACAGTACTTGCAATTTGGGTTTGTTACACCAATCATACTGTAGGGGGTTCCCTTACGGTCTTTTCTATCAAAAAAACTTAGCTACAGGTTAGATTTAGTTCCTAGCTCATGACTAACCCTGAACTAACTCCATCCAAAGAGTTGTTTTGATGGCAGGGTTAGATTGACAATAAATGCACTAGGAGAACTAGCTCCAATGAGCACCTCTTGGGTTGGATAGTTTTTTTGGGTGGGTTATAGATGCAACTAGCTCAAACTAGCCCTCATGTTTAGATATACTTTAGGGCTTTTTAGCCTGAACTACCTCAAACTAACTGTAACCCATGTATACAGCAACAGTTAATCAACCGATACTTTTTGAGAATGCAATAAACTCCTTCCGGCCCATAATATAAGATGTTAATTCATCTAATATGTGAGTATATTGCATGTTATAAGATATTATAAAAGAGTGTTGTACTACATCATTGTGCAATTGTTGTTTAGCTTCTAATATTAACTTGGTGCTTTTCAATACATATGTCATTGGTAAAGATCCGCGCTTCGACGCTTTCTGCGTATGGGGCAATGAGATATCGATAAACGAGCATCAAGTGAGGAAGGTGATAAAGATTGTTAGTAAAATGGGTCCAAAGATGGGAATTAAACTATTTGTTTACACTTTATACAACACAATAGCGAACTGCAGGATGGTAAGCAAGAACTCTGCAGCTTTCTTTTTACTATAGATAATGAGTTGTGTTAGATGACAATGTCTGAATCTTTTTTCCTTTGCAGTGGTTGCCAAAGAAGTTTACTCAAGATTACCTCTCAAACTACATGATTGGTGGGCATGCAAAGGTTAAAGTATTTCTACCAGAACACGATGATTATCTAGATGTTTTTAGGAAGACCATGAAGGATGGGCGGTCGGCCATCACAAGGGGTTGCACTAGAGTCGTGCGTGCCTTCTGTATGGAGGAGGGCACAATATGGGCATTCCGCTTCACCTTGTTGAGCAACCAGAATGTTTTTCGCCTCTTTCTTTACCATCTTTAATAGTACAAGTATGCAACTGTGGTTCATCATTCTTTATTTGGTTCTTATGTAATTCTTGAACATATGTACCTATGAATCGAATAATGCATTGGTTGTTTGAACCTGATGGATATGAATAAAGCTATAGTATAAATTCAAATTCAAATTCAAATCCATTATAATTTGAAATAGTAGTAATTAAATTACGGTGAAATTATGCTCTCTAGGTCGTTACGGCACACACGGTTGGTAAAACACAAACATTAGCGATATACACCATAATCCGAGATGGTTCACAGAGAGGAAACGTGTGGAAGCATGCACACAATTGCCGTTTGCAAAGCGTGTGCGATGTCTGACAATATCACAAATGGTGCGGCCAAACTAAACGTTTGTGATAGTTGCCTAGTACATGATTTGCAACCATGAACTATTTCTGATGAAGTATGCATTGTAAACGTTGCACCACAGAATAGCGTGTGCGATAGTTGTCGTGTACGACGATGTTACGACGGTCCGAGGTTTCGTAATCCGATCCCACACTCGTACGACGATTAGCTAATCTTCTTAATTAGTTATCGCATATGGTTTGTGTGCGTGATTGTATGCTTATCATACACGTTCAATAATAGTGAACCGTTTGTGATGGGTCGCGCATCATAAATGTAGCACCACAGAATACTGACAGCGATGGCAATGCGAACACAAGCGAGTAGGAGTACTGTATATGCATCTTAGCTCCCTATCCCTGATGGTTTCTGGATCGTGTGGGAAGGACCCCCCTATCACTGTCACTCACTTCGCGACGGTGCAAATGTTGTTGCGGAAAGGGGTTAAAACCATTTGTATAGCACCGACGCGTACCAGTGTATGCTCATGCTTTTCCATGCCTCTGAAGCGAATATCATGTTTATTGACTACATTGTGAGATGAAGCCACTTTCAGAAGGTTGTGGAAGCGCGGGGTGGCGCATGGGCTTGTCCTGGGGCTTGTCCTGGGGCTTGGTGGCCTCACCCTTGGTTAACTGTAGGCAAAGTAGCACTCTTCGAAGCGTGCTTTGTACGATTGAACCTGTATAAGTACTCATACTGATTTCAGCTATGGTTGTTAAGTGCCCCTGCTAGTTTCAGTTAAGGTTGTTAAGTAGTCCTACTGCTTTTACAGTCTGTCATGTTTCTTCAGTCATGTCTTCCTCCAGCCGCTCAAACCAAACCAGCGCTGGCGGGGTTGCCTGCTTCCGCCTCCCACGGCTGGTTGCACCTTAGCGCACGCATCGCCGCCCCATCGTCTCCTAAATCATTAACGCCGACGTCCGAGGCCTCACCGTTGTCCTCCGCGTGCTTTAGTGCGCTTGCCGCGGCACCGCCCTCTCGCGTTGTCAACATGGAGAGGATGACACTAGTGGCCCACCATATCCATGGCCGTATGCAAGCATGTTCCTCATTTTTTGTTATACATACTCCATTATCAGTGTATATAAAAATAAAATGCATCCTCCTAGTGGTTTGCTGACATCTGGGACCCACGACATTGTCAGGGCCTAGTCAATAGACAAGAGAACAACACAAGATCGGCTGACACCTTGGACGTAGCTGCTCGAGCAATATTTTTTTCTGCTATTGATCAAACAGAGTAGGGTTTCAACTGGGTTGTGGCCCTTCTAGCCTAGGCTTCTATTTTACGTTCACCACATGACCAGCCCAGCTATTTTTTCTTTGTGAAAATGAGCCCAGTTTATTTATTTATTTTTGAAGAATACCCAATCCAGGCCTACTTATTTTTCTACGCCCTGTTGGGCTGCAAGTCTTTCAAGACGGCTACGAATCTTGAAAGTAATATGAAATGGGCTATAAATATAAAAATCAAACGACAAATTGGCAATTACTTTCAAATTTCTAAATATTTTCACATTTTCATATTCCAATTTCACTGGGCTTTAACCTAATTTAAATATATCTTCAAAGTATTTTAAATCTAGCTCGACATTTCGGTATTAAAAATAGTATGGAACCCACCGAAATATGCGGAATTTTGCAATGACCTCTAAATTATAAAAAATAGGGAATGGTCTGACTTGTGGGCCTATTAAGTTGACGCGTATGCAAGTGTTTTTACTTATTATATACGTCAACAAACGATTCTAGTAGATGTGACCGTTGGATGTCAATCACATGGTCATCGTGCTTCTTCAATTTGTGATCTTCTTGCTCTAGCCGACAAATCCAGCGCCAGCGGAACCGCCTGTTCCTGCGGGCTCCTGCCTCCCGTGGCCGACTATGCTGCCGCGTAGGACTCACCGCCCCCTACTACTCCCACCGCTGGCCAGGCAATCCCTCTACTCACCCACAACCCCCTGTTATTTTGCGACGATGATAGCCTCACACCGCAGTCGAACCAGTAAACCCTCGTACTACCCTTCGCATGTTGCCAGGTTCCGCGTCATTCCTTGCCTCACCGTCGTCCACCGCCTGGTGCTGTTCGCGCGGCGTGGTCAACGTGGTCACGAAACGTCTTCCATCGAAAGAGGACTATATGTGGAGAGGCTGACAATTGGGTCCACGGCCGCAGCAAGGAAGTGCCTCCTTATTACGCGCAAACTAATGATTCCTCTAGCTGACACCGGGACCTATCGGAAGGGCCTCAAAAAAATGTTTCCCCTCTGACAACTGGGACCCACTAGCTACATCTTCGCATGCAAGAAAGTGAGTCCATATTATGGGCAAAAAAATGTTTCTTCCCCTGACAGCTGGGACCCACCAGATATATCTTCGCACGCAAGGAAGTGCCTCCTTACGCCCCCCCCCCCCTGACAGCTGGGACCCACCAGGTCGAACCGTATGTAGGGTTGTCTGTCTGGCCGCGAACGTGTATGTACATACTGGTTGATCGGTCTCTCTGCAGCAATGAACCGTGGCCGAGTAAGGACATGCACGTGTAGTAGTAGAGACACAAACATAGCATGTCACGCAGCCCCGTCTATATATATCGAGTACATGTATGTACATCCACGCTGCAAGAAAGTAAATACGGCTACATACATACATAAGGGCGGGTCTCGAACGCGTACTCGCGCATATGTACTGCCAGGTCTCGGAACGTGTTGCGTTCAACGGGAGCCAACCGGCTTGGACGGAACAGGCGGAACAGGGTCTGGCGTACCGCAAAACAGAGGAAAACGACCTTCTGTTCGACCGCGTATGGTCGAAATGGGGTCATGTTCATTTAGAAGGGTATGGCGTACCGTAAAATGTAAGAAATGGACTTGTGTTTGAGCTCCTACGGTCAAAACGAAGTGTTGTTGATCAGGAGGAGTGTGGCGTACCACAAAACAAAGGAAATAGACTTGTGTTGGAGCGCCTACGATCGAAACGGGGTCATGTTCATCGGGAGGGGTGTGGCGTACCGCAAAACGGACTCCATAGGATACTGTTCATCCACCGTCTACTGCCTCGCTCTAGCCTCCACGGGCTACTGTTCATCCACCGTCTACTGCCTCGCTCTAGCCTCCACGGGCTACTGTTCATCCACCATCAACTTCCTCCCGCTCCACCAGCTACTGTTCACAACGAGGACCTGTTCATCCAGCCTCCATCGGCTACTGTTCAACCAGCCCTCCACATGGGGTTCCCTATTCAACAAGCTCTCCACGGGGTCATGTTCATCCACCCCAACCGGCTCGGGTGTGTGGCGACCTCCTCTCGATCGGGGTCCTTTTCATCCAGCGGCAACGGCCTCTCCTACCATGGGGTCCTGTTCATCCAACCCCCACCGGGAATTGTTCATCCAACCCCAGCAACGACCACTGTTTAATCAAGAGGCAGCAGCAGGTTCGATCAGCTTGAGTTAGCAGCAATAGCGAAGGAATCACTCAGGTTCAGTTAACAGCTAGGGATCGATCGCTCGGGTTCAGTAATGTAGCTAGTGCAATCGCTCGGGTTCAGTAAGCGAACGCCTCGCTCAGGTTCAGTTAGAGCCCAACGCCTCGCACATACACGCGACGTGTACGAGAGAAACGTGCAAACCTCTGTGCATCGCTCCGCCCCGACCACCCACCGTAACCGGCAACTCCCCGAAATTTTCCTCGCCCTCGCTTCTACCACGATTTTTTCCGTCATGGACGGCCCAAAGAATGTCATTTAGGCGCGTCCCCGGCTTGCCTAGGACGAAAAGCCAATTTTCTGGCATGTTTTTTTGTCATAAAAGTAGGAGCCCACCACATCTATGATGATACGTGTTTTTGTCACAATTATCGTCATAGAAGTGTCATAAGCATGACAGGAAAAAAAATCGATCGGCCCAAAATGTCACGGATGTGTCTTTTTTTGTAGTGGAGGGCTGTCACCTCCATCTTCCATTGATCCATCCTCAGAGAAGTACCGATGCACCGAGCTTGCCAGGCCTCTCTACCATTAACGTCACCATGACGCCAGACAGCCTCCTCCTCCTGCGTGGGTCCATCTCCGCGCATCGGACGCCGAGTCACCACAGTGCCTTGCCGCCGAGATCCGCCATCATCAATGAGTGAGATGATGCGCCGTTCCACCAAAGAATCTGTCCTCTGGTCCCTCGATCACGTGTGTACCTCCAAGAATGATGCCGCAAGGGGGGAACGACACCAGAGCGCCGTCGTCATCCGATCATCCGATCTAGGGTTTCCCCCGGAGGTAGCTGAGAGTGGCCTTGAAATTCTCCATGGGGATGCCTTCAAGAAGGGAACGACGCAGATACCGCCACCACCGCCAGCCTTGGCAGTAGCCGAAAGCAAGTTTTCACCCAGATCTGTTCGAAGGAATCCAACTCCCGTGCACGAACGCCGCCACCACCAGGCTAAGCACACGCCGCTGCCGGCACCTCCACGATGCCCAGAGGCCGCGTGACTCGCTGCCACCACGCCTGACACGTAGCCACGGCCAAGCCCATGTACCACCCAGATCCAATCTGGGGTCAAGAGCCCTAGGCCGCAACCGCTGTCTAGGCGGCACCACCAGACGGGTACAGGCCCTCCACCCCGCTGCAAAGCGATCCTCCGCCGGAACTTCGAAGCGCCGCGCCACCAAGCCCACCGGGAGCGACTGAGCCGCCACGAGGAAGAAGGGAAGTCGCGCCAGGGGAGAAGCCCCCCTGCCGCCGGCACTACCTGGGCTTTGCCCAGTGGTGGCTCTCGGCGGCGGTGAGGGGGAGGGGAGGGTGGAGGAGGGCCGGTGGCGGGGGTGGCTAGGGTTCCCCCGTGTCTCCTCCGAGAGGGACGCGAGGGACGGGAGGGATGGGAAATGTCAACTGTTCTTAAATAACTAGGAGTGGATAATTAATTTATATCAATATGCATTAAAATTGTTATGTTGTAGTATGATAGTATGGTAACTCCCTCTCAATGATTCGAGTGGCTTGACTTGGCACATGTTCACGCATGTAGTTGTTTCAAAACCAACATAACCTCCACGATATTTATGTTCATGGTGTTTATATCATACTCATGCTCGTATTCAATGTTAATTATTCTCAATGCATGTTTATGACTGTTTTCGCTCTCTGGAACGCCGCTTCTCAATCTATTTGCTTGCCTTCACCTGTACTAAGCGGGAATACTGCTTTTGCATCAAAATACCTAAAACGAAAGTTGTTCCAGATAAGTCCACTATATCTACCTATATACGGTTTTACCCTGCCATTCCAAGTAAATTTGCATGTGTCACCTCTAAACATTCAAATAAGCATATGTTTTGTGTGCCCGTACCGCTCATGGAGCGTCAGGGCGGTCAATATCTTCCATTCTAAGCGTATTATTCTCATGATGAGTTTTTATTCACTTGTCCTTACATGATAGGGGCTGGTATTCGGGATGCCCAGTCCCATGGCCAAATCGCAAAATAACGAAACAAAGTCCCCCGGAAAGTTCTTGGTATGGAGGGCACCCAAGGATTCGGCTAGCCATGGCTTCTATTCATTGGCTGAGGGGGAGTAAATTTACTTTTCCGTTGGGAACAACCGCTATTTTTTTTAGCATGGCATATATTGAAAACTCTCAGTCGTGATGTTGACATGATATGCATACCCCCAAACTTATATTCATCTATGTTTTAAGCTTTGACCTCTGGTACCTCTTTAATCCCTGCTTGCCTAAGCGCCTATCTATTTACTTCCATGTTATTTTACTTTTATTGGTGAGTCATCACCCTCTCATTTAAGCACTAGTTGGAGATCACTATTGTCATTCTTATGCATTGAGTACAGTTAATGTTGAGTGCGACATCACTGGAGCTCTTTTACCATGAATTACAATGGTTAGTCGCTGCCTGAACTTTAGAGGTGCTTTGCTTTTATCTTCTGCGATCACAGAAAGGGCCACTGAGATACCATATTATCATATTATATCACGATTATTTTGAAAAATTGTTGGCATCCAAGATATCTTATTATTTCTCGCTAGTTAGTTATGTCATTGGTATGATTAAATGTGAGTCTTAAATGTTACCATGCACATGGTTAGTTTATATTCTTTGTTGAAAGCTTGAACATTGGTTAAGCATATTCACAACAACAAG
Organism: Secale cereale; assembly: GCA_902687465.1. Lineage (NCBI taxonomy): Eukaryota > Viridiplantae > Streptophyta > Magnoliopsida > Poales > Poaceae > Secale > Secale cereale. The sequence goes on from LR738709.1 coordinate 151,292,723, forward strand.
AACAAAAAGAGTTAGTAAAAGGTTTTCCTTAGCACTTTCAGTTTGTCAACTGAATTGCTTGAGGACAAGCAATGAGTTCATCCTGGGGAAGTTGATACGTCCCAAACGTACCTACTTTTCCAAGCACTTTTGCTCTTGTTTTGGACTATAATTTGCATGATTTGAATGGAACTAACCCGGACTAACGTTGTTTTTAGCAGAATTTTCATGGTGTTGTTTGCAGAAATAGAATTTCTCGGATTGAGATGAAAATTTACGAAGAATATTTCCAGAATATATAAAAAATACTGACAAAGAGAAATACCAGAGGGGGGCCACCAAGGCCCCACAAGCCTAGGAGCGCGACCACCCCCAGGGCGCCCCTAGCAGGCTTGTGGGCCCCCGGTAGCTCACACAACCCTAACTCCAACTCCACACGTACTTATTCGTCCAAAAAGAAATAAGAGAGAAGGAATCATCACGTTTTACGATACGGAGCCGCCGCCACCTCATGTTATTCACCCGGAGGGCTGATCTGGAGTCCGTTTGGGGCTCTAGAGAGGGGGATTCGACGCCGTCATCATCATCTATCAATTTCATGATGCTCGTCACCGGGAGTGAGTAATTCCTTCGTAGGCTTAGTGGACGGTGATGGGTCGCATGAGATTTATCATGTAATTGAGTTTGTTTTCTCAGGGCTTTATCCCTAGTATCCACTATGTTCTGAGATTGATGTTGCTATGACTTCCCAATGCTTAATTCTTGTCACTAGGGTCCGAGTTTCATGATTTCATATCTGAACCCTTTTTGATTTTACGAATGTATTTGTATTCTTGTTCCCATTTTGCAAGTTTTATGCACCAATTACATGTTATGATCCGCATACCCCAATGTGACAATAATTGGGATAGTTTCCGGTGATTACCGTAGTTTGAGGAGTTCATGTATTCACTATGTGCTAATGCTTTGTTCCGGTTCTCGATTAAAAGAAGGTCTTAATATCTCTTACATTTCCTTATGGACCCCGCTCCCACGGGAGGGTAGGACAGAAGATGACATGCAAGTTCTTATCACAAGCATGTTTGACTATACACGGAATATATGCCTACATCACATTGATGAATTGAAGCATGTTCCGTGTCGCCCTAGGTTATCACTGTTACATATGAATTTCATCCAACATAATTATCCATCACAAATCCAATGCCTATGCCTTTCGCATATTGATCTTTGCCAAGTTACTACTGTTGCTGCTGTTGTTACAATTGCTACAATACTACCACTACTGGTGTTACCGTTACCATTACTGTTGCTACTTTTACCACTGCTATCAAACTATCATATTATTGTGCTACTGATCACTCTGCTGCATATATTTAGTTCTCTAGGTGTGGTTGAATTGACAACTCAACTGCTAATACTTGTAGATATTCTTCAGCTCCCCTTGTGTCACATCAATAAATTTGGGTTGAATACTCTACCCTTAAAAACCGTTGTGATCCCCTATACTTGTGGGTTACCAATGCGGTGCTCGAATCGGATTGGATCGCGAAGCGGTGCGACAACGCCAACCATGATCTTTATATCGTTAACACTTTCGGTCTATAAGGGTATGTAGACACACTCCCCTCTCATTGCTAGCGTCTCCACAAAATAAACTTGGGTGTTTCGTAGATTTTTTTTTGATTTTCATGCAACGTTCCACATCATCGAGAACCCATGCAATTACATCACACAACATAAACATAATTATGAACATGGAAATTAATTATAACATTTATTATTGCATGTAGGGCATATTTCCAATAGGCCAGACCTCTCACGGTGTTATGTTCCCACCCTCACCATTGTTAGTCTTTTCATTTCTCCATGTTTCTCTTTGTCTGTGTTACCCTTTTTCAGTTTTCTATTTTTTTTTTCTTTTGTTCACCTTTTGATTCGTATATTCTTTAAATTCAAAAACATTTTATAAAATCCAGAACATTTTTCAAATTATTGAACATTTGTGAAATTTGGGGGCATTATTTCAAATTCAGAACATTTTTAAATTCGAATATTTTTTAACATGATTTTGTTTAAAAAATGGGATTTGAAAAAGGAAAATTGAAGAGGTGCTCTTCAAATCATGTTTCTTAGAAAAAGTCATGAATTTTTTTAAATTCAGATTTTTGTGAAATTCATCATTATTTTTCAAAATTATACAACCATTTTTATTTTAACTCGCAAAAAATATAATTCATGATTAAAAAATTAGAATTTTTTGAAAAAAAACTTGAACATTGTTTTAGTTTTTGCATTTTTGTAGGTTTCTAGTGTTTGGGCATGCGATACGCCACGTTAGCACACAATTAAAATTGCCCCGCGCAAAAAGGAACATGTTGTGGAGATAGATCACGTGAATGAGTTTTACCACTAGCCGCACAGTTACAATTGTGGATCCCTCGAACACCGCCCCCTCAATGTTGTAGAGTTGGCGATACGCATCGCCGTCTCCTCCCCGCAGATCCCTCGAACATCTCCTCGCCGATCCCTTGAACACTTCCTCATTGTTCCCTCGAACAGTTTGCTAGAGTGCCGCAGATGTAATGCCTCCAAGGTATCCTCGTGTGTAGGGATAAATATCGGACAGGAGACTGCTAGGTCTGATCGCATGACGTGGGCATGGGAGTGGCGACAACTAGGTATGAGGTGGGCTCACCACTTGAGACCCATTAGAACTCTATGACCAGTTTCCACCGGGATACAATCCGAGTGGGATCTTTCCCCTTGAGCACAAACCTATAGGTTCACATACACATGGACACAACCTGAGTCGATAGTTGCTAGGGGCTCCTAACAGAACGTGCGGACATCCATGTGTGCGTGAAGTCATATTGGTGAATCAAGACAATGTGTCATATGCACCATTCCTTTTGCTTCACGATATATGTTACCAAGCTTAAGGATCACACTTTTAACCCTTTTTGGTAGCTCGTCCTCTCTTCATGAAACTGTTAGACATAGTTTTGAAATGGGTAAACACTTAAAACAAGTCGCATGGGTCATGCTCTCCGGATATGATCACTCGTGAGGATCCAGAGAATATCTCTTCGAGTAGGAGGGGCACATCTCATCTTGGCTAACCATGTCTCGTGACATGTTTCATGAATTGCCTAAAAGTTTTCGTTATATTAACTAGTTATGATGCATTTAATAGAACCATAAGTGAGTCGTGTTGGAAATATGCCCTAGAGGCAATAATAAATTGGTTATTATTATATTTCCTTGTTCATGATAATCGTTTATTATCCATGCTAGAATTGTATTGATAGGAAACTCAGATACATGTGTGGATACATAGACAAACACCATGTCCCTAGTGAGCCTCTAGATGACTAGCTCGTTGATCAATAGATGGTTACGATTTCCTGACCATGGACATTGGATGTCGTTGATAACGGGATCACATCATTAGGAGAATGATGTGATGGACAAGACCCAATCCTAAGCCTAGCACAGATCGTGTAGTTCGTATGCTAAAGCTTTTCTATATGTCAAGTATCTTTTCCTGAGACCATGAGATTGTGCAACTCCCGGCTACCGTAGGAATGCTTTGGGTGTACCAAACGTCACAACGTAACTGGGTGGCTATAAAGGTGCACTACAAGTATCTCCGAAAGTGTCTGTTGGGTTGGCACGAATCGAGACTGGGATTTGTCACTCCGTATGACAGAGAGGTATCTCTGGGCCCACTCGGTAGGACATCATCATAATGTGCACAATGTGATCAAGGAGTTGATCATGGGATGATGTGTTACGGAACGAGTAAAGAGACTTGCCGGTAACGAGATTGAACGAGGTATCGATATACCGACGATCGAATCTCGGGCAAGTACTATGCCGATAGACAAAGGGAATTGTATACGGGATTGATTGAATCCTTGACATCGTGGTTCATCCGATGAGATCATCGTGGAACAAGTGGGAACCAACATGGGTATCCAGATCCCGCTGTTGGTTATTGGTCGGTGAGTTGTCTCGGTCATGTCTGCATGGTTCCCAAGCCCGTAGGGTCTACACACTTAAGGTTTGATGACGCTAGGGTTATAGGGAAAGTATGTATGCGGTTACCGAATGTTGTTCGGAGTCCCGGATGAGATCCCGGACGTCACTAGGAGTTCTGGAATGGTCCGGAGGTAAAGATTTATATATGGGAAGTAATCATACGGTCACCGGAATAATTCGGGGGGTTGCCGGTAATGTACCGGGACCACCGAAGGGGTTCCGGGGGTCCACCGGGAGGGTCCACCTGTCCCGGAGGGCCCTATGGGCTGTATGTGGAGAGGGACCAGCCCCTTAGTGGGCTGGGCGCCTTCCCCCCTAGTGCCCATGCACCTAGGGTTGTGGGGGAAACCCTAAGGGGGCGCCCCCCTTGCCTTGGGGGGCAAGGCAACCCCCCTGGCCGCCGCCCCCTCCTCAGATTGGATCTGAGGGGGCCGGCCCCCCTCTCCCTTGCCCCTATATATATGTGGGGGGTGGGAGGGCAGCCGCACCACAAGTTCTGGCGCAGCCCTCCCCCTCTCCCAAGTCCTTCTCCTCTCCCGCAGTGCTTGGCGAAGCCCTGCAGGATTCCCGCGCTCCTCCACCACCACCACGCCGTCGTGCTGCTACTGGAAGGAGGCTTCCCCAACCTCTCCCTCTCTCCTTGCTGGATCAAGGCATGGGAGACGTCACCGGGCTGCACGTGTGTTGAACGCGGAGGCGCCGTTGTTCGGCGCTTAGATCGGAATCAACCGCGATCTGAATCGCAGCGAGTACGACTCCTTCATCCGCGTTCTTGCAACGCTTCCGCATCGCGATCTACAAGGGTATGTAGATGCACTCCACTCTCCTTTATGCTCGTTGCTAGATTACTCCATAGATAGATCTTGGTGATGCGTAGGAAAATTTTTGATTTTCTGCTACGATCCCCAACAGTGGCATCATGAGCTAGGTCTATGCGTAGTTTCTTGCATGAGTAGAACACAAAGTAGTTGTGGGCGTAGATCATAATTCTCTTGCCGTTACTAGTCTTATCTTGATTCGGCGGCATCGTGGGATGAAGTGGCCCGGACCGACCTTACACGTACTCTTACGTGAGACAGGTTCCACCGACTGACATGCACTAGTTGCATAAGGTGGCTAGCGGGTGTCTGTCTCTCCCACTTTAGTCGGATCGGATTCGATGAAAAGGGTCCTAATGAAGGGTAAATAGAAATTGGCATATCACGTTGTGGTTTTGGCGTAGGTAAGAAACGTTCTTGATAGAAACCTATAGCAGCCACGTAAAAACTTGCAACAACAATTAGAGGACGTCTAACTTGTTCTTGCAGCATGTGTCGTGTGATGTGATATGGCCAAAAGGATGTGATGAATGATATATATGTGATGTATGATATTGATCATGTTCTTGTAATAGGAATCACGACTTGCATGTCGATGAGAATGACGACCGGCAGGAGCCATAGGAGTTGTCTTATTTATTGTATGACATGCGTGTCACCGAATAACGCCATGTAATTACTTTACTTTATTGCTAAACGTTAGCCATAGTAGTAGAAGTAATGTTTGGCGAGACGACTTCATGAAGACACGATGATGGAGATCACGATGATGGAGATCATGGTGTCATGCCGGTGACGATGATGATCATGGAGCCCCGAAGATGAAGGTCAAAGGAGCAATATGATATTTGCCATATCATGTCACTATTTGATTGCATGTGATGTTTATCATGTTTTACATCTTATTTGCTTAGAACGACTGTAATGCCCAGGATGGGACTATATCTCCTACGTGTCGAGGCACGACTTAAAGATATAAGCCCATTCTGGAATGATCGCAAGTTTTGGTATCTTTGCACGACTCATGTAAAAGAGGGATTAAATTGCAAAAGGAGATAGTTGGCTTACACTCACCACTTCACACCATACATTACATAAGCAAAACATCATTCATAACATCACAACCCGACTACGGGCGAAGATCCAAAAGAAAGATACCAAAACAACATAAAGCCACAGGTCAGGATCGAATCCTAGTAGAAACCACTACTGATCATCGAAAACGTCACAAGCATACGGCCACTCTCTTCATCGAGCTCCCAGTGAAGAACTTGAACCAGCTCCTGCATCAAACTCGGCTGAACCTGCATCTGGTGTTGTAGTATCTGTGAGCCACGAGGACTCAGCAATCCCATAACCATGGGTATCAAGACTAGCAAAGCTTTATGGGTAGGAAGAGGTAAAGAGGTGAGGTTGCAGCAGCGGCTAAGCATAATATGGTGGCTAACTTACGAGTACAAGAATAAGATGAGCATCTACGCAAACGGTCGCAAAAGTAGTGATCGCTAAAGATCATGTACTACATACGAATCAAACATAACCCCACCGTGTTCTCTTCTCAAAGCGAAAAGAGACAGTCACGGTTACTCACACAGTTGTGTGTTTTACTTCGGATCCTCTGTCAAGTTTTCTACAACCGGACATTAACAAATTCAAATCTGCCACATAACCACGGGCACGACTTTCGAAAGATCATAACCCTGCAGGGGTGTTCCAACTTAGCCCATCACAAGCTCTCATGATTAGCTGAAGTGATAAATATAGTATCATCACCCCTTATCTTAGGGAAATCCGACCAGGCTCGGCTTCCCGGTAGCACAAGACATTTCGACAATAGTAAAACAAGTCCAGCAAGACCTCCCGGTGTGTCGGCACCCTGATAGTAGCCGCGCGTATCTCGTCTCAGGACACAACCGGATGGGCGAAGCTACGGGTTATACCAGATACCTCGGGTTTCCCCAAGGCGGCCCCGCAGGCTCCTCGTTTAGGACCAACACCATCAGCACTGGCCCCCCTGCTATGTAGCTGGGTAGCGCTAACTCCCTATGCAATTTAATTAATTAATTAAGTTGTTATTATGAGCAAATTAAAACCAATGTTGGGCCTTGCTGGAGGAGTTTTATTCAAAGTTGAACTGTCAAGGGGTCCCCATCCACCCATCGTGTAAGGAACGCAAAATCAAGGAACATAATGCCGGTTTATCGGCGCCTAAGGTGGCATGAGTGGAACAAAACACCGAGCAAAAGGCCAAGCCTTCCACCCATGCCCAGTATATAGTGTGTTAATAATAATTATAGATATTGTGATATTCCAACAACAAGTTCCCTCCTGGAACGAACTTCATCTTCACCTGCAGCTAACAACGCTATAAGAGGGGCTGAGCAAGCGGGTAACATAGCCAAACAGTGGTTTTGCTAGGAAGGTTTCAAAGTTAGAGGTTTCATGGCAACAAGGAGAGGCTGACATAAAAGATGGGTAGCGCGACATGTAACGATAGCATCGAGACAACTAAGCATGGCAATGGTAGTAAAGGTATCCAAGGGTATGATCATCTTGCCTGGGATTCCGCAAGGAAGAAGAACGGATCCATGAAGTAGACGGAGCAACATAGTCGAGCGAATCCTCACAACTCCGGAACGAAACCGAAGCTAACGAGAGAAGCAAACCGGAAAGAAACAAGCAACATGGTAAACACACAAGCATAAGCATGTCATGATGCACAAGTAAGCATGATGCATGTCCGGTTTAATTATGCATGGCATGGCAAGTGCACAAACAAGACTACAAGTTAAGTGGAGCTCAATATGCAACGAGTTGCATATTGACGAAACACCACATTTTAATTATTTAATTGACTCTCGTTATTTACAAGACAAGATTAATGTTTTTAACAAGGCAAGAGGTGCAGCAAAAATAAACTACCTATTTAGGCATTTTAAATGAGGCCGGAAAATAACAACAACAATTCCCGGAAAAACCCCATAGGCATGTTTAGTAATTTTAAGCAAACAACAATTTAAACATATTAAGTTGTTAACATGATGCGGATGACATGATCAAGCTTTATGCAATTTTTATTAAAAAGGTTGACATAAGAGGATATGAAGTATTGTCATCGTGGTGGAAGAAGGGTGCCACGGCAACGATCCGAAAATGATGCCACGCAACATAACGGTTTCGGTAACTCGTCGAGAGACCGGTGCAAAGATGACGGAGAGCGTGTCAAGCAAGAAGAAAGTGGGGCGATCCCGTTGCCGGGTTCCCACGAGTCGGCGACGAGGCAACCGAGGAACATGACAAAAGGACGAAACTGGCACGGAGCACACAAGTGGAGCATTTCATACAACACAACAAACATCTCACGAGTCATCGTCTCGGGGTTATACCTTCGGAACATTCGTTCCGGGGCGGTTCGAGACGTAGAGGGTCGTAGTGGTACACGGGTCGTAGAGGAAGAAGTCGTTCTCGCGAGTCGTGGTACACGTGTCGTAGAGGGAAGTAGACGTTCTCGTTTCCGAAGAGGTACTTGACGGGTCGTCGAGCGACGGTAGTTGAAGTAGTGGTACATGTTCGTTTCGGAGAGGGACTTGATGAACCCAACATCTTCGGGGCGACGGTAGTCGAACTTGGCGACGGTAGTCGTTCACATTCGGAGTACTTGCCGAGTCGGTCGTCGTGGTACATGTTATGTAGTGGTACTGGGTCTCGGCGACGGTAGTTGTACATGATCCGTAGTTGTTCGGGGTCACGATGACGGTAGTCGTACACGGATCGTAGGGGAACTTGATGCATCCAAGGTCTTCGGTCTCAGACTTGGCAAAAGAAGCGGTTCCTGGACAATCCCAACAGCACAAGGCAACAAAGAAAACACAGGCACGGTCTCGGCGACGGCAACAACCCGGAGCAGCGAGGAGGAGAAGCCGGGGCGGACGAGCTCGAAGCGGCGCTGGTCGGAGGCGAGGACGAGGCACGGAGGCAGGCCTGAGGAAGGGCAGCGGCCTCCTAGGAGCTGCTCTGTTGCGGCCTCGGCGAGGAGGCGCAGGTCGCGCGGCAGGAGGAGGAAGAGGCCATGCCGACTGCGGCATGGCGCCTGGACTGGCGATGCGGCGGCTCGTGGGGCAGAGCCGCGGCGCTGGAGGGGCGCGGGGAAGAGCCATGGCGCTGGAGGGGTGGAGATCGAAGGGGCTCGGGGGATCGGGCTGCTCGGGGAGAGCGGGTCGCTGGGAGAGCGAGCGAGGGGGGGAAGAGGATCGAGGGAAAAGGGTCGAGGAAATGAGGCCTCTGGCGGCGGAGGGTGCGGGAGAGGGAGTGACCGAGGGGAAAGCTCGGGCTAGGGTTTAGGGAATTAAGCGGGCCTGAAGGCTGATGGGCCTTGAGGCCTGGGCCTGGGAAGGGAAGGCAGGGATGGCCTAAAAGGTTGGCTGGTCTTCACTCCCTTATCTGGTTTTTAGCATAAACCAAAATAAGAGAAGAGAATAAAAATGAGGAGGGGGTTAGGGAAAAAATTAGCACATGGGGGTATTTTTCTCGGGCATCATAAAATGAGCATGGTCCGAGAAAATAGAAAAGGCAAGATCGATATATAATTCAAACATATTTGAATTTAATTCAAATGGGTTTGAACTAAGACTTGATTATTGAAGTGTCCAAAAATGTTCGAATTTTTGGAGAAACCTCGAAACAACGGAAAAGAATTATTGGCAAGGTTTTTGAAGGAGAAACTCGAAGTAGGAAAAGCATGGGGAAAATTATGCACGTGTGTTGGTTAATTCCAAACAAATGGAATATTATTATATAGCTCCCTAATAATATTGAGAGGCTTTTATATGTTTTAAAGAGAAGACATTCTTCCCTCGATTTAAATGGACCGAAGGTCCACACAATTTATTTAGGTTGAGATGCAAAATAAATATGACATGATGGCATGATGACATGATGCAAAGCAAAATAAATAACACAAGCACAAAAGAAACACACGGGAGAACCCGGAACATCTGGAATCTTCTGGAATCTTCTAGGACGTCGGTCTTCGGGCGTCACAACTCTCCCACACTAACAGAGGATCTCGACCCGAGATCCTAGAGATAGCACCGGGTAAAAACGGAAGAGGAAGAGGTAAAACAAAGTTGCTTCTTTGACAGACGAGTGAAACCACGAACCTTGAGAGGTTGAACAATCTTGAAAGAAAGAATGCAACGGAGATGAACGAAGGTAAGAGCACTCCGGTTAAAGGAGGAACAAGGAACACCACGAGAATTTGAATGTTGCCAGGACATGAACGAAGATGAAAACATTCCGTTAGAAGAGAGGAACAAGGAACATTACAAGAACCTTGTAGGTTGAAAGACATGAAACAAGAGCTTACGAACCAAAAGAATATGAAACTGCAATGGTATAGCCAAGTAATAAGAATGACAGAATTTGGACAGCACTTCGTCTGAAAATGGAAGGAATTAACAAGAACTTGAGGAGATTGAATGATACTTGATGAAATGAACAACATATTTCCTCCGAAACAATTGAAAGGATGGCACAAGGGGTTAGAAGGATTTCAGATAACACTTCGGTTAAAAAGATAGGCAAAACTTGAAAAGATGAGAGAACTAGAATGGAGGACACAACACTACGGTTAAAAGACAAGCAAGGAAGACTATGATCTTGATAAAAAAACGAGATGATGGTCAAAGAGAGCAATATCACAATGCCTCCGGAATGAAAGAATAGAATATAGTTCAATGAAAGAAATGAACGGAGAAAAGTATGACAACTTCTCTCATAATTGAATTTGAAAGAGCATCCTTACGAAGAAGGGTTGAACGGAGTTGTTGGAAAAATCAACAACGAAAACGAATAAGCTTGATGTGGGCTTATGGAAAACATCTCAAAACTTGAGGTGAAATGCTGCCACTAACAGAAACAATTGCTTGGATTGAGATCAACAAGGATACGAAAAACTTATTTCACCGGAATGATAAATGAAGAACTTGGGTCATTATAAGCACCATGATAGCAACAATTCTCAAGGAAAGCTTTTAGGTGCAATACAACCCAAGATTACTCCAACAAATAAATTGAATGGTTGGAAAGATCTCTTGAACACGGAAAATGATGGTTTTAAATAACTCATTCTTGACAACTCGTGAATCATGAAACATGAGGAATTGTCAAAAATGACATAACACCATCTGAAAAGATAAGGTAGAAAGAATTGCAATTGGAAGCATGAAGAAGAATACTTGAGCTCCAACAAGAATCTTGATGAAGACTTCGAGGATGAATTAAAACATGATGGACCACCATGAGAACTCCGGTAATGAAAGCATGAGAAGTGAAAGATGAAAGAATAAGATTCAAGGCCTGCGATGAATTAGATGAAGTCTGAAATGATATAATTGAAATAACTTGAAACTCCGGAAAACAAGATGAAGAAATTAGAACCGAGAATGTGATATGATGAACAAGCTCCAGACAAAAGAATTAAATCACCTTGAAGGAATAAGAATAAGAATTATGTTATGCATCTCCTTCACCAATTTAAATTGATGACAACCAAAGGATTTGGCATACTACTTATTCTCGTTGCAAAGAATTAAAGAGGGATCTAGCACAAGCTAGGGTAATCTTCAACGAACCACCGGTAGGATTGTGAAAAGAACAAATGAATTAAAACGATAACAATGGAAGGGTAGCTTGAAAGAACCACCGTAAGAATATAGAGACGAACGAAGAGACATCAATGAAGAATATTTGGAGGACGAAGTTGAAAACTGAGAACGAAGAAATCTTCTGAAATGATGGCCTTCAGAGGATCACAAAGAAAGAATTCATGAAATGCTTCGGATGATATAAAAGAATTCCTCACAATCTAAACAATAATGAGGATGGCATGAAGCAAGAACCACGAATCTTCACGAGAACGGGCCAAGATTTAAGAGAAACTCTTCTTCGGTCTTCCAATCTGAGAAGACGATGAGATACACCACCATGAATTATATAGGCACTCCGTAATGAAGAATTAAAAGGTTGAAACAACGATGAAAAGAATTTGAAAGCGGTCCTGGAGAAGGACTATGACTGATGGGAATCATACTTACGTCACACTTTGAAAAGAATTTGAGAATAACTCCGGAAAAATAGAAGAGTCAGGTAAGATCCTGGAAAAAGACCTGTGGGTTAGGGGCCACTAAAGAAATCACCGTTGAAAAAGATTGCTTAAGCGATATTGCACCGGTTGAATTAAATGGCTGAATAAGATTATAATCCTCAAAATAGTTTGAATGGATTAAGAATGGAATTATGAATCTTGAGCACTCCAGATATGAATAACAAGAGGAGAATGATTAATTGGTGCACCGGAATAAGAAAACATTGTGGAATGAGGAAAAGGATAAGATCAACACCGAAATCTTGAATTACATCCACCGGTAGAATTTGAGAACAAAAGAATGATGAACTTGAAGCTCTTGAGCATCTCCACGATAATCACCGGATAAGAACATTGAAGGAAAAGAATGAAGAAATATCACATGAATAAAATGGATATTTCATCTGAGAATTGCTGGTTCCATAAAGAGAAGGGTGGGAGGATGGGGAAAACAAGACAACTTAGGATGAATGAAACAGACAAAACGTCGGATTTCTCAACGGCGTCCATCTGGAAAAACTTGAAGAGAAGGCACACCGGTTGAAAAGGATTAACATGAAGATCTCGATGGTCAAGAAGAATCAGCACTCCCATAGAAATATGAGAACATCGATTAGGAAAGGTATGGAATCAACATTTGACATCGAAGCAACTCGAATACCAGAATCAAAACGAAAACAACGGATAAATATGTTTATGAAGAAGATTATGTTGCAACATATCTATCCGAACAGAGAATTGAACGAATGAATTTCGCAGGTACATCAACTAGTCGAGAAGCCACTTGGGAGAAGAAAAGATAAATAAAAACAACAAGGTGCAGATGGAACAAATACAAGATAGAAGCTTCGTTCGACATCTTCGTGCTGAAAGCTCATGGAACGTGTTACAAAAGGGTTTTGCAATCCCCGGATCAGCATAGCCAAGGACCCTTTAAGATGCAACTTCCGATCAGAACAAGCCCATAAAACCACTTCACTCAATGTAGAACCCCGAACTTCATATTATGCACTCGTTGGAAGAATGCCTAGAACTACTGGATGAACCCACCTATTAATTTCCAAAAGTTTCCAGTTACGCAATCAGGTGTTGGGGATACAGGGGAAGCACCGCGCAATCAACTCTAAACCTACATCCAGCTGTATCCATCCTTCAACACATAACCAGTTGTTTCCGGAAACCGTTTACCTCGGACCTTCGAAACGCATCTACTATACAAGCTATGGCAATACTCCCGAACTACCTCCCCAGTACTGGGTGATGTCGGGGTTATCTTGCCACTAACCGTATAGGAGAGTTTTCGATGTCGGCCGTCTTAAGTATTCTAGTACTGCCGCGATGGATTTGTGACGACAACACCTCAGAGCTCAACTCCCCGGGACACTGCCACAACCCCTAATGACAGGAGGCATCGAGAACAATGTTCTCGTCACAAAGACATCGAAACAATCCAAACAATACTCGCGTGATCCTAAAAAAAATTTGGTGCAATTTTTTTAGAGTAGAAGAGACAAGAGTAATCGTCAGGAGTCCTCACTAGAGTGAAAAGAGATGAGGAGCAAAAGAAATCCTACTCTCCGATATATATAGGACTCAAAACTTTTTCAGTGTGTGCCTAGACTCAACCGTCAACGATTCGATCAATCAGTGGGGGCTTCTAGGTCGGAGAAGGCTCTGAATACCAACTTGTAATGCCCAGGATGGGACTATATCTCCTACGTGTCGAGACACGACTTAAAGATATAAGCCCATTCTGGAATGATCGCAAGTTTTGGTATCTTTGCACGACTCATGTAAAAGAGGGATTAAATTGCAAAAGGAGATAGTTGGCTTACACTCGCCACTTCACACCATACATTACATAAGCAAAACATCATTCAAAACATCACAACCCGACTACGGGCGAAGATCCAAAAGAAAGATACCAAAACAACATAAAGCCACAGGTCAGGATCGAATCCTAGTAGAAACCACTACTGATCGTCGAAAACGTCACAAGCATACGGCCACTCTCTTCATCGAGCTCCTAGTGAAGAACTTGAACCAGCTCCTGCATCAAACTCGGCTGAACCTGCATCTGGTGTTGTAGTATCTGTGAGCCACGAGGACTCAGCAATCCCATAACCATGGGTATCAAGACTAGCAAAGCTTTATGGGTAGGAAGAGGTAAAGTGGTGAGGTTGCAGCAGCGGCTAAGCATAATATGGTGGCTAACTTACGAGTACAAGAATAAGATGAGCATCTACGCAAACGGTCGCAAAAGTAGTGATCGCTAAAGATCCTGTACTACATACGAATCAAACATAACCCCACCGTGTTCTCTTCTCAAAGTGAAAAGAGACAGTCACGGTTACTCACACAGTTGTGTGTTTTACTTCGGATCCTCTGTCAAGTTTTCTACAACCGGACATTAACAAATTCCAATCTGCCACATAACCGCGGGCACGGCTTTCGAAATATCATAACCCTGCAGGGGTGTTCCAACTTAGCCCATCACAAGCTCTCACGATTAGCTGAAGTGATAAATATAGTATCATCACCCCTTATCTTAGGGAAATCCGATCAGGCTCGGCTTCCCGGTAGCACAAGACATTTCGACAATGGTAAAACAAGTCCAGCAAGACCTCCCGGTGTGTCGACACCCTGATAGTAGCCGCGCGTATCTCGTCTCAGGACACAACCGGATGGGTGAAGCTACGGGTTATACCAGATACCTCGGGTTTCCCCAAGGCGGCCCCGCAGGCTTCCCGTTTGGGACCAACACCATCAGCACTGGCCCCCCTGCTATGTAGAAAGATTCCTCGGGTAGCGCTAACTCCCTATGCAATTTAATTAATTAATTAAGTTGTTATTATGAGCAAATTAAAACCAATGTTGGGCCTTGCTGGAGGAGTTTTATTCAAAGTCGAACTGTCAAGGGGTCCCCATCCACCCATCGTGTAAGGAACACAAAATCAAGGAACATAATGCCGGTTTATCGGCGCCTAAGGTGGCATGAGTGGAACAAAACACCGAGCAAAAGGCCAAGCCTTCCACCCATGCCCAGTATATAGGTGTGTTAATAATAATTATAGATATTGTGATATTCCAACAACAAGTTCCCTCCTGGAACGAACTTCATCTTCACCTGCAACTAACAACGCTATAAGAGGGGCTGAGCAAGCGGGTAACATAGCCAAACAGTGGTTTTGCTAGGAAGGTTTCAAAGTTAGAGGTTTCATGGCAACAAGGAGAGGCTGACATAAAAGATGGGTAGCGCGACATGTAACGATAGCATCGAGACAACTAAGCATGGCTATGGTAGTAAAGGTATCCAAGGGTATGATCATCTTGCCTGGGATTCCGCAAGGTAGAAGAACGGATCCATGAAGTAGACGGAGCAACATAGTCGAGCAAATCCTCACAACTCCGGAACGAAACCGAAGCTAACGAGGGAAGCAAACCGGAAAGAAACAAGCAACATGGTAAACACACAAGCATAAGCATGTCATGATGCACAAGCAAGCATGATGCATGTCCGGTTTAATTATGCATGGCATGGCAAGTGTACAAACAAGACTACAAGTTAAGTGGAGCTCAATATGCAACGAGTTGCATATTGATGAAACACCACATTTTAATTATTTAATTGACTCTCGTTATTTACAAGACAAGATTAATGTTTTTAACAAGGCAAGAGGTGCAGCAAAAATAAACTACCTATTTAGGCATTTTAAATGAGGCCGGAAAATAACAACAACAATTCCCGGAAAAACCCCATAAGCATGTTTAGTAATTTTAAGCAAACAAAAATTTAAACATATTAAGTTGTTAACATGATGCGGATGACATGATCAAGCTTTATGCAATTTTTATTAAAAAGGTTGACATAAGAGGATATGAAGTATTGTCACCGTGGTGGAAGAAGGGTGCCACGGCAACGATCCGAAAATGATGCCACGCAACATAACGGTTCCGGTAACTCGTCGAGAGACCAGTGCAAAGATGACGGAGAGCGTGTCAAGCAAGAAGAAAGTGGGGAAATCCCGTTGCCGGGTTCCCACGAATCGGCGACGAGGCAACCGAGGAACATGACAAAAGGACGAAACGGGCACGGAGCACACAAGTGGAGCATTTCATACAACACAACAAACATCTCACGGGTCATCGTCTCGGGGTTATACCTTCGGAACATTCGTTCCGGGGAGGTTCGAGATGTAGAGGGACGTAGTGGTACACGGGTCGTAGAGGAAGAAGTCGTTCTCGCGAGTCGTGGTACACGTGTCGTAGAGGGAAGTAGACGTTCTCGTTTCCGAAGAGGTACTTGACGGGTCGTTGAGCGACGGTAGTTGAAGTAGTGGTACATGTTCGTTTCGGAGAGGGACTTGATGAACCCAACATCTTCGGGGCGACGGTAGTCGAACTTGGCGACGGTAGTCGTTCATGTTCGGAGTACTTGCCGAGTCGGTCGTCGTGGTACACGTTATGTAGTGGTACTGGGTCTAGGCGACGGTAGTTGTACATGATCCGTAGTTGTTCGGGGTCACGATGACGGTAGTCGTACACGGATCGTAGGGGAACTTGATGCATCCAAGGTCTTCGGTCTCACACTTGGCAAAAGAAGCGGTTCCTGGACAATCCCAACAGCACAAGGCAACAAAGAAAACACAGGCACGGTCTCGGCGACGGCAACAACCCGGAGCAGCGAGGAGGAGAAGCCGGGGCGGACGAGCTCGAAGCGGTGCTGGTCAGAGGCGAGGACGAGGCACAGAGGCAGGCCTGAGGAAGGGCAGCAGCCTCCTGGGAGCTGCTCTGCTGCGGCCTCGGCGAGGAGGCGCATGTCGCGCGGCAGGAGGAGGAAGAGGCCATGCCGACTGCGGCATGGCGCCTGGACTGGCGATGCGGCGGCTCGCGGGGCAGAGCCGCGGCGCTGGAGGGGCGCGGGGAAGAGCCATGGCGCTGGAGGGGTGGAGATCGAAGGGGTTCGGGGGATCTGGCTGCTCGGGGAGAGCGGGTCGCTGGGAGAGCGA
>LR738709.1:151309866-151330604 GCA_902687465.1 Secale cereale
GGGGGGAAGAGGATCGAGGGAAAAGGGTCGAGGAAACGAGGCCTCTGGCGGCAGAGGGTGCGGGAGAGGGAGTGACCGAGGGGAAAGCTCGGGCTAGGGTTTAGGGAATTAAGCGGGCCTGAAGGCTGATGGGCCTTGAGGCCTAGGCCTGGGAAGGGAAGGCAGGGATGGCCTAGAAGGTTGGGTGGTCTTCACTCCCTTATCTGGTTTTTAGCAGAAACCAAAATAAGAGAAGAGAATAAAAATGAGGAGGGGGTTAGGGCAAAAGTTAGCACTTGGGAGTATTTTTCTCGGGCATCATAAAATGAGCACGGTCCGAGAAAATAGAAAAGGCAAGATCGAGATATAATTCAAACATATTTGAATTTAATTCAAATGGGTTTGAACTAAGACTTGATTATTGAAGTGTCCAAAAATGTTCGAATTTTTGGAGAAACCTCGAAACAACGGAAAAGAATTATTGGCAAGGTTTTTGAAGGAGAAACTCGAAGTAGGAAAAGCATGGGGAAAATTATGCACGTGTGTTGGTTAATTACAAACAAATGGAATATTATTATATAGCTCCCTAATAATATTGAGAGGCTTTTATATGTTTTAAAGAGAAGACATTCTTCCCTCGATTTAAATGGACCGCAGGTCCACACAATTTATTTAGGTTGAGATGCAAAATAAATATGACATGATGGCATGATGACATGATGCAAAGCAAAATAAATAACACAAGCACAAAAGAAACACACGGGAGAACCCGGAACATCAGGAATCTTCTGGGACGTCGGTCTTCGGGCGTCACAACGACGGTAGTGAATAAGATGATCTCTCACTAAAATTTCAAGAATTGTGTTCCCCCTAACTGTGCACTGTTGCTAAGGTTCGTTGTTCTGGAGCACCACGTGATGATCGGGTGTGATAGGTTCTAACGTTCACATACAACGGGTGTAAGCCAGATTTACACACGCGATACACTAGGGTTGACTTGACGAGCCTAGCATGTACAGACATGGCCTCGGAACACGGAAGACCGAAAGGTCGAACATGAGTCGTATAGAAGATACGATCAACATGAAGATGTTCACCGTTGATGACTAGTCCGTCTCACGTGATGATCGGACACGGCCTAGTCGATTCGGATCATGTATCACTTAGATGACTAGAGAGATGTCTATCAGAGTGTGAGTTCATTATATGAACTTAATTGTCATGAACAATAGTCTAAGTTGTCTTTGCAAATTATGTTGTAGACCAATAACTGCGTTCTAGCTCCCTGTTTAATATGATCCTAGAGAAAGACTAAGTTGAAAGATATTGTAAGCAATGATGCAGACTAGGTTCGTAGTCCGAGGAGTGTCCTCACTGCTACACAGAAAGCTTACGTCTTTGATGCACCGCTCGATGTGCAACCCCTACAGCGTTGTCTGTGGATGTTGTGAACACCTGACAGACACGTCCTGATGACTACTTGATAGTTTAGTGCTCCATACTTTATGGCTTAGAATCGGGATTCCAATGACGCTTTGAACGCCATAGAACATATGAGATGTTCTAAGAGCTGAAATTGGGATTTCAGGCTCATGCCCGTGTTGAGAGGTATGAGACCTCTGACAAGTTCTTTTGCCAAAAAGATGGAGGAGAATAGCTCAACTAGTGAGCATGTGCTCAGAATGTCTGGGTGCTAAAATCACTTGAACCAAGTGGGAGTTAATCTTCCAGATGAGATAGTGGTTGACGAAATTCTCGAGACACTATCACCAAGCTGCTAGAACTTCGTGATGAACTATGACATGCAAAGGATGGAGATGATCCCGGAGCTATTAGCGGTTCTTAAAACCGCAAAAGTAGAAATCAAGAAGGAGCATCAAGTGTTGATGGTTTAACAAGACCACTGGTTTCAAAAGGGCAAGGGCTAGAAAGGAAACTTCATGAATGACAAACCAATTGTCGCTCTGATGAAGGAACCCATGGTTGAACCCAAACCTCGAGACTAAGTGCTTCTATTGTAAGGGGAACGGTCACATGGTAGCGGAACTACCCCAAATACATGGTAGATAAGAAAGCTGGCAACCTCAACAAAGTATATTTGATATAGGTGTTATTGATGTGTACCTTACTAGTACTCCTTGTAGCACCTGGGTATTGGATACCGGTTCAGTTGCTATTATTAGTGACTTGAAGCAAAAGCTACGGTATGAATGGAGACTAGCTAAGGGCGAGGTGACGATGTGTGTTGGAAGTATTTCCAAGGTTGATAAGATCACCATCGCACGCTCCCTTTATCTTCGAGATTAGTGTTGAACCTAGATAAATGTTATCCGGTGCCTACGTTGAGCATGAATATGATTAGATCATGTTCATTGCAATGCGGTTATTCATTTAAGTCAGAGAATAATGGCTATTCTGTTTACATGAATAATACCTTTATGGTCATGCACCCAATGGTTTGTTGAATCTCGATCATAGTAATACACATGATGATAATATTAATGCCAAAAGATGTAGAGTTAATAATGATAGTACCACTTTCTTGTGGCACTGCCGCTTAGGTCATTTTGGCATAAAATGCATGAAGAAACTCCATGCTGATGGATGTTTGGAGTCACTTGATTTTGAATCGCTTGACACATGCGAGCCATGCCTCATGGGCAGGATGACTGAGATCCCGTTTTCAGGTACAATAAACCGGGCAAGTGACTTGTTGGAAATCATACATACTGATGTATGTGATCCAATGAGAATTAAGGCGTGTGGTGGATATCGTTATTTTCTCATCTTCACTGACGATTTGAGTAGATATGGGTATATTTACTCAATGAAGCAAAAGTCTGAAGCGTTTGAAAAGTTCAAGCAATTTCAGAGTGAAGTTAAGAATCATCATAACAAGAAGATCATGTTCCTACGATCTGATCAAGGGGAGATTTTCTGAGTTGTGAGTTTGGTAATCACTTAAGACATTGTGGAATTGTTTCGCAGTTGAAGCCACCTGGAACACCATAGCGTAATGGTGTGTCCGGACATCGTAATCGAACCTTATGAGATATGGTGCGATCTATGATGTATCTTACCGATCTACCGCTATTATTTTGAGGTTATGCATTAGAGACAGCTGCATTCACTTTATATAGGGCACCATCTAAGTCCGTTGAGACAACGCTGTATGAACTATGGTTTGGCAAGAAACCAAAGTTGTCGTTTTCTTAATGTTTCGGGCTGCGATGCTTATGGCTTCAGCCGGGAAAAGCTCGAACCCAAAGCGGACAAATACATCTTCACAGGATACCCAAAGGTAACAGTTGGGTATACCTTCTATCTCAGATCCAAGGGCAAAAATGTTTGTCGCTAAGAACGGGTCCTTTCTCGAGAAGGAGTTTCTCTCGAAAGAATTGAGTGGGAGGAAGATAGAACTTGATGAGGTTGTCGAACCGTCACTTCAACTGGAAAGTAGTGCAACACAGAAAGATGTTTCTATGGATCCTACGACTGTTGAAGAGGAAACTATTGATAGTGATCATGAAGTTTCGAATCAAGTTGCTATCGAACCTTGTAGGTCGACAAGGATGTGTACTACTTCTGAGTGGTAAGGTGATCCTGTCTTAACATATCATGTTGTTGGACAACAATGAACCTACGAACTATGGAGAAGTGATGGTCGGCCCATATTCCGACAAATGGTTAGAAGCTGAGAAATCCGAGATAGGATCCATGTATCGAAACAAAGTATGGACTTTGGTGGACTTGCCCGATGACCGGCAAGCCATTGAGATGAATGGATCTTTGGGAAGAAGACGGACGTGGACGGTAATGTCACCGTGTATGAAGCTCGACTTGTGGCAAATAATTTTTCACAAGTTCAAGGAGTTGACTACGATGAGATTTTCTCACCCGTAGCGATGCTTAAGTCCGTCGGAATCATGTTAGCATTAGCTGCATTTATGAAATCTGGCAGATGGATGACAAAACAAGTTTCCTTACCAGTTTTCGTAAGGAAAGGTTGTATGTGATACAATCAGAAAGGTTTTGTCGATCCTAAGGATGC
Source organism: Secale cereale (assembly GCA_902687465.1). NCBI lineage: Eukaryota > Viridiplantae > Streptophyta > Magnoliopsida > Poales > Poaceae > Secale > Secale cereale. The sequence continues at coordinate 151,313,897 of LR738709.1, forward strand.
TAAAAGATATGCTAGCTCCAGCGATCCTTCTATGGACTAGAGCAAGCATCTCGGAGTCGGAATATATGCTTTGATGGAGTGATCAAAGTTTTTGGGTTTATACAAAGTTTGTTAGAAACTTGTATTTACAATAAAGTGAGTGGGAGCACTACAAAATTTCTGATAAGTATATGTGAATGACATATTGTTGATCCGAAATGATGTAGAATTTGTGGAAGGCATAAAGGGTTGTTTGAAAGGAGTTTTTCAAAGGAAGACCTGGATAAAGCTGCTTACATATTGGGCATCAAGATCTATAGAGATAGATCAAGACGCCTAATGATACTTTCAAAAGGAACACACACCTTTGACATGATTTTGAAGGAGTTCAAAATAGGTCAGTCAAAGAAGGAGTTCTTACCTGAGTTGTAAGGTGTGAAGTTGAGTAGGACTCAAAGCTTGACCACGGCAGAAGAAAGAGGAAGGACGAAGGTCATCCCCTATGCTTTTGTCATAGGCTCTATACGGTATGCCATGCTGAGTACCGCACCTGATGTGTGCCTTGCCACATGTATGGCAAGAGGGTACAAAGGTGATCCAGGAGTGGATCACTAGATAGTGGTCAAAATTATCCTTAGAGGAATAAGGAAATGTTTCTCGGTTATGGAGGTAATAAAGAGTTCGACGTAAAGAGTTACGTCGATGCAAGCTTAACACCTATCCGGATAACTCTAGGTAGATATACCGGATACGTATAATGGAGCAACAGTTTGGAATAGCTCCAAGTGGAACGTGGTAGCAGCATCTACGATATGACATAAAGTTTTGCGAAGAACATAGGGATCTGAATGTTGCAGACCCGTTGACTACAACCTCTCTCACAAGCATAACATGATCAAACCCAGAACTCATTGAGTGTTAATCACATATTGATGTGAACTAGATTACTGACTCTAGTAAACTCTTTGGATGTTGGTCACATGGCGATGTGACCTGTAAGTGTTAATCACATGGCGATGTGAACTAGATTATTGACTCTAGTGCAAGTGGGAGACTGTTGGAAATATGCCCTAGAGGCAATAATAAATTGGTTATTATTATATTTCCTTGTTCATGATAATCGTTTATTATCCATGCTAGAATTGTATTGATAGGAAACTCAGATACATGTGTGGATACATAGACAAACACCATGTCCCTAGTGAGCCTCTAGATGACTAGCTCGTTGATCAATAGATGGTTACGGTTTCCTGACCATGGACATTGGATGTCGTTGACAACGGGATCACATCATTAGGAGAATGATGCGATGGACAAGACCCAATCCTAAGCCTAGCACAGATCGTGTAGTTCGCATGCTAAAGCTTTTCTATATGTCAAGTATCTTTTCCTTAGACCATGAGATTGTGCAACTCCCGGATACCGTAGGAATGCTTTGGGTGTACCAAACGTCACAACGTAATTGGGTGGCTATAAAGGTGCACTACAGGTACCTCCGAAAGTGTCTGTTGGGTTGGCACGAATCGAGACTGGGATTTGTCACTCCGTATGACGGAGAGGTATCTCTGGGCCCACTCGGTAGGACATCATCATAATGTGCACAATGTGATCAAGGAGTTGATCACGGGATGATGTGTTACGGAATGAGTAAAGAGACTTGCCGGTAACGAGATTGAACGAGGTATCGGTATACCGACGATCGAATCTCGGGCAAGTACTATGCCGATAGAAAAAGGGAATTGTATACGGGATTGATTGAATCCTTGACATCGTGGTTCATCCGATGAGATCATCGTGGAACATGTGGGAACCAACATGGGTATCCAGATCCCGCTGTTGGTTATTGGCCGGAGAGTTGTCTCGGTCATGTTTGCATGGTTCCCGAGCCCGTAGGGTCTACACACTTAAGGTTCGATGACGCTAGGGTTATAGGGAAAGTATGTACGCGGTTACCGAATGTTGTTCGGAGTCCCGGATGAGATCTCGGACATCACGAGGAGTTCCGGAATGGTCCGGAGGTAAAGATTTATATATGGGAAGTCATCATACGATCACCGGAATAATTCGGGGGGTTGCTGGTAATGTACCGGGACCACCGAAGGGGTTCCGGGGGTCCACCAGGAGGGTCCACCTGCCCCGGAGGGCCCTATGGGCTGTATGTGGAGAGGGACCTGAAGGAAATATGCCCTAGAGGCAATAATAAAGATGTTATTTGTATTTCCTTATATCATGATAAATGTCTTTTATTCATGCTAGAATTGTATTAACCGAAAACTTAGTACATGTGTGGATACATAGACAAAACAGTATGTCCCTAGTATGCCTCTACTAGACTAGCTCATTGATCAAAGATGGTTATGTTTCCTAGCCATAGACATGAGTTGTCATTTGATCAATGGGATCACATCATTAGGATAATGATGTGATGGACAAGACCCATCCGTTAGCATAGCACTATGATCGTTTAGTTTAACTGCTATTGCTTTCTTCGTGACTTATACATGTTCCTATGACTATGAGATTATGCAACTCCCGAATACCGTAGGAACACCTTGTGTGCTATCAAACATCACAACGTAACTGGGTGATCATAAAGATGCTCTACAGGTGTCTCCGAAAGTATTCGTGGTGTTGGCATAGATCAAGATTAGGATTTGTCACTCCGAGTGTCGGAGAGGTATCTCTGGGCCCTCTCGGTAACACACATCACAATAAGCCTTGCAAGCAAAAGACTAATGAGTTAGTCACGAGATGATGTGTTACGGAACGAGTAAAGAGACTTGCCGGTAAACAAGATTGAACTAGGTATAAAGATACCGACGATCGAATCTCGGGCAAGTAACATACCGTTTGACAAACGGAACAACGTATGTTGTTATGCGGTTCTGACCGATAAAAGATCTTCGTAGAATATATAGGAGCCAATATGAACATCCAGGTTCCGCTATTGGTTATTGACCAGAGATGAGTCTCGGTCATGTCTACATAGTTCTCGAACCCGTAGGGTCCGCACGCTTAATGTTTGATGACGATCGGTATTATGAGTTTTTGAGTATTGATGTACCGAAGGTAGTTCGGAGTCCCGGATGAGATCACGGACATGACGAGGAGTCTCGGACTGTCCGAGACATAAAGATTGATATATTGGACGGCTATATTCGGACACCGGAAGTATACCGGAAAAGTTTCGGATTTATCGGGAATGCCGGAGGGGGTTACCGGAACCCCCTACGAGAGGGGATGGTCCATAGTGGGCCTAAAGGGTGAAAGAGAGGCAGCCCATAGGGCTGGCCGGCGCCCCCACCTAGGAATCCTAGTTGGACTAGGATTGGGGGGGCGCCACCTCTCCTAATCCTTTCCCCCTTCTTCCTTTCGGTGAATCCTACTAGGAATAGGATTGCAATCCTATTCCTAGTAGGAGTCCCCTCCCTAGCCGCACCATAGAGGTTGGCCGGCCCCTCCTCCCTTGATCCTTTATATACAGGGGCAGGGGGGCACCCAAAGACACACAAGTTGAATTGTTTAGCCGTGTGCGGTGCCCCCCTCCACAGAATCACACCTCGGTCGTACCGTCGCGGAGCTTAGACGAAGCCCTGCGCCGGTGAACACATCATATCCGTCACCACGCCGTCGTGCTGACGAAACTCTCCCGTGAAGCTCAACTGGATCAAGAGCTCGTGGGACGTCATCAAGCTGAACGTGTGCTGAACGCGGAGGTGCCGTACGTTCGGTGCTTGATCGGTTGGATCGCGAAGAAGTTCGACAACATCAACCGCGTCACTTGACGCTTCCGCTCCCGGTCTACGAGGGTACATAGACACACTCTCCCCTCTCGTTGCTATGCATCTGGTAGATAGATCTTGCGTGATCGTAGGAAAATTTTAAAATACTACGTTCCCCATCAGTGGCATCATGAGCCAGGTCTATGCGTAGATGATATGCACGAGTAGAACACAATGAGATTGTGGACGATACTAGTCATACTGCTTACCAGCATGTCATACTTTGCTTCGGCGGTATTGTGAGATGAAGCGGCCCGGACCGACATTACGCGTACGCTTACGCGAGACTGGTTTCACCGTTATGAGCACTCGTTGCTTAAAGGTGACTGGCGGGTGTCTGTCTCTCTCACTTTAGCTGAATCAAGTGTGGCTACGCCCGGTCCTTGTGAAGGTTAAAACAGCACATACTTGACGAAACATCGTTGTGGTTTTGTATGCGTAGGTAAGAACGGTTCTTGCTAAGCCCGTAGCAGCCACGTAAAACTTGCAACAAACAAAGTAGAGGACGTCTAACTTGTTTTTGCAGGGCATGTTGTGATGTGATATGGTCAAGACATGATGAGTTATACGGCTTTGTATGAGATGATCATGTTTTGTAAAGTTATCGGCAACTGGCAGGAGCCATATGGTTGTCGCTTTATTGTATGAAATGTAATCGCCATGTAATTGCTTTACTTTATCACTAAGCGGTAGCGATAGTCGTGGAAGCAATAGTTGGCGAGACGACAACGATGCTATGATGAAGATCAAGGTGTCAAGCCGGTGACGAAGGTGATCATGACGGTGCTTTGAAGATGGAGATCAAAAGCACAAGATGATGATGGCCATATCATGTCACATATTTTGATTGCATGTGATGTTTATCTTATTATGCTTCTTATTTTGCTTAGAACGACGGTAGCATTATAAGATGATCCCTTACTAAATTTCAAGGTATAAGTGTTCTCCCTGAGTATGCACTGTTGCGAAAGTTCGTCGTGCCGAGACACCACGTGATGATCGGGTGTGATAAGCTCTACGTTCAAATACAACGGGTGTAAGCCAGTTTTGCACACGCAGAATACTCGGGTTAAACTTGACGAGCCTAGCATATACAGATATGGCCTCGGAACACTGGAGACCGAAAGGTCGAGCGTGAATCATATAGTAGATATGATCAACATAAGATGTTCACCATTGAAAACTACTCCATCTCACGTGATGATCGGACATGGTTTAGTTGATTTGGATCACGGGATCATTTAGATGACCAGAGGGATGTCTATCTAAGTGGGAGTTCTTTAAATTAATATGATTAAACTGAACTTTAATTTATCATGAACTTAGTCCTGATAGTTTTGCATATCTATGTCGTTGTAGATCAATGGCCCGTGCTACCGTTCCTTTGAATTTTAATGCATTCCTAGAGAAAGCTAAGTTGAAAGATGATGGTAGCAATTACACGGACTGGGTCCGTAACCTGAGGATTATCCTCATTGCTGCATAGAAGAATTATGTCCTTGAAGCACCGCTAGGTGACAAGCCCCCTTCCGCTGATGCAGACGCTTTGAACGTCTGGCAGTCACGGTCTGATGACTACACGATAGTTCAGTGTGCCATGCTTTACGGCTTAGAACCGGGACTTCAACGACGTTTTGAACGTCATGAAGCATATGAAATGTTCCAGGAGTTGAAGTTAATATTTCAAGCAAATGCCCGAATTGAGAAATATGAGATTTCCAATAAGTTCTACAGCTGCAAAATGGAGGAGAATAGTTTTATCAGTGAACACTTGCTCACAATGTATGGGCACTACAATCATATGACTCAACTTGGTTGCCAAGTTGATGAGAATAGTGTTATTGATAGAATTCTTCAATCACTACCACCAAGCTATAATGGCTTCGTGATGAACTATAATATGCAAGGGATACAAAAGACAATTCCCGAGCTCTTCGCTATGCTCACAGCTGCGGAGGTAGAAATCAAAAAGGAGCATCAAATGTTGATGGTTAACAATACCACTAGTTTCAAGAAAAAGGGCAAGGAAGGGATTTTCAAGGAGAGTAGCAAGATTGTTGCTGTTCTCGCAGAAAGCCTCAATTATGGAACCAAGCCTGAAACTGAGTGCTTCTACTGCAAGGGGACTGGACACTGGAAGCGGAACTGCCCCAAATATTTGGCGGATAAGAAGGATGGCAAGGTGAACAAAGGTATATGTGATATACATGTTATTGATGTGTACCTTACTAATTCTCGTAGTAGTACCTGGGTATTTGATACCGGTTCGGTTGCTAATATTTGTAACTCGAAACAGGGACTACAGATTAAACGAAGATTAGCTAAGGACGAGGTGACGATGCGTGTGGGAAACGGTTCCAAAGTCGATGTGATCGCCGTCGGCACGCTACCTCTACATCTACCTTCGGGATTAGTTTTAGACCTAAATAATTGTTATTTGGTGCCAGCGTTGAGCATGAACATTATATCTGGATCTTGTTTATTGCGAGACGGTTATTCATTTAAATCAGAGAATAATGGTTGTTCCATTTTGATGAATAATATCTTTTATGGTCATGCACCCTTAAAGAGTGGTCTATTCTTACTGGATCTCGATTGTAGTGATACACATATTCATAATATTGAAACCAAAAGATGCAAGGTTAATAATGATAGTGCAACTTATTTGTGGCACTGCCGTTTGGGTCATATTGGTGTAAAACGCATGAAGAAACTCCATAAAGATGGACTTTTGGAATCACTTGATTATGAATCACTTGGTGCTTGCGAACCATGCCTCATGGGCAAGATGACTAAAACTCCGTTCTCCGGAACTATGGAGCGAGCAACAGATTTATTGGAAATCATACATACTGATGTATGTGGACCAATGAGCGTTGATGCTCGCGGCGGGTATCGTTATTTTCTGACCTTCACTGATGATTTGAGCAGATATGGGTATATCTACTTAATGAAACACAAGTCTGAAACATTTGAAAAGTTCAAAGAATTTCAGAGTGAAGTAGAGAATCATCGTAACAAGAAAATAAAGTTCCTACGATCTGATCGTGGAGGAGAATATTTGAGTTACGAGTTTGGTCTTCATTTGAAACAATGTGGAATAGTTTCACAACTCACGCCACCTGGAACACCACAGTGTAATGGTGTGTCCGAACGTCGTAACCGTACTTTATTGGATATGGTGCGATCTATGATGTCTCTTACCGATTTACCACTATCGTTTTGGGTTTATGCTTTAGAGACAGCTGCATTCACGTTAAATAGGGCACCATCTAAATCCGTTGATACGACGCCTTATGAACTATGGTTTGGCAAGAAACCAAAGTTGTCGTTTCTTAAAATTTGGGGCTGCGATGCTTATGTGAAAACACTTCAACCTGATAAGCTCGATCCCAAGTCGGAAAAATGTGTCTTCATAGGATACCCAAAAGAGACTGTTGGGTACACCTTCTATCACATATCCGAAGGCAAAAATATTCGTTGCTAAGAACGGATCCTTTCTTGAAAAAGAGTTTCTCTCGAAAGAAGTGAGTGGGAGGAAAGTAGAACTCGATGAGGTAATTGTACCTTCTCCCGGATTGGAAAGTAGTACATCACAGGAAATTGTTCCAGTGATTCCTACACCAATTAGTGAGGAAGTTGATGATAATGATCATGAAACTTTGGATCAAGTTTCTACTGAACGTCGTAGATCAACCAGAATACGTTCCGCACCAGAGTGGTACGGCAACCCAGTTCTGGAAATCATGTTACTAGACCATGATGAACCTACGAACTATGAGGAAGCGATGATGAGCCCAGATTCCGCAAAATGGCTTGAAGCCATGAAATCTGAGATGGGATCCATGTATGAGAACAAAGTATGGACTTTGGTTGACCTGCCCGATGATCGGCAGGCCATCGAAAATAAATGGATCTTCAAGAGGAAGACCGACGCAGACGGTAATATTACTGTTTACAAAGCTCGACTTGTTGCGAAAGGTTTTCGACAAGTTCAAGGAGTTGACTACGATGAGACTTTCTCACCTGTAGCGATGCTAAAGTCTGTCCGAATCATGTTAGCAATTGCCGCATTTTATGATTATGAAATCTGGCAAATGGATGTCAAAACTGCATTCCTAAATGGATATCTCAAAGAAGAGTTGTATATGATGCAACCAGAAGGTTTTGTCGATCCAAAAGGTGCTAACAAAGTATGCAAACTCCAGCGATCCATCTATGGACTGGTGCAAGCATCTCGGAGTTGGAATATACGCTTTGATGAGGTGATCAAAGCATATGGTTTTATACAGACTTTTGGAGAAGCCTGTATTTACAAGAAAGTGAGTGGGAGCTCTGTAGCATTTCTAATATTATATGTAGATGACATATTGTTAATTGGAAATGATATATAATTTCTGGATAGCATAAAAGGATACTTGAATAAAAGTTTTTCTATGAAAGACCTCAGAGAAGCTGCTTACATATTAGGCATCAAGATCTATAGAGATAGATCAAGACGCTTAATTGGACTTTCACAAAGCACATACCTTGATAAGATTTTGAAAAGGTTCAAAATGGATCAGTCAAAGAAAGGATTCTTGCCTGTTTTACAAGGTATGAAGTTGAGTAAGACTCAATGCCCGACCACTGCAGAAGATAGAGAGAAAATGAAAGTCATTCCCTATGCCTCAGCCATAGGATCTATCATGTATGCAATGCTGTGTACCAGACCTGATGTGTGCCTTGCTATAAGTCTAGCAGGGAGGTACCAAAGTAATCCAGGAGTGGATCACTGGACAGCGGTCAAAAACATCCTAAAGTATCTGAAAAGAACAAAGGATATGTTTCTCGTATATGGAGGTGACAAAGAGCTCGTCGTAAACGGTTACGTCGATTCTAGCTTTGACACTGATCCGGATGACTCAAAGTCACAAACCGGATATGTATTTTTATTGAACGGTGGAGCTGTCAGCTGGTGCAGTTCCAAGCAGAGCGTCGTGGCGGGATCTACGTGTGAAGCGGAATACATAGCTGCTTCGGAAGCAGCAAATGAAGGAGTCTGGATGAAGGAGTTCATATCCGATCTAGGTGTAGTATCTAGTGCATCGGGTCCAATGAAAATCTTTTGTGACAACACTGGAGCCATAACCTTGGCGAAGGAATCCAGGTTTCACAAGAGAACAAAGCACATCAAAAGACGCTTCAATTCCATCCGCGATCTAGTCAAGGAGGGAGACATAGAGATTTGCAAAATACATACGGATCTGAATGTTGCAGACCCGTTGACTAAGCCTCTTCCACGGGCAAAACATGATCAGCACCAAGACTCCATGGGTGTGAGGATCATCACTTTGTAATCTAGATTATTGACTCTAGTTCAAGTGGGAGACTGAAGGAAATATGCCCTAGAGGCAATAATAAAGATGTTATTTGTATTTCCTTATATCATGATAAATGTCTTTTATTCATGCTAGAATTGTATTAACCGGAAACTTAGTACATGTGTGGATACATAGACAAAACAGTATGTCCCTAGTATACCTCTACTAGACTAGCTCATTGATCAAAGATGGTTATGTTTCCTAGCCATAGACATGAGTTGTCATTTGATCAACGGGATCACATCATTAGGATAATGATGTGATGGACAAGACCCATCCGTTAGCATAGCACTATGATCGTTTAGTTTAACTGCTATTGCTTTCTTCATGACTTATACATGTTCCTATGACTATGAGATTATGCAACTCCCGAATATCATAGGAACACCTTGTGTGCTATCAAACGTCACAACGTAACTGGATGATCATAAAGATGCTCTACAGGTGTCTCCGAAAGTATTCGTGGTGTTGGCATAGATCAAGATTAGGATTTGTCACTCCGAGTGTCGGAGAGGTATCTCTGGGCCCTCTCGGTAACACACATCACAATAAGCCTTGCAAGCAAAAGACTAATGAGTTAGTCACGAGATGATGTGTTACGGAACGAGTAAAGAGACTTGCCGGTAAACGAGATTGAACTAGGTATAAAGATACCGACGATCGAATCTCGGGCAAGTAACATACCGTTTGACAAAAGGAACAACGTATGTTGTTATGCGGTTCTGACCGATAAAAGATCTTCGTAGAATATGTAGGAGCCAATATGAACATCCAGGTTCCGCTATTGGTTATTGACCAGAGATGAGTCTCGGTCATGTCTACATAGTTCTCGAACCCGTAGGGTCCGCACGCTTAACGTTTGATGACGATCGGTATTATGAGTTTTTGAGTATTGATGTACCGAAGGTAGTTCGGAGTCCCGGATGAGATCACGGACATGACGAGGAGTCTCGGACTGTCCGAGACATAAAGATTGATATATTGGACGGCTATATTCGGACACCGGAAGTATACCGGAAAAGTTTCGGATTTATCGGGAATGCCGGAGGGGGTTACCGGAACCCCCTACGAGAGGGGATGGTCCATAGTGGGCCTAAAGGGTGAAAGAGAGGCAGCCCATAGGGCTGGCCGGCGCCCCCACCTAGGAATCCTAGTTGGACTAGGATTGGGGGGGCGCCACCTCTCCTAATCCTTTCCCCCTTCTTCCTTTCGGTGAATCCTACTAGGAATAGGATTGCAATCCTATTCCTAGTAGGAGTCCCCTCCCTAGCCGCACCATAGAGGTTGGCCGGCCCCTCCTCCCTTGCTCCTTTATATACGGGGGCAGGGGGGCACCCAAAGACACACAAGTTGAATTGTTTAGCCGTGTGCGGTGCCCCCCTCCACAGAATCACACCTCGGTCGTACCGTCGCGGAGCTTAGGCGAAGCCCTACGCCGGTGAACACATCATATCCGTCACCACGCCGTCGTGCTGACGAAACTCTCCCGTGAAGCTCAACTGGATCAAGAGCTCGTGGGACGTCATCAAGCTGAACGTGTGCTGAACGCGGAGGTGCCGTACGTTCGGTGCTTGATCGGTTGGATCACGAAGAAGTTCGACAACATCAACCGCGTCACTTGACGCTTCCGCTCCCGGTCTACGAGGGTACGTAGACACACTCTCCCCTCTCGTTGCTATGCATCTGGTAGATAGATCTTGCGTGATCGTAGGAAAATTTTAAAATACTACGTTCCCCATCAGGACCAGCCCCTTAGTGGGCTGGGCGCCTCCCCCCCTAGGGCCCATGCGCCTAGGGTTGTGGGGGAAACCCTAAGGGGGGTGCCCCCCTTGCCTTGGGGGGCAAGGCAACCCCCCTGGCCGCCGGCCCCTCCTCAGATTGGATCTGAGGGGGCCGGCCCCCCTCTCCCTTGCCCCTATATATACGTGGGGGGTGGGAGGGCAGCCGCACCACAAGTTCTGGCGCAGCCCTCCCCCTCTCCCAAGTCCTTCTCCTCTCCCGCAGTGCTTGGCGAAGCCCTGCAGGATTCCCGCGCTCCTCCACCACCACCACGCCGTCGTGCTGCTGCTGGAAGGAGGCTTCCCCAACCTCTCCCTCTCTCCTTGCTGGATCAAGGCGTGGGAGACGTCACCGGGCTGCACGTGTGTTGAACGCGGAGGCGCCGTTGTTCGGCGCTTAGATCGGAATCAACCGCGATCTGAATCGCAGTGAGTACGACTCCTTCATCCGCGTTCTTGCAACGCTTCCGCATCGCGATCTACAAGGGTATGTAGATGCACTCCACTCTCATTTATGCTCGTTGCTAGATTACTCCATAGATAGATCTTGGTGATGCGTAGGAATTTTTTTGATTTTCTGCTACAATCCCCAACAAGTCAGTCCTCATCCTTAGAACACGTGAATACCTCATGTCTACTTGTCTAGGACAAGACTTATATACTGGACTTAAGACTAAGAGATGACAATATCTTGATGCATCTCAAAGTGGGTATGCCCGACATGGTGATCCCTATCCCTGAGTCCATACTATCGGATTAACATCTCTATGCACTTGACTTGTGAAACATAGTGGATGGGGGCGGTGACCGATGCAGAACGACAGGGGGCGGCACGGAGTGATTACGCCCACGACTAATGTCAGCGTGACTGATTTCACCATGGTGGACGACCGAGAGGGGGGGCTAGAGCTCGAGGAGCCGCCCTTGTCCACATGCAAGCGACATAAGGCGAAACGGATTGTGTGCTTCTTGCCCGATAGCACTTAGATCGAGTTCTTCTCCATGAGCGTTGCCCAGTCGATTGGGTGTGTCTCGCACTCTCGCTGCCGAGCCGCCCTTCCCGTCGGAGGTGACCATGCGAAGAGGAGAGGATAATGGGGGCGGGACAGGGAGAGGTGGGAGGAAACATGCAGTGTAGTGTTCAAGAGTGTTGACGGGGGATTAGGGTTTCGTCCAAGGTGGTGTATATGGGAGGACGGGATGGGCCATCAGGGGCCGGCCTGACGTGGCAAATGCGTCCAGGTGCGTTTGGTCCGTCACATATCCGCCCAAAATATGGACTGGACTTGGGGGTGACGGACAGCCGAACGTATATAACCGGTTTGAGGGTTCTGGTTGGATGGCTATTTTATGATCGGACAATGATCAAAGCCTTATCCCAAGTGTATTGGGGGTTTTAAGAGGTCGGGGTTGTAGATGCTCTGAGTTGATGCGCCGGCGGTTTCCCTCCCAATCTCCCCATCTACGTCTACCACGATCTGTTATAGGCTCACCGACACTTGTGTGGGCTGGTTAGGTTCCGTGCAAGCAACCACATCAGCTAAGATTCCAAGCGGCAAGGTCCACCAAATCAGCAACACGACACTACCTGCACAGTTAACAATTGGTCACGTCGAAATCGTGTGACACATTCCACACCCGCGAGAATCGTCATCCTGGTACTTGGGTCGTTGGCTCTGCGCTATCATCCAACAGCACCGAGGTCGTGACCATTTCTAACATGAGGACGTACACCTTTGCTGCTTTGCTACTTCACTCTTGTTTTTCCTTCTCATCACCAGGCACCAACCCCTACAACGAGGCTTGGCTGCATGAACTTATCATTCGATGAACTACTTTATAATGCTTCAAACGCAGGGCATTCTGCATACCAATTTCAAGTCGATTTGTTCGGTAAAGATAAGCTACCATTGGCATTTCTACCTACTTATTTGGCCAACCGGATGGGATGTGAAAGGTCAAGTCACCGGTTGCAAAAAGGAAGGTCACCTGTTCCTCCAATTTTGTCGGTCGTGGAACGGTAGAAGGAAGAGTATACATAGACGATGACCACCTCTATCCTGCAGTCCATACTCTATTCGTGATTCGTCTATGGCAGCCAGCTGGAATGCAAGGACATGATAAATTGGCGGGTCAAGAATAATAGCGACTCCATCATAAATGGTCGGGAAGGAATTTAGGGAGAAAAGAAAAGAAAATCCTTGGGAAGGACTAGGAGCCAGCATCCGGGAAAGTTAAAATTGAACGCCAGCAGCCGCCTCCTTCTCCAGAAAAAAAAAAAGGTTAGGGTTCGTGCTCGCCGGCACCGGCGCAGGTTCGTTTTGTCTCTGGTGGTCCTAGGACCATAGAGGCGCGGTGGATCCGAACAAGGGTCAGCGGAAGGGCTCTGTGTTTAGTCGTTTTTTCCAATCTTGTTATGGTTTGTGTCCTGCTCAGAAAGGCGAGACGGCGGCAGCTCCTTGAAGATGGAATAATGATCTCCCCGCCTAGTCCCCGTTCCGGCGGTGTGTCTAGCATCGTTGATGGCCATGTGGAGGTATGTCTTCGACGGATCTATCTTTGATGGATTTGCTCGGATCTTGTTGTTGTTCGTGTTTGTTCATATGTCTCCGGTTTGGATTCTTCCGATCTACGTTATTCTTCATCAGCGGTGGTTGCTGTTCTGGGGTGCTGGTCCTATGGAGTCTTAGCATGACAACTTAGCACTTATAGGGCCTTAGCACAACGACTTTTCGACTATCTACTGCAAAAAGTTGTGCTCGACTCTAGCGATGGAGGGACGATGACGGCGACGCGCCTTCGGCTCGTTTCAACAAAAAAAAAGACTAGCAGCCAGCATAGTTACCGTCAATGATGCCAAAAGTTGGAGCAAAATGATACTGTACTCGCATGCAAGTATTGTGAAGATTTCTTCAAACATACATTTCATACATGTACCCTATGAGGTCAAGTTTATACCCACAGATCTTGTTAAAGCACAAAGATAATTTCTAACATGTGAAAAGGACAACACCAAGAGCTGTTCTTCACATTATACCATTCACTACTGTAATATCATTTTCTGTTTTATCTTGAGAATTTACTTAATTAACAATATATGGAGTATTAATCATGTAGAATTAGCTAATACGTACTACTCCCTCCGTTCCTAAATATAAGTCTTTTTAGCATTTTAAATGGGCTACAACATACATATGTATGTAGACATATTTTAAAGTGTAGATTCACTAATGTTGTTTCGTATGTAGTCATCTGTTGAAATATCTAGAAAGACTTATATTTAGGAACGGATGGAGTACTAGAGAATAGTCTGTACACCTTGCGGGTTTATATTCAAAAAAGGAAAAAAGATGAGCAGTACAGTACACAAGTCGAGGGGAGACTAGTTGGTAGATTCCCACCAAGCCCAGCTTCGATCCTTCAATCAAAAGCCCCCAAAAAGAGAAAGAAAGAAAGAAGAAAAGAAAAGGATGCACTATACACTTCAAGCAACGCCACCGATACCACCCAAAGGCATCCTATACCAATCTCACCATTGCCCACTACCATCTAGCTGTGTCTACCTGTCCCCCATATCTACGCTTATTCTTCTTCCATCATATACGTTTCTTCACTACTACTCCGTATATGCTTGCCATTATTCTTGCTCGGTTTACCATTACCTTCGCTCACCAAGCTGTAATTAAACACTATAACTAGTCATTACCAGTGTAAAAATAGGAGGGAAGGAAACCCGTGAACGAAACGGAGAACGAGTGTGGGGAGACACTGGTGAGCTAGTTGGTGTCCACCAAGGCGTCGTGGAAAGCGGCGACACGGTCGGGCGTCACGCACTGCGTGATGAGCCGGGCGCCTGGCTTGTGTACCCAGGGCTTGACGAGGATGCACGTGGCGATGTAGTCCAGGTTTGTCAGGGGCACGACGTGGGCGGGGGGGCCCCACCCGTAGTCCACCTCGGCGAAGCCCAGCCGCGTCCAGTCGGAGACGAGCAGCGTCCGGTAGTCGGAGGTGATCTGGTACGGGTCCACGCTGCCCATCTCGCCGGCGCCCCACCGCGCGAACTCCGAGGGCAGCCGCTTCTTCCCCTCCTTGATGATCTTCACGACGTCGGTGATGGTGGAGGACGCCACCTTCCCGGCAGTGGAGGAGACGCGCATGATGTAGTAGCAGTTGCCGTAGAAGCCGGCGCCCCCAGAGGGGAGGCGGGCGTGGAGGAGCGGCCGCGCGTTCATCGCGAAGCAGAGGTGTACGGGAGAGTCCTCGTCGAAGCAAGCGGCGCGCGTGCGGCTCTGCCAGGCCTTGGCGATGAGCACCTCGAACGCTGAGCACCGGGCGCCGCCGGTGGCCGCCGCGAACTGGCCCTTGAAGTGGTTGATGTAGTCGGCGGAGATGTCTATGGCGAGGTATTCGAGCCGCTTGGCGCCCGCGGGGTCCGGGAGGCTGCCGACGAGGGCGCCGGCCGGATCAGGGACCACGTCGCGGCCCCACACCGGTGCCACCGAGATGCGGCCCGCCCCGCGCGCCAGCTCCCCCACTGCGCCCATGAACTGCGCCGCCCCGGGCCCGTCGGCCACCGCATGGCTGAACCGGAACCCGACCACGAAGCCGCCGCAATCGAACGTCGTGACCTGCGTCGCGTCCATCACGCCCAGTTTATCTCGCAGAAAAATCTAAATCCGCCACCGACACAGCGCAATGCGACTCGAATCCAGCAAGTACCTGGACTAGCAAGATGAGCTTGCTCTCCTCCTCACAGCTTGGCTTGGGGCGCGGGTGGGGGAGCAGCTCGTCCTTGTCGACGGCGAGCGGGTACTCGAGATAGTCCACGTCCTCTAGCCGACACCTGACGGCAGCCTCAATGAACCACACGCCACCGTCGCTGCAGTCCACCTGCAGCTCGCCGGCGTCGGTCACCGTGAGGCGGCCCGCCAGCGGGTAGTACTCCACCAGCGCCCTCGCCAGGGCCTGCTCCACGGCCCTCGCGGGGCTATCACCCTCCCTGGCCATGTCGGGCTTGAACACGTGCAGCGACTCGATGAGCGCCATCTGGGTGGGGTAGCGGTCGAGCCATGACAGGCGCAGAGGGCTCTCCGGCGTTGGAGCCGCGGGCGCCACCAGGCGCTGCCCGAGCCGCTCCACTGGCACGAGCTTTGCCGCGGCCGCCGCCATTTGGTACCGGAGGAGGACACACCTTCGGGTTGGTTTTGGGTGTGACGGTGAGCTGTTGTTGCTGGCGGTGGGTACGTGTGTTGATGGAGTGAATTGAATTGAAGTGCGGGCGCTTGGTTTGGATTTAATTCAGCAAGATGCGTGGTTTATATAGGTGTCTCGGTGTTCGGTAGAGACTGTATACTACGGTAGGCAGGGAGCATGCAGCGTCATTTTTATTTTTATTTTTTGCGTATTGTATGGACGCGGATTTGATGAATATAGTTTCACACGCACTTTTTATGAATAGTAAATTTGAAAAACATATTAGAAAGAAAATCTGATTTTTTTTAGAAAAAAATCACTGCAAGGCCTATAACTTGCGCTAGTGGCCACTTTAGTCCCTGTGGTTATAAATACCCGAAATACAGTCATCAAATTTGCACTTGGGCGTCATCTACGGTCCATTGTACGGTTTGCTATACGTATTCGTTGATCTAGCCCGAGGCAACAGCCGCCAACTGTACGCTGACTGCCACATGTGCCAGCTCGCTCGAATACACATGCATGCAGTTTTTTTTTGTTGCAAAATTGCCAGTTATTAAAAGACCCCCCACCTGGTCGGACCGAGCGCAACCCCCCCCCCCCCCCCCCCCCC
>LR738709.1:151339409-151382877 GCA_902687465.1 Secale cereale
GGAGGACGAACCAAGTGATGTTCAAGAAAGAAAAGCTTAGCTTACCGGAGAACGAACAGACTATGAAAGCTAAGTTACCAGAATTTGAGCAATTCAAATTTCTAAATTTTAGTTATCTTCCTTGAACAACCACACTTTGTATGGAAAACCTGTGCGCGGAGGAACCTACCCGTGGCTATCCGCACCCTTATCTTGTTTTCGAGTACGCTCAACGACTTAAGTGAGCTGCGACAAGTGTCGCGCCCTTGCTTCGTTTTCGAGTTCGCTCAGCAAGCTAAGTGCGTTGTGACTAGCTCCGGCAAGGTTGCTTGCCGGTAAGACCTTAGCCTTCAGGCTGCTCAGAGTCCAGCACTCAGCGCTCGCGGCAAGGGCCCCTTGCCGGCAAATTCCCTAAAAGCGTAGGGTTGAAAGCATACAAAGTAGAGGACCAAAACAAGGGAGATAACACTGCATCGATTGCTCAAAATAAGATAATATCTTACAAGGGATAACTTGTCGCAATCACTAATAGATTCGTGTCCATGGCACACTTTGCAGTAACAAAGGAAATAAAAAGGAAGAAGCCTAATCTACGCGGTCGCCTTCACGCCTGGAGATCTTGTTCACCTTGGCGATAATGTGGGCGACCTGCGCCTTCAGCGCCTCCATATCCGCGTCGGCCGGCAAGCTGCGGAGAACGTTGACAAGATTTATACCAGGATTGCGGTACACTATCTTCGTCAGAACACGCTCCAAAGTTCCCGCGCAGAGCTGGCGTGACTCCTCGGCCAGTTGCGCGGGGAGCTTCTTCTGAAGATTTGCGAGAGCCGGCGCGACCCCTCTGAAGAAGAGACTGAGCTTGGCGCTGTGGGGGAGGTTTGGATCCGGAGAGTATATGAGATGCTCAACCTTCAGCGCCATCAGCTCCTTGTCGATGCTAGCTGCGGAAGCCACCAGGTCATCGGTTCATACTTCGACGGTCCGGCAGAAGTTCTCAGCTGAAGTGGCGGCGCTCTCCACCAGGCCTCGCTCCTTGCGGAGCTCGTCCTTCAGCTTGGTTTCGCGGTTCTGGATGGCGTCGAGCGAATCCTTCAGCGTAGAGACTTTCAGCTCCAGATCTGCAATTGAGTCCTTGGCGGCCTTCAACTCGTCGCCCTGCTTGGAGAGGCGTACCTGGAGTTCAGAATTGGTATGGGCGTCCTTCTCGCGCTCTATGTTGAGCGCGGTGACCCTCTCCGTGCTCGCCCTCAGGAATTCCTCCAGCTGCGCCACCTTAGCCTCGAGGTCCTTCTTGGCGGTCTCCGCGGCGGCGGCGACGGCTTTCGCTTCCTTCATCTCTCCGCCAAGGGCCTGCTCCCGGGCGGTAAGGTCTTCCTCGTGGGAATCGAGGTCGACCTTCCACTGGTTGAGCGCTCCTTCTCGCTGGGACAGCGCTTCTCCGGCGAGTCGCTGCTGCTCCTCGGCCTCAGCTTTCTTCAGGAGCCACTCTTGGTACTCCCCAGCAAGCCCCTCGCGCTCCTCCGCCAGGTCGCGGAGGGCCGCTTGGTTGGCGGCGCGGAGCTCCGCCGCGCGTTTCTCCATATCAGCTGCGGCCTTGGCGGTGAGGGCTTCCCGAGACTCAAGTTTCGCCTGCCTGGCCCGGTAAAGGGCCAGGAGCCGGTGAAGCAGCTTCTCCTCCTCGGGCTCGTCGCTCCCGCCGGGCGCCTCGACGATCTTCAGCCCCGCGGAGGCGAGGACCTCCCCATCGAAGGTCTCTCCCTCCTCGGGGGCTCGCGACGAGGATCCCCACGGCACCTGAATGAAGACGCCGTTGGGAGCCTCAAGATAGAAGGCGGACTGCTCCTTCTCGGCGGAGGGGTCGGCGGCCGGCGCAGCGCTTGACGCTCCTGCCGCCTCCGGGCCGGCAGTATGGCCGCCGTCCCCCTCCCCGGCCGCTGCGTCTGCGGTCGGGGCAGTCTCCTCCGCGGCAGGCTCGGCGGCTCCCGCCATGTCTTCAACGACAGGGGCGTTGCCGCCGTCGCCCTGCGCGCCCTCCTCCTCGGCGACGACCTCCGTTTCCATCTGCTCTGGGGGAGGAGGATCTAGAAGAAGAAGAAAAAGAAAAAGTTCAAGCAAATATCCAAAAAAGACAAGTCCAAGAGACAAGGTTACAAGACTTACCTTGGCGGACTTCGTCGACGACAGGCTCCCTCGCCGGGGAGCTCTCCCTTGGCGGGGTGGCCGCCCTCGCCGGGCTGCCCGCCCTTGGCGGAGCGCTCTCCCTCGCCGGAGAGTTCGTCCTTGGCGGGGACGGCGGGGCCTGCGGCTCCTCGGGAGTGGTCTCCGGGCGCTCCTGTGGCTGCGGCTCCACCTCTGCACAAGACAATCAAGACCAAACAGAGCAACAAGATGTTAGTACAAGACAAAAACTTCAGGCGCGCCCGACGAGCGGAAAGTTCAAAACCAGACTTACGCTGGGGGCTGCGCTGGGGGCTGCTCCTCGGAGCAGTGCTTGGGTCCGGCAAGCTCGTCGTCGGCGCGTCCCCTGTCGCCGCGACGGACGAGTCGTCCTCGACCTCGACTACAGGGACCTTGGCCCTCTTCGCCATCCGCTGGGCCAGAGTCCTGCAAGCGAATCAGAAACAAGATCAGAATCATCAAAGAAAGAATCAATACAAAAATTGAAGAAGATACAGAACTTCAAGCACTTACTCCTCTTCCTCGTCGTCGTCGCTGAGGGCGGAGAAATCAAACTCCACCTGAGGCGCGTCCGCGCGAGGAGCAGGAGGAGAAGGCTCCCTCGGGCGCTTGGCGGTCCCCGGGGCTGGGGGCTGCGAAGACCCGGCCCCTGTGGACGCCGAGGCCCGGGGAGCGGGCGGAGCAGCTGCTCCGCTCTGAGAAGACCCTCCTCCACTTGGCGCTGACGTACGGGGCGCCTCCGCCGTAGCCTGTGTGCGGGGCGCCTCCGCCACAGTTGGTGCGCCGGGCGCCCCCGTCGCGGCTTGGCTCTCCCGGGCAGCTCGCGCCGCCCGGCGAGCAGGTTGTTGTCGGGGCGCCTGCGCCCTCGTCGTCGTCGTCGCCTTGTGGAGGCGCTTCAACGGTGTGCGCCTAGGACTTGCCCGAGGCGGGGAGGTCTCCGAGGACGAGGAGGCGTCGTCATTGAGCCCCAGGGACCCGCCGGAGTCCTCGCCGGCCCCGGCGTCCCCCTCCTCCTCCTCGGCCGGCTCGCTGGGCCCAGCACCTTGCCCTGCAGCCGTGCTCCCTCCGGCGCCTTTGCTTCCTCCGGCAACGTCGCCCCTCGCGGCGGCCTCGCTCACGATCCCGGGGATCCCAGCATACCTCAGAGAGGGGACCCCGGCGAGCTCGTCGGGCGGAAGCTTGAGCAGCCTGCGGATCTCCGCCTCCTCTGCTTGGCACGACGCTTCCGCAGCCTCTGCCTCTTCAACTGTAAACCCGAACTCTCCTGCCGCTGCGGCTGCGGCGGCCTCTTCTACCCGGGAAGCAATATAAGCAATCTCCCGATCAGTGGTGGCCCGGGTGAGACCCTTGATCTCCTCCTTGTTCTTCGGCACCTCCACCAAGTTGTCAAAGAAGCTCATGATGGCATCCGGCTTGGGCGCTATCCATGTGGGGTCGACGCCATGCGAGTCACATGCGGGCATCATTGCGCGTAAGGGGTCCCGGGCCGTGCTGTTGCAAAGGGGCACCACTCCCCGGGGAGCTCTAAACCACTCTGGGTGGGCCGGGTCGTGCTTAAAAAGTTCCCGGACCATCCCCTTCAGCTCCAGCGACGTGAAGTTGAAGTTCAGCCCTGGGCGCAGTCTCATAATGTCCGCCGCATTGCCGTACTCCCATGCTGGCCTTTTCCTCTCCTGTAAAGGGGCAATGCGGCGGCGGAGGAAGTCTGCCCCTACTTCTCCGATGGTCAACTTGGCTACCCGGAGACGAAGAATTCTGACAAGGGCGACGTTGAGCTTGATGTCGTCCGAGTCCAGTTCACTCCAGTCCCTGCCGCGCACTATAGCAGTTGTGCGCGGCGCGGTGAAAGGCTGCGGCTCGTCCTCTACTATCCAGCACCAATCCGCGCGCCACTCCTCCCACTTGCCGCGGAGCTCCCCTTGCAGATAGGATTCCTTCTTGTTCAAGCGGAAGACCCAAGAGATCCCCCCGGAGAGGGGAGCGACGACCTCTACTCTAGGCGTAAAGAAATGCCTAAAGAGCGCTACATTTGGATAGATCCCTATATAGTTTTCGCACAGATGTGCGAAAACCGCCATCGTAAGGATGGCGTTGGGGGTGAAGTCTAAGAGATGGAGGTTGTAGGTGTTCATGATATCACAGAAAAATTCAGAGAATGGAGGACAAAGGCTGCAGTGGAAGAAGACAGCAAAAAAGAAATACCCGCTGGGGTACAGATCCTTGGCGGCGGCCGGATAGACTCGGGTGCGGGGGTGCGCCTTGGTCTTCTTGGCCCAGAACAAATAGTACTTGTTCCAGAGCTCCCTTGCGCTCAGCCTCGGCGCGAAGACGACATTCCTCTTCCGCAGGAGAGCAAGCTTCGCCGCCTGCTCGGATTTCTCTTTCTTGGCCTTCTCCGCCTTCGCCTTCTCGGTCTTCGGGGCCATGGCGGAGGCGGCGAGGGAAGGGGGAGCAAGGAGTCCGGCGGCGCCGCAGATGCGAGAGACGGCGGAGAAGGTGTGGAGGCGGAGCACAGAGGGGAATTTCTGGAGATGGAAGAAGCAATGAAGACGAAGTAAGGTAACGGCCCCTGCTTCCTCTGCTTTTAAGGGGGAAGTGGGGGATGCTCCGCATTTCCCATTAAAGAACGTGGCCACGTTCTCTCCCACGACGCCGCAATCGACGCGTGCCGTTAGGGAGGGACGCGGCGGATGCAGAAGGGGAATTACGGCCCGCCGTGGGCCGCGCGTGCCCGTGCACTGTTTTGGGCCTGGCCCAACAGCGCTCGGCACCGTGTGTGGCCCAGGCCCGGGGGCTCCTGTCGGTGTACTAAGATAGGGGTACCTTAGTACCCCAACTTGTGCACGGGCAGTAGCAGCTTCCCGCGGCAGGGTCTACCATGTGCTTGCCGGAAACCTCTCTGATCCTTATTTAAGCCATTCAAAAACAAAGTATACAAGACAGAAGATCAAGGCCCCGGCAAGTGGAGCTTGCCGGGAAGGCCATCCCAGGCTCAAGACTATGTCATCAACACAAGGCCCTGGCAAGAGGAGCTTGCCAGGACGACCAGAAGACTGTATCTAGAAGACAAGCCCCGGCGCACTATGCGCCCCGGCAAGACCCGGGGAGCGACAAGCTTCCCGGCCCGACAAGATCAAGCCCCCGGCAAGGTGCTTGCTGGGGGAAGTCTGCACTGTGTGCCCGCGCTCCAGCTCATCGGCCCACGCGTCGCCCTGGGACCATTCCAGGGACGCATGGCGGATGGCTGTGCAGCCTGGGGGACACGGTGGCACTCCACGGTGACGAAGCTACTGCCGTGGCAAACGGAGATGCAAGGGCGGGCGCTTTTGGGGTCGGCGGCGACGGGCATTTAATGCTCTTGTCCCCCACTGTCAAAGTAGGTGGTGACCACTGTTCATCCACTGTTCCCGCACTGTTACAACTACCACCGCAGTTACATTTTTGCCCCTTTCTTCTACGTTGACACCTGTCGGTGACCCCTTGAGCTATAAAAGGAGGCCCATGCACAACGTAGAGAGGGTTCGGAACCTAGATCGCTCATTCACTCGGTGTAGCTAATTCTTCAAGCTCCCGAGCTCCAACACTCAATACAATCTAAGCAGGAGTAGGGTTTTACGCGTCCTTCGCGGCCCGAACCTGGATAAACTGCCTGCGCGAGCTCTACGATATGCTCTTTGTGCTCCCTCCACTCCCTTACTGTACGAACAAGGGGCTCCGGTCCCATAGGTGCTCGTGGTGGATAGTTACCCCCGACACCCGGATCGCCATATGCTCCTCCCTGAGCTTGGCGAGCACCTCGGAGTTCTCCCCGTCTGGCCTGCCATGGTGGTGTCGTGGCCGGCCACCAGCAGCATCGGGATGTTGTCCTTGAGTTGCGCGCCCGTCAGCTTCTCCTCCTCCGCTGGGTCCGACGCGGCGCCGGCTTGCTGGCCGCGGGCGTGCTTCATGAGGAGTGTCTGGAGGAAGTCCTTACGGACCTCGCCGGCCCTGCGGCGCGCGATCACCGCGTCCAGCATGGCGTACATCCGGTTTCGTCTGCTGAGGCCGCGGTGGAAGGCTGTGCCGTGGAGCTTGAGCGGCAGTGATGCGAAGGAGGAGGAGATGGCCTTGAAGTTTTCCCGGAACTCCTCCTGCTCGGGCCCCTCTGGCTCCAGGGTGACGAGCATGTTGGCGATGACCTTGAGCGTGAACTGCGAGGCCTCATCGAGGATGAGCACGTGGCCGCGCCGGCCCAGGAGCCGAGGATATGCAGGGCGAGCCCGTCGATGAAGGCGAAGTGCTTCTGTAAGTCCACGGAGAGGGGCTGTGCAATGAGTCGGCGCAGCCACCGGTGCTCATCGTCGTTGGTGGTGAGCAGGCTGGTGGGGCCCATCACTTGCTTGCTGGTGTAGAAGAGGTTGAGGCTCACCACGGCGTCCTTGCCAGACAGCAGGATCTTGGCCGCCTCCCGCCCGGTCATGAACAACGTCGTCCGCCCCAGCACGTACGTCTTGAACACCTTGTCGTACCTCGCCTGCCTCCCGTGCATGAAGCTCAGGATGCCGGCCGGGTTCAAGAAGGAAGCGATGAAGGCGAAGGTCTCGCCCACTGTCGGTGTCAAAACCGGCGGATCTCGGGTAGGTGGTCCTGAACTATGCGTCTGAGGATCGATGGTAACAGGATACTGGGGACACGATGTTTACCTAGGTCCAGGCCCTCTCGATCGAGGTAATACCCTGCTTCCTGCTATATTAATATGGATGAATGAGATTACAAGAGTTGATCTACCTCGAGATTGTAACGGCTAAACCCTAAAGTCTAGCCTATGAGGGTGTTGTGATTCTCTATTAGCCTATACGGACTAAACCCTCTAGTTTATATATGCACCGGAGGGCCCTAGGGTTTGTACATAACCATCTTGCAGAGGAAGGAAATATTACACCCGAACCTAAAACTTGCCATTATACGAATACATGAGTCATATCCGGATACGAGAGACGTTCTTCAACAATGATCTTCACGGCCCACCTTTCCTTCCCACCATGAGTTATCCGGCCACATGAGGACCCCCCAATCCAGGACTCCCTCAGTAGCCCCTGAACCTGTCTTCGATGAAGATGAGTTCGGCTTCCGTATCGTCTTCAGCATTGCAAGGAGGGTTCCTTCTTCCGAATATATCTTCTGCAAAAAGGTGTATTGTGTTCGGCTCTGCATGGTTAGTACAACCCTTAGACTCGAAGGCAATGTCTTGAAATAAAACGAATATTGTGTCTTTACTGACGACTTTTTGGTGAAGCGTCGCGTCCATCCCATTAACATATCGAACCGTTTGACTTGGTCCTAGTTTCACGTTTCGAAGTACAACCTCATTGACACGTCTTATCAGAGCAGAGATTGTGCCCATTTATTGTGGGATCCTTATCAACGTGATGTGAGCATCTAAACCGCGCATTACACACGACCGCTTTGGGAACCGGCGAGGTTTATGGCTAAAGTGGGGGGACATTCTGTATTCACAGCATTATAAAAGGATATCAATCCCTTTCATCAACCCCACGCTTTCCTCAAGCTCAAGCTCTCCAATCTTCCTAGCCCCAACATCCTCATCTCTTGTGCCCACCGCTCTTCGTTCCTCAACCACTACTTCCTTCCCCAGCAATGGTTGGATCCGGCACTATGGGCAAGTGGGAGGCCTCCACGGTCACTGAGAAAACCGTGGAGGAGCTTCCGAGCGCGGGCTATCTCGCTGCCGACATCGTGCACCGAGTCCCCGCCAAGGCCCAGGTGATTCCCGTCCCAGAGGCGGGAGAGAGAGTCGTGTTCCTTTCGCACTTTGTTAGGGGGCTAGGATTCCCGCTCCACCCCTTTGTTCGGGGTTTGCTATTTTTCTACGAGCTAGATTTCCATGATCTAGCCCCGAACTCAATCCTTCACATCTCCACTTTTATAGTGGTGTGTGAAGCTTTCCTCCGCATCCCTCCACACTTCGGCCTATGGCTTAAAACCTTCAACGTGACGGGCAGCACGCAGAGTGCGGGGGTGCTATGATAAGCAAGCTCCCGAATGCGACTTGGCCAAAAGGGTTGTTCGTAGAGACGAACAAAGTCGGGCAGCAGGAGTGGTTTTATATCACTGAACCCCGCGACGCTAAATGGGTGGCAGAACCTGCTTTCAGATCTGGACCCCCAGAGAGGTTGACCTCCTGGACTGATAAGAGTCTGATCTGGGGGTCTCAAGTTGAGGTGACGGCACTCCAGAGCCGTGTGTCCGGCGTGATTTCCAAGAGCTATCAGCTCTCGACCGTGGTCCAGGTAATGCTGGCCCGACTTGTCATTCCTTGCCAAAGCCGGGACTCCTCCCTATGGGAGTTCGATCCGGCAGGAGATCGGCCTCTGAAGCATCTCTTTGGGTTCACGCACAAAGAGATCTGGAAGCATCTCTGTAAGGGCATATTTCTCTCTAAGTAGAGGTGATTGATGACAATGCTTTTGCGGACTAATCGTGTGCACTGAGCTTTTCAGATATCTCATACCTAGGCACGAGATGATTAAGTGCCCCTCGGAACCTATTGAAGACGGTGTTTACTTTTGTTTCTATTCTGTGGAATTGAGTCATAGGAAAGCCGTACTATTAAGAGGAGGTCCGCCTCGGAAAGGTTAGGGTGGAATCAACACGTACACATCTATTCTCTCACACCACCTTTCCTTCGCTTCGTTGGAGCTCCCGCTGTTTTCCTTGTCTTTGCAAAAACGATGACGTTCTACTACTATCACTCTGAGGCATGCGGTAGTACCGCTCAAAGGAAGCGGTAGTACCACACGGCCTCACGGTAGTACCGCTCCGAGGCTACGGTAGTACCGCACACAGCGGTAGTACCGTACCGAGGACCCGGTAGTACCGTGTGGCCGGCCCCAGCGTCGTAACTAGTACGGTAGTAGGAGCGGAAGTAAATTTTTACTTCCGCATCCTATGCGGTAGTACCGTGTCGAGTTTTCGCATCGATCAAAACTCTATGGAAGTAGCCACGGACGTAATTTATTTAGTCCGAATTTACTTCCGCATCCTACGCGGTAGTACCGTGTCGAGTTTTTGCATCGATCAAAACTCTACAAAAGTAGCCACGGACGTAATTTATTTAGTCCGCACTCTTCCCCGACCAGTCTGACCCTGCCTTACGGTAGTACCGTAAGGATGTGCGGTAGTACCGCTCCGGCAGTACTACCGCCCGTTGCTTTACTCAACAGGGGCTAGATCTGGCTCATGCCACGCCAGCGATAGTACCACACCTGGAGCGGTAGTACCGCAGGGCCATGCGGTAGTACCGCAAGTTAAGTGCGATAGTACCGCGTGTTGCGGGCAGAGTTGGTGGATTTGTTCTTCCACTATATAAGGTGAGTTTTCTTCCTCAAGAAGACTCACCTCTTCCTCCCCAAGCTCCATTTTTGCTCAAAGCTCCATTTCCGCCCGATCTCTCTCCCTAGCCAATCAAACTTGTTGATTTCCTAGGGATTTCTTGAGAAGGCATCGATCTACACTTCCACCAAGAGAAATTTGATTCCCCCCACTAATCCCTTGCAGATTTTGTTACTCTTGGGTGTTTGAGCACCCTAGACGGTTGAGGTCACCGCGGAGCGATAGTCCATTGTGGTGAAGCTTCGTGGTGTCGCTGGGAGCCTCCAATTCGGTTGTGGAGATAGCCCCAACCTTGTTTGTAAAGGTTCGGTCGCCGCCTTCAAGGGCACCACTAGTGGAATCACGGCACCTTGCATTGTGTGAGGGCGTGAGGAGAATACGGTGGCCCTAGTGGCTTCTTGGGGAGCATTGTGCCTCCACACCGCTCCAACGAAGACGTACTTCCTCTCAAAGGGTAGAAACTTCGGTAACACATCCTCATCTTCACCGGCTCCACTTGTGGTTATTTCTTACCTTTACTTGTGCAAGCTTTCTTTGTATATCCTAGCTTGCTTGCTTGTGTGCTTGCTTTTATTGCATCATATAGGTTGTCCATCTAGTTGCATATCTAGACAACCTACTTTGTTGCTAAGTTTAATTTGGTTAAGAGAAGCTAAATTTTTTTAGTTAACTATTCACCCACCCTCTAGTCAACCATATCGATCCTTTCAATTGGTATCAGAGCCTCGTCTCTTTATTAAGGACTTTACCGTCCAATGAGTATGGGTGACAACGTAGTCGAGATGGAGGTACACTCCGATGGAACTCCGCCCTTGCCTACGTCCGATGGGGGAATTGCGGTCTCTCGTGAGGAGTTCAACGTGGCTATGGACACATTGAAAGACTCATTGGCGACCGAGGTCAAAGGCATGTTCAAGGAATTTCTTGAGGGACTCAAATTACCGACCGCATCGTTGGAAGTGGCTCGTCCCACTGCCAACGTGTCGGATGCTATTCCCGATAAGGGAGAAGCTAGTAGTGAGAAAGTCCTGGCTACTAAGAATGGGAGTGGGATTTTTGCCCACTCTACACCTCCTACCCATTATGGAGGACCCGTTCCTACTCCGCATTTAAATTCCGTTGGTCCTCCTCCTAAGTTTGTGAAAAATTCTGATTTTGCTACTTGGATGTTTCGATTTAAACATCATTTAAATCATTGTTCTACTAATCTTTGGAGAATCATTGAGCAAGGTTTCTACCTGCATGATCCCTACAACTTAACTCCGAGAGAAGCTGCGGATCATCAATTCAACGAGTCCGTTCTTTGCATACTTCAAGATGCTATCCCTCCCAAAGAGATTGCACATCTTCGACCCTTCACCATGGCCAAGGAAGCATGGGAGCATGTTGGTTCCATGTACAAGGGAAGCAAAAGCATTCAACGCTCAAACTACAAAGTTGTGCAAGATGAATCTGATGAGTTTGCCATGATCGAAGATGAAGATCCACGTGAATTTTATCGGAGATTAACCACTCTTGCGGTTTCACTTCGAGATCATGGGAGCAAGGACACGGATGACAATTGGATGAAGCGCAAGTTTCTCAAGGCCATGATGCCTTATCACAAGGCCATGTCCTCCATCATTCGCCAAAGACCGGACTTCCACACTTTGTCATCAAGTGAAGTGTTGGATGAGTTCGTTGCCATGAGGATCTTGGACAAGACCGCCGACAATGCGGTATTACGAGCTCAATGACCAAAGAAGCCAAAGCTTGTGTGGAAGAAGAGGATGAAGAGGATTGTTGCCTCGAAGATACCAAATATGCCTATCATGAGCACATGGCTCTTGCTTCACGGCAATTTTGGGGCAACAAGAAGAACTCAAGGCCCAATTTCAACAAGAACAATTCAAGTGGCAACAAGGGCAAGCAACGAGTGAGGATGTGCTACAACTGTGGCAATGTGAGCCACTTTGTTGTAGATTGTCCATATGAGAAAGGAGAAGACAATGGAGGCAAGCTTATCCGAAAGGACAAGGCCACGTCTTATCCCAACAAGAACAACCTCAACATGAAGACCCCTCCCAAAGGGTTGGTTACCGAAGAAGAATATGATGAGGATGATGATGAAGAAGATGATGATGAGATGGTCACTATGGCCACCATTGCTATTGCAACTACTCCACGATCATCTCTCTTTGACTCACCAAATGAGAACATCACCGCCAAGTGCCTCATGGCTAAGGCCACCAACAAGGTAACTCCCAACATCAGTTCTACCACCACCTCTAATCCTTCATTGACGGATTGCATTGATGAGAGTGAGGGGGCAGAGGAGGAAGAAAATGAATTTGAGTTGTTTATGAGTAAACTCAAGGGAAAACCCAAGAAGCACTTCGTTGCTCTCTTGGAACAACTAGGTGAGGCCAATGACATGATCGAGGCTCACGAGGAGACCATTTCTAAAATGGAGGGTCATAGTCGAGACTATTCCGGTGAGATATCGGATCTCTCTAATTCTCTTGA
This sequence comes from Secale cereale, assembly GCA_902687465.1. NCBI lineage: Eukaryota > Viridiplantae > Streptophyta > Magnoliopsida > Poales > Poaceae > Secale > Secale cereale. The sequence continues at coordinate 151,351,464 of LR738709.1, forward strand.
GGAAGAGCGTGGTCTTCATTTGGCTCTTGAGGAGTAACACAACGATGATCATGCTAAATTAAGGAAAGATCTTGATCATGCTTTAGTTGTCTCTCGTGTGCTCAATTCCAAGAAGGCAAAGCTTGTGGTTGACCATGCTAGACTCAAGGAGGAGTTTGTTACGCTTTACAAGGCTCACAAGGTCTTGAAAAGTGTACATACTAGCCTCAAAGAGTCTCATGATCAACTTCAAGTTTCTCTAACCAAGGAGAAAGCTACCTTTCCTCGCAAGGTTTTAATTGATAATGCAAATGCTACTAACCCATGTTGCGAGCATGTGCATCTTGTTTAAGAGAATGCCAAGTTGAAGAAACAACTTGAGAAAGGCCTTGTGTCATGTATACATGGTGAGAAGAACCTCTACGATCTTTTGAGCAATCAAAAGGAAGTTGTGGCAAATGAAGGAATTGGGTTTGCTCCCAAGCCCAAGAAGAAGAAGAACGACAAGACCAAGCAACCTCCTCCTCTCAAGCAAACCTTTGTGAAAGAGGGAGAGGGTGCTCCTAAGAAGAAGAACAATGTGAAGAGTGGTGGAGTCAAGAAAAACCCCGCCACGCCATCAAACATAGCCGGTGACTTTAATCATTCCTATGTTCTATGCCGTGCTAGTGATGGACATGTTTTTGATAAATTTGTTGGTTCTTCTTATGAGTACATTGAATGGTCTATTTGGGTTCCTAAGACCCTTGTTACTAACCTCAAAGGACCCATTACCAAATGGGTACCTAAATCCAAGCATTGATCTCTTGTAGGAGTTTGCTTCCGATGAGGGATCATGGTTGCTCGATAGTGGAACCATAAATCATATGATCGGAAGCAAAGACTTGGTGGTGGACATGCATCAAGGTTCATCTATGGCCACCATTGTCGAATGGGGTGATGCTTAATCTTCTAAGGTATTGGGGCTTGGCAAGGTTGTTGTTTCTCATGATCTCATGATCGAGAAAGTCATGCTTGTTGAGTTCCTTGCATACAACTTACTTTCTGTTCGTGAACTTGCACTCATGGGCTTTGCCACATTCTTTGATATTGATACCGTGGCCCTCTTGTGCAGCAAGACTCTTAAAGTAGCCTATGTTGGGCATATCGAGAACGGTCTCTATGTGGTTAACTTCTCGGAGCAACCCACTAAGACCGCGACTTGCCTAATGGCTAAAGTTGATGTGGGATGGCTTTGGCATCGTCGGTTAGCCCATGTCAATATGAGATCTTTGCAAAGTCTTCTCAAGGGGGACCATGTCCATGGACTAACAAATGTTAGCTTTGCCAAAGATCATGCTTGCAGTGCTTGTATTGAAGGAAAGGTACATGAGAAGGCTCACCCTCCCATGACTATCATCTACTCAAAAAGAACGTTAGAGCTCCTTCACATGGATCTATTTGGCCTACATCCTTTGATAGTCTTGGGGGTAGAAAGTATTGCTTGGTGATTGTAGATGATTATTCAAGATACACTTGGGTATATTTCTTCAAGAAGAAGAGTGAGACCCAACAAACCGTCATCAACTTTGCAAATGAAGCTCAACATCAACATGATGCAAAGATCTTGATGATTCGAAGTGACAACGTGTGACGCTGGAGACCGACGTCCCAGAAGATCCCAGAAGATTCCAGATGTTCCGGGTTGCCCGTGTGTTTCAGTTCTGTTTGTGTTATTTATTTTTCTGCATTGCACCATGTCATCATGCCATCATGTCATTTTTATTTTTTGCATCTCAACTTAAATAATTCGTGTGGGCCTTCGGTCCATTTAAATCGAGGGAAGAATGTCTTCTCTTTATAACATATAAAAGTCTCTCATTATTTTAGGGAGCTATATATTAAAATATTCCATTCCTCGGTATTACTCTAACACACTTGCATAATTTTCCCCACGTCTCTTAATTCTAGTTTCACCTTCTAAATCTTGCCAATAATTCCTTTCCGTTGTTTCGAGGTTCCTCCGAAAATTTGAACATTTTTGGAGACTTCAATAATCAAGTCTTAGTTCAAACTATTTGAATTAAAATTCAAATATGTTTGAATTATTTCTCCGTTCACGCCTTTTCTATTTTTCTCGGACAATGCTCTTTTTATGCTGCCCGAGAAAAATACTCCTTTGTGCAACTTTTGCCCTAACCCCCCTCCGCTTTCTTTCTTCTCTTCTTTGTGTTTTTTTTAATGCAGAGATAGACCTGCTGGGCCGGCCCTCCCAGCAGCTCCCAGCCGCCCCAGCCACTTGGGCGACCTCCTCCCTTCTGGCCCATCTGGCCTCAAGGCTCAGCCCGCATCCCCGCTGAAACCCTAGCGCTCCCTTCGACCGGTTCGCTCCTTCTCTTCCCTCGTGCCGCCGCCACCTGCCTTTTTTTTCCCTCGACCCAATCGACCTCGAGGCCCTGTTTCCTCGCTCGCCCGAACCCCCCAGTACTCCCGATCCTGCTCCCTGGCCCGAGCGCCCAGGCCCGAGCGTCGCCCCGTTCCCCTCGGCCCCGTCCCTCCGGCCATGGCGCCCGCCCGGTCGGCTGCCGCCGCGTCGCGCTCGCTCCTCCGGCCGGCGAGGCCCCCGCCTCCTCGTCTCTGGCCCTCCAGCCAGGCCGCGCGGCCGTCCTCCGGCGTCCTCCTCCGCCCGAGCCCGGAGCGCCCTCCTCCATCTTCAACCGCGGCCAGAGCGCTCCTCTCCCGCAGGCACAGCAGCGCCTGGATGCGCCCTCCATGGCCTGAGCCGGCCAGCCAGGGGTCCCTGCGCCTCGCCCCAAACGGCCCCTCCGACCGTGCCGCCGTCCAGCGCCGCGGCCAGGCGTCCAGACGCGACCTCCCTCCGGCCAGGCCCGTGGCCTCCATCCGCCGTCCCGCCTTCCCGTCTCCAGCAAGGCAGCCCCGTGCGGCCCGTCCTTCAGCACCTTGGCGCCCGTGTCGCCCCGTCGGTCTCCAACAGAGCCGCGACCGCGCCACCGGCCCGACCTCCTCCCCTGCCTCGGCCTCTTCTTCGTATGGCCCGAGCCAGCACGCCGTGGCCTCGTCTCCGTGCAGCCTTGTTTTGCTCCTGTAGTCTTGTTTTTTTTTGTGTGTGCCTATGCTGTAATGTTTGGACAGATGACCCGTGTACGAGACCGAGACGACCAAGTACCCCTCCGGCAAGTACATCTACGGCCGAGTACACCACGACACGATGACGTGAACAACTACATGACCCGACAAGTACCACTACATGTACAAGTACCTCGACGCCCGGAGCACTCGAGAACGAAAAGTACCCCGACAACATGTGTACCACTACCGTCGCCCCGTGTACGACTACGAACGTGTTCCTCGACTCACGAGAACGTCTACTTCCACTACTTCCTCTCCGACCGCGAGTACCACTACTTCATCTACGATCTCGAACCGTCTCGAAACAATTGTTTCGAAGGTATAACCCCGAGACGAGACCCGTGTGACGTATGCTTGTTGTGTTGTATGAAATGTTCCCCTTGTGTGCATCGTGCCCGTTCTGACCTTTTGTCGAGCTCCTCGGTTGCCTCATCACCGACTCGTGGGAACCCGGTAACGGGATCACCCCATCATCTTGTTCGACTCGCTCACGCCATCTACCTTTTGCACCGGTCTCTCAACGAGTTACCGGAACCGATATGATGCCGTTGCATCATTTTCGGATCGTTGCCGTGGCCCCCTTTTTCATTCCACCACGGTGACAAATGCTTCATATCTCTTTTAAGTCAACCTTTTAATAAAACTTGCATAAACTTGATCATATCATCCGCATCATGTTAACAACCTTTGAATGTTAATTGTTGTTGCTTATAATTATTAAACATGCTCATGGGGATTTTCCGGATATGTTGTTGTTATTTCCGGCCTCATTTAAAATGTCTAGATAGTATAGTTTCTTTATGCTTCACCTCTTGCCATGTTAAAAACATTTAATCTTGTCTTGTAAATAATGAGAGTCAACTAAATAATTAATATGTGGTGTTTCGTCAATATGCAACTCGTTGCATATTGATCTCCACTTAACTTGTAGTATTTGTTTGTGCACTTTTCCATGTCATGCATATTTAAACCGGACATGCATCATACTTGTTTGTGCATCGTATGCCATGTTTATGCTTGCGTGTTTACCGTGTTGTTTCTTTCTTTCCGGTTGCTTCTCTTGTTAGCTTCGGTTTCGTTCCGGAGTTGTGAGGATTCTCTCGACTGTTGCTCCGTCTTCTTCTGGATCCGTTCTTCTCCCTTGTGGAATCCCAGGCAAGATGACCGAACCCGGATACCATTACTATCTTTGCCTATTGCTAGAGTCTCGATCTATAGTTTTGCCTCGATGCCCATGTCCTTCTTGTCAGCCTCCTACTTGTAACCACTTGCCATGTTTAACCAACCTACCTACGCAAACCGTTGCTTGGCTAAGTATGCTTCGCTCAGCCCCTCTTATAGCATTGTTAGTTGCAGGTGAAGATTGAAGATGCTTGCTTCATGTTGAAGTTTGGTTGGGTTATATCACACTATATAAATGTTTAAAAATGAAATCATCTATATACTGGCAGGGTGGAAGGCTAAGCCTTTTGCTTGGTGATTTGTTCCACTCATGCCGTTAGGAACCGTATAAACCGGTGTTATGTTCCTTGATTATGCGTTCCTAACACGGTTGGGGTGTATGGGACCCCCTTGATAAACCGCTAAGTGCTAAGTCTTTTCCAGCAAGTCCCAACATTTGGTACTATTTGCCTAATAACAAACTAATAAAAACTTGCATGTGGACTAGCTATCCCTTTTTAATTTAATTCAACCCCCGGGCCAGTGCTCCACATGAGTGTTGGTCCGAAACGGGGGTTCTGCGGGGCCACCTCGAGGAAACTCAAGGTTTGGTAAAAACCTGTAGAATCGCCCATCCGGTCGTGTCCTGAGACTAGATACGCGCGGCTACCTATCAGGGTGTCGACACGCCGGGAGGATTTGCTGGATTAGCCTTACCTTAGTTCGGTTTAACTTGAGCACGGGATTCCGAGAATACTCGGGTCTTCCCACCTATGGAGTTGCGACTCCGCGGATCGTGGGCTTGTTATGGGCCAAGTTGGAACACCCCTGCAGGGTTTGAACTTTCGAAAGCCGTGCCCGCGGTTATGTGGCAGATGGGAGCTTGTTAATTCCGGTTGTAGATAACTTGACACAATGTTCTAATACACTACCAGCGTGTGTACCGTGACTGTCAATTTCCGAATAGGGATTCGGGAGTTGAACACGGTGGGGTTATGTTTGACCGGCTTTAGTTAGGATCACTTCGTGATCACCTTTTCAACCGATGCTCTTCTCTTCTCGCTCTCTATTACGTAAGTTAGTGCTAGTTGCTGCTGCAGACTCTTGTTTGTTCCTTCACCTCTCGTTCTTTCTTCAGCCTTATCCTCACCCTAGGCTTAAATAGTCTTGTTACCCGGGAACGGGATTGCTGAGTCCTCTGTGGCTCACAGTTACTTCACCACACCAGATGCAGGTTCAGCCGAGCTTGATGCAGGAGCTGGTTCAGTGCTTCACCAGGAGCTCGTTGAAGAGTGTGTCCGTTTGCTTGTGACTTTCGATGTTCAGTAGTGGCTTCTACTAGGATTCGATCTTGACCTGTGGCTTTATGTTGTTTTGGTATCTTTCTTTGGATCTTACCCGTAGTCGGGCTGTGATGTTTTGAATGATGTTATGCTTATGTAATGTATTGTGTGAAGTGGCGAGTGTAAGCCAACTATCTCCTTTTGCATTTTAATCCCTCTTTTACATGAGTTGTGCAAAGATACCAAACTTGAGATCATTCTAGGATGGGCTTATACCTTTAAGTCGTGCCTCGACACGTAGGAGGTATAGTCCCATCCTGGGCATTACAAGTTGGTATCAGAGCCTTCTCCGACCTAGAAGCCCCCACTGTTTGATCGAATCGTTGACGGTTGAGTCTAGGCACACACTGAAAATGTTTTGAGTCCTATATTATATCGGAGAGTAGGAATTCTTTGCTTCTCATCCCCTTTCTCTCTGGTGAGGACTCCTGACGATTACTCTTTTCTCTTCTACTTTCAAAAAATGCACCAATTTTTTTTTAGGATCCCGCGAGTATTCTGGGATTGTTTCGATGTTCTTGTGACAAGGATATTGTTCTCGATGCCTCCTGTTACCGAGGAGTTGAGCTTCGGGGTATCATTGACACAAGCATATCGCGGCAGTACTAAATACTTAAGACAGCCGACATCGAAAATCTCTCCTATACGGCCAGTGGCAAGATAACCCCGACATCACCCAGTACTGGGGAGGTAGTTCGAGAGTATTGCCATAGCTTGTTATAGTGGATGCTTTTCGAAGGTCCGAGGTAAACAGTTTCCGAGAAAGACTGGTTATGTGTTGAAGGATGGATACACCTGGATGTAGGTTTAGAGTTGATTGCGCGGTGCTTCCCGTGTATCCCCAACACCTGATTGCATAAGTGGAAACTTTCGGAAATCTATAGGTGGGTTCATCTAGTAGTTCTAGGCATTCTTCCAACGGATGCATGATATGAAGTTTGGGGTTCTACATTGAGTGAAGTGGTTTTATGGACTTGTTCTGATCGGGAGTTGCATCTTAAAGGATCCTTGGCTATGCTGATCCGGGGATTGCAAAACCCTTTTGTAACACGTTCCATGAGCTTTCAGCACGAAGATGTCGAACGAAGCTTCTATCTTGTGTTTGTTCTATCTGCTCTTTGTTTCCTTTTATTTACCTTTTGTTCTCCTAGTGGCTTCTCGTCAAGTTGAAGTAACTATGGAATTCATTCGTTCAATCCTCTGTTCGAATGATATTGTGAAGATTCTACTGCGAAATAGCTATCCTTTGTTCTTGTTTTGATTCTGGTATTCGAGTTGCTTCGATGATAAATGTTGATTCCATACCTTTCCTAATCGGTGTTCTCATATTTCCATGAGAGTGCTAATTCCTCTTGACCATCAAGATGATCATGTTAAATTCTTTTTCAACCGGTGTCCATTTTGTTCGTCTCAAGTTGTCTTTGTTTTCCCCACCCTCCCTCCCTTTTTCTTCTTGGAGCCAGAAATTCTCAAATGAAATATCCATTTTATTCATGTGATGTTTCTTCATTCTTTTCCTTCAATGTTCTTATCCGGTGATTTATCGTGAAGATGCTCAAGAGCTTCAAGTTCATCATTCTTTTGTTCTCTAATTCTGCCGGTGGATGTAATTCAAGATTTCGGTGTTGATCTTATCCTTTTTCCTCTTTTCACAATGCTTTCTTATTCCGGTGCACCAATTAATCATTATCCTCTTGCTGTTCATATCCGGAGTGCTGAAGATTCATAATTTCATTCTTAATCCGTTCAAGCAATTTGTGAGGGTTGTTATCTTATTCAAGCCTTTTTAATTCAACCGGTGCAATAACTCTTAAGCAATCTTTTCTAACGGTGATTTCTTGAGTGGGCCCTAACCCACAGGTCTTTTCCAGGATCTTACCTGACTCTTCTATTTGTTTTTCGGAGTTATACTCAAATTCTTTTCAAAGTGTGACGTAAGAATGATTTCCATCAGTCACATGCCTTCTCCAAGATCGCTTTCAATTCTTTTCATCATTGGTTCAACCTTTTAATCTCTTTTTCCGGAGCTTGTTCTTCATATCATATCCTTGGTTCTAAATTCTTCATCTTGTTTTTCCGGAGATCCAAGTTATTTCAATTATATCATTTCAAAGCCACATCTAATTCATCGTTGGCCTTGAATCTTATTCTTTTTCATCTTTCACTTCTCATGCTTTCATTACCGGAGTTTTCATGGTGGTTCATCATCATTTAATTCATCCTCGAAGTCTACATCAAGATTCTTGTTGGAGCTCAAGCATTCTTCTTCATGCTTTCCAATTGCAATCCTTTGTACCTTATCTTTTTAGATGGTGTTATGTCATTCTTGTTAATTCCTTCATGTTTCATGATTCACGAGTTATCAAGAATGGGATAATTAAAACCATCATTTTCCTTGTCCAGGAGATCTTTTCAACCCTTCAACTTATTCGTTGGAGTTATCTTGGGTTATATTTCATCTAAAAGCTTTCCTTGAGGATTGTTGCTATTATGGTGCTTATAAATGACCCAAGTTCTTCATTTATCATTCCGGTGAGATAAGTTTTTCGTCTCCTTGTTGATCTCTATCCAATCAATTGTTTAAGTTAGTGGCTGGTTGTCACCTCTTAATTTCGAGATGTTTTTCATAAGCCCACAACGAGCTTATTCTTTCGTTGTTGATTTCCCAACAACTCCGTTCAACCCTTCTTCGTAAGGATGCTCTTTCAATTCATTTGCCGGAGAAGTTGTCTTTTCTTCTCCATTCTTTTCTTTCGTTGATCTATATGCTATTCTTTCATTCCGGAGGTTTTGTGATGTTGCTCTCTTTAACCATCATCTCGTTTTTATCAAGATCATATTCTTCCCTTGATTGTCATTTAACCGGAGTGTTGTATTCTTCATTCTAGTTCCCTCATCTCATCTAGTTTTGCCTCACTTTTCAACCGGAGTGCTGTCTGAATCTTTTCTTACCCTTGGGCCATTCTTTCAATTGTTTCAGAAGCTATATGTTGTTCATTTCATCAAGTATCTTCCCAACTTGGCAAGTTCTTGTTCAATTCCTTTCATTTTCAGACGGAGTGCTGTCCAATTCTGTCATTCTTATTCCTTGGCTATACCATTGCGGTTTCTTATTCTTTTGGTTCGTAAGCTCTTGGTTCATGTCCTTCAACCTCCAAGGTTCTCATAATACTCCTTGTTACTCATTTTACCGGAGTGCTCTTAACTTCGTTCATCTCCGTTGTTTTCTTCTTTCAACTTGTTTAACCTCTCAAGGTTCCTTGGTTTCACTCGTTTGTCGAAGAAGCAACTTTGTTTTACCTCATCCTCTTTCGTTTTTACCCGGTGATAACTCTAGGATCTCGGGTCGAGATCCTCTGTTAGTGTGGGAGAGTTGTGACGCCCGAGACCGACGTCCCAGAAGATCCCAGAAGATTCCAGATGTTCCGGGTTGCCCGTGTGTTTCAGTTCTGTTTGTGTTATTTATTTTTCTGCATTGCATCATGTCATCATGCCATCATGTCATTTTTATTTTTTGCATCTCAACTTAAATAATTCGTGTGGGCCTTCGGTCCATTTAAATCGAGGGAAGAATGTCTTCTCTTTATAACATATAAAAGTCTCTCATTATTTTAGGGAGCTATATATTAAAATATTCCATTCCTCGGTATTACTCTAACACACTTGCATAATTTTCCCCACGTCTCTTAATTCTAGTTTCACCTTCTAAATCTTGCCAATAATTCCTTTCCGTTGTTTCGAGGTTCCTCCGAAAATTTGAACATTTTTGGAGACTTCAATAATCAAGTCTTAGTTCAAACTATTTGAATTAAAATTCAAATATGTTTGAATTATTTCTCCGTTCACGCCTTTTCTATTTTTCTCGGACAATGCTCTTTTTATGCTGCCCGAGAAAAATACTCCTTTGTGCAACTTTTGCCCTAACCCCCCTCCGCTTTCTTTCTTCTCTTCTTTGTGTTTTTTTTAATGCAGAGATAGACCTGCTGGGCCGGCCCTCCCAGCAGCTCCCAGCCGCCCCAGCCACTTGGGCGACCTCCTCCCTTCTGGCCCATCTGGCCTAAAGGCTCAGCCCGCATCCCCGCTGAAACCCTAGCGCTCCCTTCGACCGGTTCGCTCCTTCTCTTCCCTCGTGCCGCCGCCACCTGCCTTTTTTTTCCCTCGACCCAATCGACCTCGAGGCCCTGTTTCCTCGCTCGCCCGAACCCCCCAGTACTCCCGATCCTGCTCCCTGGCCCGAGCGCCCAGGCCCGAGCGTCGCCCAGTTCCCCTCAGCCCCGTCCCTCCGGCCATGGCGCCCGCCCGGTCGGCTGCCGCCGCGTCGCGCTCGCTCCTCCGGCCGGTGAGGCCCCCGCCTCCTCATCTCTGGCCCTCCAGCCAGGCCGCGCGGCCGTCCTCCGGCGTCCTCCTCCGCCCGAGCCCGGAGCGCCCTCCTCCATCTTCAACCGTGGCCAGAGCGCTCCTCTCCCGCAGGCACAGCAGCGCCTGGATGCGCCCTCCATGGCCTGAGCCGGCCAGCCAGGGGTCCCTGCGCCTCGCCCCAAATGGCCCCTCCGACCGTGCCGCCGTCCAGCGCCGCGGCCAGGCGTCCAGACGCGACCTCCCTCCGGCCAGGCCCGTGGCCTCCATCCGCCGTCCCGCCTTCCCGTCTCCAGCAAGGCAGCCCCGTGCGGCCCGTCCTTCAGCACCTTGGCGCCCGTGTCGCCCCGTCGGTCTCCAACAGAGCCGCGACCGCGCCACCGGCCCGACCTCCTCCCCTGCCTCGGCCTCTTCTTCGTCTGGCCCGAGCCAGCACGCCGTGGCCTCGTCTCTGTGCAGCCTTGTTTTGCTCCTGTAGTCTTGTTGTTTTTTTTTTGTGTGTGCCTATGCTGTAATGTTTGGACAGATGACCCGTGTACGAGACCGAGACGACCAAGTACCCCTCCGGCAAGTACATCTACGGCCGAGTACACCACGACACGATGACGTGAACAACTACATGACCCGACAAGTACCACTACATGTACAAGTACCTCGACGCCCGGAGCACTCGAGAACGAAAAGTACCCCGACAACATGTGTACCACTACCGTCGCCCCGTGTACGACTACGAACGTGTTCCTCGACTCACGAGAACGTCTACTTCCACTACTTCCTCTCCGACCGCGAGTACCACTACTTCATCTACGATCTCGAACCGTCCCGAAACAATTGTTTCGAAGGTATAACCCCGAGACGAGACCCGTGTGACGTATGCTTGTTGTGTTGTATGAAATGTTCCCCTTGTGTGCATCGTGCCCGTTCCGACCTTTTGTCGAGCTCCTCGGTTGCCTCGTCACCGACTCGTGGGAACCCGGTAACGGGATCACCCCATCATCTTGTTCGACTCGCTCACGCCATCTACCTTTTGCACCGGTCTCTCAACGAGTTACCGGAACCGATATGATGCCGTTGCATCATTTTCGGATCGTTGCCGTGGCCCCCTTTTTCATTCCACCACGGTGACAAATGCTTCATATCTCTTTTAAGTCAACCTTTTAATAAAACTTGCATAAACTTGATCATATCATCCGCATCATGTTAACAACCTTTGAATGTTAATTGTTGTTGCTTATAATTATTAAACATGCTCATGGGGATTTTCCGGATATGTTGTTGTTATTTCCGGCCTCATTTAAAATGTCTAGATAGTATAGTTTCTTTATGCTTCACCTCTTGCCATGTTAAAAACATTTAATCTTGTCTTGTAAATAATGAGAGTCAACTAAATAATTAATATGTGGTGTTTCATCAATATGCAACTCGTTGCATATTGATCTCCACTTAACTTGTAGTATTTGTTTGTGCACTTTGCCATGTCATGCATATTTAAACCGGACATGCATCATACTTGTTTGTGCATCGTATGCCATGTGTATGCTTGCGTGTTTACCGTGTTGTTTCTTTCTTTCCGGTTGCTTCTCTTGTTAGCTTCGGTTTCGTTCCGGAGTTGTGAGGATTCTCTCGACTGTTGCTCCGTCTTCTTCTGGATCCGTTCTTCTCCCTTGTGGAATCCCAGGCAAGATGACCGAACCCGGATACCATTACTATCTTTGCCTATTGCTAGAGTCTCGATCTATAGTTTTGCCTCGATGCCCATGTCCTTCTTGTCAGCCTCCTACTTGTAACCACTTGCCATGTTTAACCAACCTACCTACGCAAACCGTTGCTTGGCTAAGTACGCTTCGCTCAGCCCCTCTTATAGCATTGTTAGTTGCAGGTGAAGATTGAAGATGCTTGCTTCATGTTGAAGTTTGGTTGGGTTATATCACACTATATAAATGTTTAAAAATGAAATCATCTATATACTGGCAGGGTGGAAGGCTAAGCCTTTTGCTTGGTGATTTGTTCCACTCATGCCGTTAGGAACCGTATAAACCGGTGTTATGTTCCTTGATTATGCGTTCCTAACACGGTTGGGGTGTATGGGACCCCCTTGATAAACCGCTAAGTGCTAAGTCTTTTCCAGCAAGTCCCAACATTTGGTACTATTTGCCTAATAACAAACTAATAAAAACTTGCATGTGGACTAGCTATCCCTTTTTAATTTAATTCAACCCCCGGGCTAGTGCTCCACATGAGTGTTGGTCCGAAACGGGGGTTCTGCGGGGCCACCTCGAGGAAACTCAAGGTTTGGTAAAAACCTGTAGAATCGCCCATCCGGTCGTGTCCTGAGACTAGATACGCGCGGCTACCTATCAGGGTGTCGACACGCCGGGAGGATTTGCTGGATTAGCCTTACCTTAGTTCGGTTTAACTTGAGCACGGGATTCCGAGAATACTCGGGTCTTCCCACCTATGGAGTTGCGACTCCGCGGATCGTGGGCTTGTTATGGGCCAAGTTGGAACACCCCTGCAGGGTTTGAACTTTCGAAAGCCGTGCCCGCGGTTATGTGGCAGATGGGAGCTTGTTAATTCCGGTTGTAGATAACTTGACACAATGTTCTAATACACTACCAACGTGTGTACCGTGACTGTCAATTTCCGAATAGGGATTCGGGAGTTGAACACGGTGGGGTTATGTTTGACCGGCTTTAGTTAGGATCACTTCGTGATCACCTTTTCAACCGATGCTCTTCTCTTCTCGCTCTCTATTACGTAAGTTAGTGCTAGTTGCTGCTGCAGACTCTTGTTTGTTCCTTCACCTCTCGTTCTTTCTTCAGCCTTATCCTCACCCTAGGCTTAAATAGTCTTGTTACCCGGGAACGGGATTGCTGAGTCCTCTGTGGCTCACAGTTACTTCACCACACCAGATGCAGGTTCAGCCGAGCTTGATGCAGGAGCTGGTTCAGTGCTTCACCAGGAGCTCGTTGAAGAGTGTGTCCGTTTGCTTGTGACTTTCGATGTTCAGTAGTGGCTTCTACTAGGATTCGATCTTGACCTGTGGCTTTATGTTGTTTTGGTATCTTTCTTTGGATCTTACCCGTAGTCGGGCTGTGATGTTTTGAATGATGTTATGCTTATGTAATGTATTGTGTGAAGTGGCGAGTGTAAGCCAACTATCTCCTTTTGCATTTTAATCCCTCTTTTACATGAGTTGTGCAAAGATACCAAACTTGAGATCATTCTAGGATGGGCTTATACCTTTAAGTCGTGCCTCGACACGTAGGAGGTATAGTCCCATCCTGGGCATTACACAACGGCACCGAGTTCAAGAACTACACCTTGGATGAGTTTCTTAGTGATGAGGGGATCAAACATCAATATGTCGCACCTTATACCCCTCAACAAAATGGTGTAGCGGAGAGAAAGAACCGGACATTGATGGACGCGGTGAGGACCATGATGGCAGAATTCAAGTCTCCATACAACTTTTGGGCCGAAGCCATCAACACCGCTTGTCATGCATCCAATCGGCTCTATCTCCGCAAAGGCTTGAATAAGACTCTGTATGAGATTCTTACCGGTAACAAGCCCAATCTCAAGTACTTCCGGGTGTTCGGGCATAAGTGTTTCATCCCCAAGAAAGGTGATCGTTTGTCTAAATTTGAAGCTAGAGCTCATGAGGGCATATTTGTTGGTTATGCTACAAACTCTCATGCTTACCGTGTCCTCAACAAGTCCAATGGACTCATTGAGGAGACGTGTAACGTAGAGTTTGATGAGAATAACGGCTCCCAAGTGGAGCAAAGTGGTACGTGTAATGTAGGTGATGAAATTCCTCCTGAAGCCATAAGAAGAATCAGTGTTGGTTATATCCTACCCATTGAGGAAACCCTTGTGGCCGAAAGAGAAGGACAATGTTCCACTTAAGTGGAACTATCATCAACCCAAGACCCACACACTTCTGAAGAACAAAGTGAAGGCCCTCAACCAGACGAACAAGGCCAAGTGCAAGATCAACCACAAGATGTTGGTGAGCCACCAAATGATGCACAAGGCCAAGTTCCCTCTTCTGAGCATGATCAAGATCAAGAGGAAGCTCAAGATCAAGATCAAGCTCTTGACGACGCTCAAGATGATCAACTCATAGCTCCTCAATTATCTCTTGAAGAGCAATTGGAGCGTCGTGCTGCTAGAGTTGCTTCCAGGCTCGCTTCTAGAGAGCATCACATGGAGAATATTCTTGGAAGCATCACAAAGGGGGTAAGCACTCGTAGACAATTAGCAAACTTTTGCGCTCATCAAGCTTTTGTCTCTTGTGTTGAACCTCAAAAGGTCTATGAGGCGCTCGAAGACCCCGATTGGCTCAATGCCATGCATGAAGAACTCCATAACTTCGAGCGCAACAAAGTGTGGCGTCTGGTGCCAAGGACAAAGGAGAACCATAATGTCATTGGAAGCAAGTGGATCTTTAAGAACAAGCAAGATGCTCACGGCATTGTCATTCGCAACAAGGCTCGTTTGGTGGCTCAAGGCTACTCCCAAGTCGAGGGTATCGACTACGGTGAAATCTTCGCCCCCGTTGCACGCCTTGAATCTTTTCGTTTGTTGCTTGCCTATGCTTCTCATGATAACTTTAAATTGCAAAAAATGGATGTGAAAAGTGCTTTTCTTAATGGTCCTCTTAATGAGTTAGTGTATGTCAAACAACCCACGGGGTTTGAGGATCCTAAGTTCCCCAATCACGTGTATCAACTCGATAAGGCGCTCTATGGCCTTAAACAAGCCCCACGTGCGTGGTATGAGCATCTTACCGAGTTGTTGCAAGATCGTGGGTTTGAAAAATTGGGAAAATCGACCCCACTCTTTTTACTAAGAAGGTAAAAGGGGAGTTGTTTGTCTGCCAACTATATGTTGATGATATTATCTTTGGCTCACCTAAAAAAGCTTTCAATGATGAGTTCGCCGCACTCATGACCACACATTTTGAGATGTCCATGATGGGAGAGTCGAAGTACTTCCTTGGATTTGAGATTAAGCAAAGAAGAGAAGGAATCTTCATCAAACAAGCCAAATACAATCAAGACATGCTCAAGAGGTTTAATCTAAGTGATGTCAAGCCGGCTACTACTCCAATTCCTACCAAGTGCCAACTTGACATTGATCCCAATGGTAAAGCGGTGGATCAAAAGGTATACCGTTCTATGATTGGATCCTTGCTTTACCTTTGTGTATCTAGACCGGATATTATGTTGAGTGTGGGAATCTGTGCTCGGTTTCAAGCCTCACCTAAGGAAAGTCACTTTGTGGCAATCAAGCGAATCTTTCAATATTTGGCTCATACCCCAAACTTTGGCTTATGGTAGCCAAGAGGAGAAAACTTCAACCTCGTAGGTTTCTCTGATTTGGATTGGGTTGGAGACAAAGTGGATAGGAAGTCCACTTCCGAAGGGTTCCAATTCCTTGGTTGCTCTTTGGTAAGTTGGTCTTCTAAGAAGCAAAGTTGTGTGTCTATCTCGTCCACCAAAGCAGAGTATGTGGCGGTTGGCAGTTGTTGTGCATAACTTTTATGGATGAGGAAAACTTTAAAGGATTACGGTGTCACTTGTGACAAAGTACCTCTTTGGTGTGACAATGAAAGTGCCATCAAGATTTCTCTCAACCCGGTGCAACACTTCAAGACGAAGCATATTGATATTTGGTATCACTTCATCCGGGGCGAGGAGAAATAGAGCTTCATTATGTCAACACACATGATAACCTTGCATATATCTTCACGAAGCCTTTGGATGAAGCAAGATTTCGCGCGTTAAGGCATGAGCTAAATTTCATAGATTTGAGCAATGTGGATTGAAACCTGGCACACACTCCTCCCACTCAACATGATTATCTTGTATAGGTGTAGGCATCAACATAGGGGGAGTATTGTTCTCTCAATGAACTCTTCCTCCCCCCATCATGCATAAATCGATCAAGTATTTATTGTTTACCATTTTAGATGGTACTGGTGCTTCAAGATGAGTGTTGGTCATGGGCCCAAGGATAAATCTTCGCGGTGCCATACCAAGTAACTCAAACATAGGTGGCTCCAGACACCGACCTCTCTCAAAGAGGAGTGTCTCGTGTGTTGTTCTAGTTGTATGTTGTCCTTCTTTCCTGTTGCCTTGTTTGTGTGTTGTTTGTCCATAGGTGCTTTGCTTAATCCTTCCTCGTCAAAACTTGCACTCTCTTGGGGAAGCGGTACTACCGTGGTTAGTCACGGTACTAACGCAAGAGAGCCCACCGGTACTACCGCAACCAGCACGACAGTCATATTTTACTGCCGCTGGAGAGTGGTACTATTGCCCTACGAGCGGTACTTCCACCCGGGCGGTACTACGGCGATGATACGCGGTACTACCGCATCGTTGTGAACGGGTGGGGGTTATAGGCGGGCAGGGGGAGTTCTAACTACCTCATACCCATTCAACTCGTTTTCCCCACGTCGTCTCTCTCTTTCTCACCCAAGAACGGCGCCGGAGGACCTTGCCGAATCTCCATCTCCGGCCACTCTCCTCGTATTCCGACCGGTGTGATCATTCCCCACCTCGCCCTCTTGCCATGGAACAAGGTTTCTCCCCAAATCCCTTCTTATTTTTCCCTTTTTGTTGTCTCTAGGTTTTGGGAAGATGCATGTTGTTCTTAAGTTCTTGTAGACATTATCCATGGAAAATTTGGGTGTAGGAGAGTAGTTGTGCAGTAAAGATGCTAGTCTGTATGTTGCTACGAAGGAGTTGTGATCAACCGTAGTACCGCTCGTTCCGTCTTACGCGTTCATAGATCGGATCCACATTCGGATCTGACCCCATGCGGTACTACCGCAGGTTGCCTGCGGTACTACCGTGCTAGTCACGGAAGTAAACTTTTATTACCGCTCTAGATGCGGTACTACCGTGCCACCCCGGCGCGGTACTACCGCCCCCAGAGCGGCACTAAAGTTTTACTTCCGCATCTTCGAGCAGTACTACCGTTCACTCCACACCTTCTTTGTAGCCCATACTTATTATCATTTTTACATGTTTCTTGTGCTTTTCTGTGGCTTTTGTATTGATTCTCTTTGTGTCTCTTGCGTGTTCTTGTGTTTGTGTCATAGGTGGTGGCTCTGGTTCAAATGTCCGTCGCTCGAATCATAGCCGTGACATAGGGTCAAAGCGTCCGCGCAACCAAGATGATGTTCCTGAGGGCTCCAATGCCCCCCAACGCAGAACCAAGTCCACTGCCACCAAGAACAAGGACCCAACAATGGGCATGGATGAGATTCCATCAATGAGTTCATCGCTAGGAGGAAGATCAATCCCTATGTGAATCCCGGGGCTCAGTTCAGAGGAGACGATTTGTTTTGGACCAGGCAACATTATCTTATCTTCACAGAGCTGCTCAAGAGCAAACATAACTTATATGTGGATGCACACTGGATTGACAAGAATCACATGAGGAAGGAGGAGCACCGGGCCTATTTTGCTGAGGCTCTGGACCTCGTGGAGCAGTTTGGCATTGAGCATATCATGTCTTTTCATATGGACTTTGACCCAGAGATTGTGGCCCAATTTTTTGCTTCGGTTCACTTCCATCATAAGGAGGAACGCAACATGACTTGGATGACCAATGGACAGAAGATAACTGCTATTTGGAAGGATTTCATGGATCTGCTTCACGTTGCCGATGAGGGGCTCCACACTCCTGTTGTAGTTCGCCCTCATGCCAATCAAGAGTATGCCAACAAGAATCGGCTGCTGCCCTATTATGTGGAGAAGACGCTCGCAAGTGGCAAGAAGACTTGGGTTATGAACCCTTTTCTGGATATTATGCATCGGATCTTCCACAACTCACTGTTTTCTCGCATTGGGGACAAGGACAAGGTACATGCATACCTCGTGGACATGATGCTCATTTGTGAGGAGGCCCATAGTGCTCAGACTCAACCACTTGATATCTCACATGTCATGTGGTGTGAGCTCTGCTTTGCGATATTCACCCGCAAAGTGCCTATCTATGGTCCATATTTGTTTCTGCTGATCGCCAGGACTTGGGAGAAGCTCTACCCTAATGAAGAGTTTGAGGCTCGTCACTGGATTCGTCATGAGCCTATCAAGATCTGCATCAAGAGCCTATGGGCCAACACCGCTACCCGTGCGGAGGCGGCTGCGGCTCAGATGGATGTGGATAAGGAGGAAATTGGGGAGGAGGCTACTGATGAGGATAGTTCTCGAGGATATGCTCCCCCTTCGTCTGAGCCCTTGTGGGCTAAAAAGCTGAAGAGCAAGATGAAGGCTCTGTTCTGTATGCAGGCCAAGGGGCAATACAAGGCACATGTTGCTCAGAAGTAGGTTCGCCGGCGCGAGAAGAAGATCTTAAGGACTTTTGGCGAGGATGTGTCTAGTGGGTCTGAGAAGAACATTACTCCAGAGGCTGAGTGGATTGCCAAGCAGGGATACAAGTGGTCTGGTTTCGAGGAGGATCAGCAAGAGACTGACGAGGCACATGACGACTGATCTCTTCTGCCTGAGCTGCCACTTATGTTGGTGTCCTCTCTGCCCTTTTGGTGTCTCGATGCCAAAGGGGGAGAGGGTGCAGGATTTGCGTGTGTGTGTCTTGTGCCGCGTTTATTTGCTTTTGTTGGTCGAACCTTGTAGTCTTTTGTTGGTTTGTGTCGTGTGTGTGAGACTTATCATATGGTGTGAGACATATGCACTCTGCTCCTTATTTCGTTATTATGTCTGTGATATCTGCTAGGTGTCGTGGTTCTAAGTCTGATAGTACGAGTAGGTGGTACGTAAGAGGAGGCAAGGTCCTAGCTACGGTGAGATTGTACGCAAGATGTTTACGAGTCCAGGTCCTTCTCAGAGGAAGTAAAATCCCTACATCTCGGTGCCCGGAGGCGGTCGACTAGAATGTATATGTGTGTTTGAGTTACAGGGGGTGCGAACCCTTGTACTGGAGGAGGGGGTGGCTTATATAGAGTGCGCCAGGACCCCAGCCATCCCCATGTTACAAAGGGTTCAATGTACATAAAGGTAGGGCATTACTGATAACACTTGCAATGAAGGGTGATAAAGGCATTAATTGTCACGAAATGAATGCCGGGCCGTTGCTGTCCTAAAGGACCTTTGACCTTCAGGGGTCGAGTGTCCTTGAATGGTCGAGTGGAGTTGACTCGTCTGGGAGAGGGTATATGGTCGAGTGATGTGTCCTCTTGGGCCGTAACAGTCGACTGACCTTGCTGTCTTCGAGTTGTCTTTCGAACTTCTGGGGTAGTGACCTTGGGTGGGGTACCTAGGTCAGGCCCGTGACCTTACCCTAGGTCTGTAACATCATCAGTAGCCCCCGAATGGATAGAGGTTTGAGTGGAGTAGAGCGTTGAAGTTGGCCTTGGCTCGGGTTCGATGCCCCTGGGGGATCTTCTTCGAGCTCACGGACCAGGCTGACTCTTCGACCTCGACTTGATCGCCTTAATCAATTAATGAACCACCGAGTGTGCTTGTTTGCGTTGTCCGTCGACTCAACTTTGTGCGCGGTTCCAAGCGTCGGCGGGGTGCGCAGTTTTTGGCGCGATTGGCCA
This sequence comes from Secale cereale, assembly GCA_902687465.1. Classification (NCBI taxonomy): domain Eukaryota; kingdom Viridiplantae; phylum Streptophyta; class Magnoliopsida; order Poales; family Poaceae; genus Secale; species Secale cereale. The sequence goes on from LR738709.1 coordinate 151,371,012, forward strand.
TTCTCTGGTCTATGGATTTCGCGGGATTTGAAATTTGGGGAAGCGCGCGGGACGGGTTGTGCCCCGGCAATCGGATCGGATATGCTCGGGACGCCTCGATCTCCGCGATGCCTTTTTCGCCATGTATCGGGTGCGCGTCTGTTGCGGGATTTTATGGGATAGCTCAGAGCCACCAGTCAGTCACTCGACCGCTGCGCTATAAGTACGCGCCGCGGGCGAGGCGAAGGCACTGTGCGCCCAATCTTTGCTCCTTCGTCCTCCGCTCCTCCACCACGCCCCTGCTCTATGCTTTCCGCCGCTCGGCCTGGACCGGCTCGCCCTCCATGGGCAAGGACAGGACTGCGGCTCTGGAGCGCTCGAAGAAGGCGGCAGCGATGGGGAAAGGGAAGAGGTCCAACCGAGGAGGATCGTCGTCGAGGTCCGGGCTCGCGCCTAGCTGGATCCAGGGGGACTGGATCAGGTCTACGATGGCGCCGGAGGATATGGAGGAGTTGGTGGAGGAGGGCCTGATCGTCCGTGACTCCTGACGGCTGCCGGAGGACGAGCTCGAGCCCCAGCCGCGGGAGGGCGAGTGCGTTCTCCTCGCGACCCACGTCGACCGAGGTTTTTCTTTGCCCCCGCACCCTTTCTTCCGCGGTTTTCTGGCCTTCTACGGCGCCCAGTTGCACCACTTCACTCCCAACACCATCACATACTTGGCTCCATTCGTTTTGATGTGCGAGAACTTCCACGGGTGCCGACCGCACTGGGGCCTGTTTAAGCATATCTTCACTTGTTGTTCCCAAACTATCGAGAAAGCGAACCCGAGTGACGAGAAGACGCATGTCATCCAGATGTGCGGTGGATTGGGTATCTTGATCAGGGGTAGGCGAGCTTTCCCTGCCATGACCCTTCCCGAGTCAGTCCGGGGTTGGCAGTCGAGTTGGTTCTATTGTAGGGACGTTCTGACTCCCGGTCAGTCGACCGGGCTTCCTCCATTTTCTTTGGGTCGAGTCAACCAGCCACCGACATTGCTTGTGAATTGGGCTGAGAGGGTAGAGGTAGACATGCTGGTGGAGCAGGTGGTTCAGCTGGTCCGCGACGGGGTCACGGGGATGGATCTGCTCGAGGTGTTCCTCAAGAGGAGGATCCAGCCCCTCCAAGCCCAGGACCATCCCATGTGGATGTACTCGGGCGCCGACGACACGTCTCGGGTCCATCCAGAGGAAGCTGCCGCGCTAACGGTGGCGCAGTGCCTCAAGTGCATCACGGGGAATAAGGACAACCCTCGGGGGACTGGAAGAGTTCGCCCATTCGACGCAGACCACCAGCCAGACAAGGTTCGGCCTCAGCTTCCAAGTGAATTTTATGTTCCCGCTTGCGGACGTCTGATGAATCCGACTGACGTATGATTATTCTTCTTTTCTGCAGATCTATACCGAAATGTTTTCGGTGCCCAACGGTGATCAGGTCCAGGAGGGTGAAGAAGGCGTAGGCGAGGCTTCCGACTGGAAGTTTGGCGAGGATACTGAGGAGGAGAGTGAGGACTCTAGTAGCGGCGAGGAGGTCGAGTCGCCTCCCTGCATCGAGAAGCGCTCCAAGGAGAAGCATGACCCAGAGGCCGCGCGTACTAGGGTGGCCCCTTCCAGCTCCCAAGTGCAGAAACAAACTCGCACGTCCACTCCAGATCCGACCGAAAAGGCACCAAAGCAGCCTAAGGTCGCCACTGCCAAACCCCGGCAGGTCTTGCCCAAGATCAAAGTGGATGCCCCGATTGCCTCCACGTAAGTGCAGCTCTACTTCATTTTTTCTTCCCTTTCGAAGACCAATTTTACCTTTCTCGACTCACTTTCTGCAAAATCTTCAGCGCTGCTGCTTCTGCGACCTCGATGGATGTTGACAAGGGCCGCGACAACGAGGAGACCGCTGATGCCGCTACGTCCCGCCTAGGTGCGGATTCTCGACCACGCTTTGTTTTTTACCCATTTGGGTTGTCGGTCGACTGAATTTCTTGATTGTCTCCTAAAGGGCCACGCAATGTCATAGAGCTTCCTGACGAGGAGGAGGAGGAGGAGGAGGAGCGCACGAAGGTGACTCAACGAGGCACAAGAAGGAGGGGTCGAAAGACACCCTCTGGCTCTGAGGCCCAGCAACAGGGGGACGTGGCCCGGACCACGGTCTCCTTTGCCGTTACTATGTGGACTCTCCGTCCCTCCTCGTCGACTTACCCAACTGCTGACCCTGTGACTGCTCCGCCGTCTGTTCTCTTCACCACTCATCACGTCCCGGAGGACCCCGTGAATGCGGCCCAGGAGGCCGTTCGTCAGGCCGGATTGATGATGGAGCGAACGAAAGCGGCGTATGAGGCTAGCATGGCTGCCTATAATGCCAGCTCGGCTCTTGGAACCAATGTCCAGGTTTGTCTTTTCCGACTGGTTTGTTGTGTTGTTGTAATCTTCGTTCTAAAAATTGTCGCTTTGTTCGTAAGATGATGTTACACCCACTGGGTGTTTGTTCTTGTAGCTTTAGCTCGTGTAACCCAATCAGTCTTGAGTCGATTGGACTAGTGGGGGCACGCTGAGTGCACCCACTAGGTGTAGTCCCCGAGGCCACGGTCGACTGAAGTCAGTCGGCTGTTGTCTTTAGACTTTTTCTTGTTCATTTGTTTCAAACTCTTCTTACTCGCGCATGACTGATCCGGCCGAGTGAGAACCAGTGGGGGCACGCTGAGTGCACCCATTGGGTGTAGTCCCCGAGACCGTGGTCGACTGCTGGTAGTCGGCCATGGTCTGAGAACAAAATTTATCCGTCTCTCTCTTTTTTTTGGGCTCGGGCAGGACTGATCCGGCCAAGTGAGAACTAGTGGGGGCACGCTCAGTGCACCCACTGGGTGTAGTCCCCGAGACTACTGTTGAGTATTTGACTCGGCTTTAGTCTTAGAATTCTATCTTGTTGTGTCGATGCAAAAATCTTGCGAGTTTGGAGCCAAATTCGTGGATCTTGAGAAGAAGCAGGTCCAACTCAATCTTGACTTGCAGCTGGCTAGAGATCATTTGAAGAAATCCCAGGATGAAGCGTCTGGTAATTAAAGCGTGTAGCTTGTCGACTGATCTTCAGCGAATATGTCATGTGTATCCTTATGGCAGCGCAGCAGAGGGCGCAGGAGAAAACTGAACTGGAAGAACAGAAGCTGCCTTCGGTCGGCACGCTTGAGGAAGAGATCGCCAGGCTGAAGGATTCTCTTGATGCGGCCAACAAGGAGGTGACTCGACTGAAGAGAGCCAACACCGTCCTGGACGATAAATACAGGGGCCTTTTCCAGAAGAAGAATGAGTTGGAGGCTTATCTGAGCGACCTCACCAAGAAGTGGTACCTTGTGCTTGAAGGTATGTCCCCTTCGCTTCGACTGAATCAAGGCGGTCGACTCATAATTTGCTCGCTAATTCGTCGTGTTCTCTCTTGTGTAGAATTCTGTCGCAATTTCGAGGAGGAAACCGGGCGGGTTGAGCCTGGTTTGGACCGTGCCAACTCTATAGTCAAGGACGAAGCTGCTATGAACATCTTGAGGATGGAGTCTCGCCTCACCAGCGCCACAGGCTACCTCGGACCACTGAAGTTAGTGATGTCTCGGATCGACGCTGCACTCTGGAGGGGAGTTGTGCAAGAGAATGACCACGAGTCTCTGATGACTCGACTCATTGAGATCCCCGGTCGGGTGCAAGAGTGGAAGAAATCATCTGCCCGTTGTGGAGCCGACGTTGCACTCTCTCTGGTTCGAGGGCATTGCAAGGAGGTGAAGGAGGAGAGGCTTGCCGCGCTCAAGGTCGTCAACACGAAGAAACTCCAGTTCCAGTCGTTCATGGAGACTTTCCTGGAGGCCGCTACCCGTATTGCCGATGGGATCGACCTGGATGAGTTCATTGCGCCTGAAAGCCCTCCTCCCCCTGGGGAGTGAACAAACTTTGATACTCTGATTCAATTTGCCTCGGAATACCGAGTGATTTTGTAACCGTTAAACTCTCGCGGGCTTGATGCCCGAGTACTTCTGCCCGAATCTTGTGGGGCTTTATCTGCACTTGATTCCTTTTGCATTTGCTTGTTTTGCTTCCCACTCTTTCTGATCTTTTGGATTTCGAGTCGACGCCGTATTTGCAGCACATCTCTGATGGTCGAGCCGCTTGATGGTCACGTTGAACTTATGGCGGAGCCCGGAGTGTTGGCGTACTAGGAACCAGGGTACCCAGACTTGCCTGTCTGCGGGCCGCGACGCGCTCCTACAAGCGGCCTGGTACGGCCCAGCTGATCGACCAACTGCCCAAGACCCTCGCGAGGGGCCCAGCCTCGTGAGGAGAACGACGCCAAGACCCCCTCGGGAGCGGCCTCGGCAAGGCGTTCCGGAGGGGCGGAGAATCCAAGGCCAAGCCTGCCTCAGGAGGAGGCAGTGAGGTCAGCAGTGACGCACCGCGCCAGTGAGTGCCAGCGCCCGCCAGCGGCATAGTTGTCATTTCGGTGCAAAGGAGACAACACAGCCGTTGGTTCCCAAGGAGCGGGGCAAAGGTTTCCTCTTTGGTGCAACGAGACCGAAGACCGCAAGGACGATAAGGAGGACGTCACCGTCGAGCCCACCACCGTGTCACCGCCTGATCCTTTTGCAGGCGGAGACTGCTTTTGTCAGGGTAGGAACGTCCTTGTGTTACCGCTCAAATATGGCCGTTGTGGAATCCCTTCCCGCCTAAACATTTCGGGGGAAGAGGACCGTGGCTGCCTATGTAAGTAGCTAGGATTCCCATTGAGAGTAGGGAGACACACACACTCGACCACCGCACAAGGAGCAAGAACACGAGCCTCCTGACCCTCCTGAGCTCGCCTCCTGAGCTCAGGAACCCTTGTACCAGTTCGTACTCTAGCTCACCCGGAGCCAATCCACCAAAGCAGGAAGTAGGGTATTACACCTCGCGGTGGCCCGAACCTGGATAAACTCTTGTGTGTGTTTGTTCGTTGTTTGCTTGAATCCTTCCACCGAGACGAGAGCGAGGCGCTAGGTAGACGTGACAGGGAGAGATCTTCATTCACGCCCCTGTGTTTGAACTTAACGGGTTTTGCGGTGCCGTGAATCCGACATTTGGCACGCCAGGTAGGGGCGTGTCGAGATCTCGCCTCTCCGACGACCTTGCCCGGACTTGTCCACCAACCCCGCGTCTCCCAGCTCCAACAAACCGCGACTACAATGGCGGAGGCGCACCAGACGCGTGCGGAAGCCTGTGGCATCCGTGCTGCCCAGGCATCGCCCTTCGGCCGCGGGACCTGCCGTCACCCATCTTTGATCGGGGTCGACGGCACGATGAGCACCACCAACCTGCCGCCAGAGGACCGACAGCATCCTCCACCCAGTCGACACCAAGGCCGTGCGGCAACACGGGCGGCCGAACACGCGGCGGAAAGCTCGCGGGACCGGCGCGAGATGGCTAACATGAGGTCTTCTATACTGGTGGCCAGGGAGCTGCTAAGGTGCCGGCTGCTCGACAGCGGCCATGACGCACTGCTTCTCAGGGTGGCCGAGCTCCTCGACGCCGCCAGCATCGGAGCCGAGCCGTTCTGCGTCCACACGATGACGTCGGGGACCGGGTGCCGTCTCAGCCACACCCGGTCGCCCGTATGGTCAAGACCCGTGGCGACCTACGAAGGCGACATGGGGTATGATCTGCTAAACCCCGCATATCACGCCGCCCCTCTGCCTCGAAGCCCTTTTGTATTCAGAAACCGCTCCCGTCGAGGAGCCACCGGAGAGCGACCTCAGGGCTACACCGAACGCCATATGCAACCAGGCGTCGGCACAAGGGGGCTTAGGAGCGGGAGGTCAGGAGGCGGATCCCCCGCTCATGACCCTCGATCCACCACCATCATCGCCCACGGCCATGGAGCGCGGGTGAGACACGCGCCGGTGCCTATGGGGGCTGGCCCCGCAACACCGGCTGCAGGCCTCGGGTCAACTATGTCTCTGGCCCAGGCCTCGGCAGGCTGGGGGACTACTTTCGATGCCACATCGAGACAGAAAAGGGAGGGAAGGCCCGGGTCAGGCGTCCCCCCGCGCGTGACCCGCCGCGCATGGCCCGCCCTGGATTTCACCAGGGGCTCACTGGCGGCGGGTACAATGCGCGCAGGGAGGGGCCTTCTCCCCCCTCCGTTAAACCTCAAGACACCGCGCCTCCTGACGCACCATCCCCCGGGCTGCGGAGGCTGCATCTTGAGGCCGTACGGCATCCCGTCCTACGCGCATTAGGAGGGCCCAAGACCGCGGCTCCGTCCCCCTGCTAACGAAATCCTGTACCCGCTGAGCCCGGCCCTGATCAGGAAGGGCTCAGGGGCCATTAGGAGCATGGGTAGGGCGGGGTCCCCCTCGCACCTCAGGACGCCGCGTCTCGGAGCAACGTTAGCCCTCAAGGGAAAAACACGTTCGGAGATCGCGTAAGCGGCGCGCCTGGTGCTCAGAGGGGGGCCTATGGCCAAGGTCCCATCCCCCCACCATGCACAGCATCCCACTTCATGGATGCCGCCTTCGGGTGAGTTCATGAGGGAGAGGACTAGCACGGGGTGGGGTCCTCAAAGCGAAGGGGCGGGCACGTCAGAAGATCTTCGCTCGTGACACTCTCACGTAATAATGAGCGCTGGCCGTGGACACTGCCCCCAATGGCTATGCCCACATCCACCAGTGGTAGCCCTACGCTCCGCGCTGGGGAGAAGACTGTAGACCTGCTAAGGGGCCGGACGCGGCCCCTCCTTTTGCTGTTCGCATTTGCTCCTTCTGTATCAGCCTTCTCAGGCCGTTCTCGCCGCCGTGCGACTCGTTTTTTGAATAAAGGGAGAGCTTTGTGTGTGTTTCGTGATTTCCGCCGTGTTTTCTTTTCGCCAGTTCGTCTTTTCGTCTCGCTTAGCCAAGCCAGGCTACGTCTGTAACCCCGCCCTTTCACTCCTCGCGAGTAGGGGCCCGGGCGTGGGCATGCGTTCTGTTTGTCCGCTACCGAACCGCCAACCACTCTTCCACTCACATCAGGTACTCGCGAGGCGCGCCCGGACGAGACCGGCGGATGCTCCGTCCTGACGCATGACAAGGACTTGAGGCCACAACCTCAGGAGCAAGCAAGGGGGTACTTAAAAGCCCATTCATACAGTGTTCAGTTACATCATCAAAAGTATAAACCTTGAGACACCCGCCTCACCCGGCTTCGGAGCAACAACCAAAAAGCAAATTTATGGCAGGAACTGGATTAAGCATCGACGTCTTCGCCGGAACTGACGGTGTCGCCCCCCATGCACCGGTGCGTCCTTGATAGCTGGGACGAGCTCCGTCACCAACGCGTCCACATGATCACTCACCCAATTCTCCGAGGGGCCGGCGACCGCCTCAGGTGCAGGCTCCAGCAGGGCCTCAAAGTACGCACGGGAGTCAAGACGGTGCAAGTTGTCAAAGATGTGGGAAACCGCGCTCGTCAGGACGTCGCGGCTTTGCTCCTCAACGCGTTGTCGAGCCTTCCTGAACCCACCTTCAAGACACTCCACCACCCTGGTGAAGAACCCAAGGTACTCGGCATCATCATTAACCAAGGGGCCAGCGACCCCCGAGCCAACGAGTTCGTCTAGGGCTCGGCCGACCCGGTGACGCAGGGCCTCAAACATCTCCGAGCGGGTGTGCTGCATTCCACGGACTCGTGCAGCTTCCTCGGAGGTTCGAGCCGCGAGGGTGGAAACATCCTCCACTTGCTGGTAGAGGCAGGACAATTCCGCCCTGGTGGTGGTGCGAGCCTTCTCCGATGCTCGCTCGCGGCGCTCCGCCTCAGTACAAGCCTTCTTCGCCGACCGTTCGCGACGCTCGGCTACAACGTGAGCCTTCTCCGACACCTGCAGGCGACGCTCGACATCCGCCAGGCTACTCTTAAGCACCGTGATCTCCTTCTGGAGCTCCTTGCGCTTGTCAGCAAAGCGAGTCTCATGAAGCCCTAGCTTCTGGCGGTAATCCTTCCTGAGGCGCTCCGCCTCCCCAGCAGCCTTCTTCGCCGCGACCTCGCGGCCATCAAGATTGCCCTCGGCCTTGGCTAGTTGGTAATCCATCGTATCTAGGCGCTCGCGCTCCATGCTAGCTCCATCGCCTCAAGTGCCAGTGCCTCCTCCCGCGCCGAGAGGCCCGCGGGACTATCATCGTCAGCCACAGGTGCAGCAAGGGCAACCCTTCGGGCACGAACCTGGCGCTCAAGCGCGGCGTTTGAAGCTTCGAGCTCGCGCTCACGCTCCTCCGCGGCCGCGCAGCGGCGCTCGGCATCTCGGGCCTCCTTCAGGGCACGGTCGTAAGCCTCTTGAGCCGCGGCGGCCGACGCCTCCGCCTTCCTCAGGGCAGTGTCGTGCTGCATCTGGCTTAGGTTGACGGTATCCCTCAGCGGGCGCCAACCCCTCGCCAGGTGCAGACCCTCGGCCTCGACGCGCTCATCAACCTCAGAAACCTCGACCTCGAGATGCTTCAGGGCGTCCGACGCCTCCCACACAAGGCCATGGCAGACCACACTCCGGCGCACGGCAAGTTCCTGAAGGCGACCGGGCTCGTCCCCGGCACGTGTGTCGCCCAAAGGGGCTCCCCCTCTTCCACGGGTTCAGTGTGTACCTCGGGACTAATTCCATAGGCGTGCGGCACCTCCGGCGCTGGGAGCAGGTATGGCCTTGACGGATGGACAACTGCTTGAGCCGCCTCAAGGGCTGGCTAACTCATGGTGGAGACAAAACCCAGAGCATGGAGCGGGCTCCCGATGTACCAAGAGCTTCCTAGCCCCAAGGACGCTTGGGGGCTGGGGACACGACCTACGTGATAAGACCCGGGCGCGACTTTGAGGGCCCGCGCATAGCCTCCTGAAGGCTTGGCTTGGTCCGGAGGAGGATTGCAGGCAGAAGCACCCGTGGGCCTCGCTGGGTGACTCGTGGATGAAGCAGAAGAGACCCTGCAGATCAAGGGGTCAGCGGAACCGCACTAAGAGAGACAGGGAGAACCGAAGCACACGCACCTGCTTGGTACAGTCAGCTTCATCCTCTTCAAGGCCCTCGGAGCAGGACCAAAGACGCTCCTCAACCTCCGCCTCTTGCCTAGCGTCGCGAAGGATGACGGGAGGCTGCCCGAGGCAGACATGCCTAGTCCCAGAGCAAGGCCAGAGCAGGCACCCGCAGCCGGCACCTTGCTCCCTGAGGTGGCGCTTCCCGGACTCGCCTCGGCCAGAGGCCGCTGCACCTCCGCCTCGGCTGCTTCAGGAGCCAGCGGCGCCTCAGCGCTCCCCGCCACCTCCACCAACACCGGCGCCAGGGCTTCGTCCACTCGCTCCAAGGATGGGGCCGAACCCAGGCCAGGGGCTCCGACAGATGCGTCTGCCCCAGAAAGGAAAGACGGGCTTGCGGACCCGGATACCACCAAGGAATCGCCACGAGGATTGGGAGTGCCTCCTGGGACCAACCCCCATGCATCGAAGCGGGGCATCTTGTCAGCAAGGGCCCTTCCGGCTCTTGGAGCCAAGTATAAGGGAACCACGGAACCAGGGCAAGCCTCAGGCACTTCACCAACAAGCAGTCGCATCAGCCCCTGGATCGTTTCAGGAGGGAGCCACTCCCGTTGAAGACGTGCGCGATCATCAAGAACCCACATCGGGTTGGAATGGCGCTGGAGAGGGGCGACACGGAGGACAAGGAAGTCCCTCACCACCATCGCCAGGGTCAACCCGCTCTTCTCCAAGTTGTCCAGGCGAAGCATCACAGGCTCTGCCCGAGGATTCGAGAGGGCTTCGTGCCTCCAACCAGGATGCGGCACCGCTAGTGCATCGGGAACATGAAATTGGGCGATGTACTCGACAGCGTCGACGAACACCCATTACCAGCGGAACCCGTCGGTGGCAGGACGAAGCGAGAAATCAATCCCGGAGGCAGCGGTCGCCTCCACCGCGCGCAACAACACGCACCCCGAGCGCTGCCTCCCGTCAACCAAGGAGAGGGCGAAGAAGTGACGGAGCAAGGCCACGAAAGGGGAAATACCAACGAAAGCCTCACACAGGAATGCGAAGCCAAAAAGAAGGACGATGGACCCAGGGTCCAGGTGCAACGCTCGAATCTGGTAATGCGTGAGCACTGCGTAGAAGAAGGCGAAGAAAGGGGGGACGAGACGCCCGAAGATAGCATAAAGATGAAGCTGGATGTCGTTGGCGCCCAGCTCCCTCACCGACTGGGAGGCGAGCCAGATGCGGGTCGGTCCCCACTCGTTAGTTGCATCGGGCAAGGCGTGGCGCACCTTGTCCAGACCCTCCTGGTTCACTATGGCGGAGCAACCGAGCGCCGGTTCTAGCCTCGCCGTCTCCTCTCTTCTTCGCCCCACGCGACATGGCGGCAAGCAGGAGAGGGCAGGGAAGGCAAGCAGAGAAGGGGGCGATTGGGAAGAAGGAAGTAGAGGCGGCAGCGAGAAGCCCTACCGATCGTGCGACTAGCAAGGCACACAACTACCAAGACTGCGTGGGAGGCGTGGCCGCCCACGTCCCGTCCAACTGCCGCACGCTGGCCTGGCCTGCAGCCTTTGGGGCCCCCGACGCTTCGTCCTCGACTAAGGCTTCGCCCGAAGTCAACTCCGCGCGCGCCGTTGGCCCGGGGGCTACTGTCGGCGTATTGGGAACCAGGGTACCCAGACTTGCTTGTCTGCGGGCTGCGACGCGCTCCTACAAGCGGCCTGGTACGGCCCAGCTGATCGACCAACTGCCCAAGACCCTCACGAGGGGCCCAGCCTCGCGAGGAGAACAATGCCAAGACCCCCTTGGGAGTGGCCTCGGCAAGGCGTTTCGGAGGGGCGGAGAATCCAAGGCCAAGCCTGCCTCAGGAGGAGGCAGTGAGGTCAGCAGTGACGCACCGCGCCAGCGAGTGCCAGCGCCTGCCAGCGGCACAGTTGCCATTTCGGTGCAAAGGAGACAGTGCAGCCGTTGGTTCCCAAGGAGCGGGGCAAAGGTTTCCTCTTTGGTGCAACGGGACCAAAGACCGCAAGGACGATAAGGAGGATGTCACCGTCGAGCCCACCATCGTGTCACCGCCTGATCCTTTAGCAGGCGGAGGCTGCTTTTGTCAGGGTAGGAATGTCCTTGTGTTCCCACTCAAATATGGCCGTTGTGGAATCCCTTCCCGCCTAAACATTTCGGGGGAAGAGGACCGTAGCCGCCTATATAAGTAGCTAGGATTCCCATTGAGAGTAGGGAGACACACACACTCGACCACCGCACAACGAGCAAGAACACTAGCCTCCTGACCCTCCTGAGCTCAGGAACCCATGTACCAGTTCATACTCTAGCTCACCCGGAGCCAATCCACCAAAGCAGGAAGTAGGGTATTACACCTCACGGTGGCCCGAACCTGGACAAACTCTTGTGTGTGTTTGTTCGTTGTTTGCTTGAATCCTTCCACCGAGACGAGAGCGAGGCGCTAGGTAGACGTGAGTGGGAGAGTTCTTCGTTCACGCCCCTGTGTTCGAACTTAACGGGTTTTGCGGAGCCCTGAATCCGACACGGAGGACCGCAGCTAAGCCCCCGAGTGAGAGGATTGCTCTTCACTCGGAGTGGTTTTCGTAACTTAGGCGATTACGAGCTACGTTTTACTTGTGGCAGAGCTCGGAGGATAGAGCCACGTTGTAGTTATGGCGTAGCTCGGAGGACCGCAGCTAAGCCCCCGAGTGAGAGAGTTGCTCTTCACTCGGAGCAGTTTTTGTAAATTAGGCGATTACGAGCTACGTTGTACTTGTGGTGGAGCTCGGAGGACAGAGCCATGTTGTACTTATGGCGCAACTCAGAGGACCACAGCTAAGCACCCGAGTGAGAGGGTTGCTCTTCACTTG